>SKCR01023811.1:0-180057 GCA_019454045.1 Zanthoxylum bungeanum
CCAATGATCAAAAGAACAAAAAATCATGACTATTTAGGGCATGTAACTTTCGGCCAAGCCAAAAAATTGGGGAAAATTTAATCCAATTTAATTTTCATCAAATTGATCACATATAACTCCAAGTTATCATCATTCAAGCATACTCAATCAATCAATTTTATCAAATCATGCTCAAATCAATTTTACCCAAATTTTACCCTAAATTCAATTTCATGCTTAAAATCGCTCTGATACTATTGTTGGGTTTTCTAGGTCAAACCAAGATCTAATTAAGCGATGAAAAGTGCGAATACATCAAAGTAAAGTTGCGGAAATACTCACTTTGATCGGCTTTTGGATGCGACGAACACAAAAATTTTTCTTCATGAGTTTTAGCCAAGCTCCTCTATGGATTATCTTCAAGCTCCAAGCATTGTGAATGGATTTCATGCTCATGAATGAGTTTCCCTATCACCTTTGTAGGACTCATTTAGTGTGCTAGCACCTTGGAAATTTTGCCACAAAATTTCCCTAAAGCTTCTTGTTATTCTCGGCCGAGCCAAGAAATTTGAGAGAAAATGGCACCCAAGCCGTGAGGGAGAGAGGAGAAGAGATAAAGTTGTGTTGTGTATTTGTTTTCAAAAAACTAATACCAATTACCAAATTCAAAATTTGGTACAAGACTTTAAAGTCTTCAACTACTTCCATCAATCAAATATGACAAGGTGTCAATCACCAAAAAGGTGACAAGACCTTCATCACTTGAATGACTAATAATGTGACGCGTGATGTGACTTGTGGGCCCCACTTGATTCGAAATACGAGTGGGCCCGCAAACACTCCCGGGCTCGGGTTCGTTAATTCCGAATTAACGAATTTTTCGTTGTGACGTAATTAAATCAAATTTAATTAAATAATTATGCCTAGCAAAATTACTATTCACGTCGCTAGTGAATTAATTCTAAATTAACTCGTTTGCCCGAATTTAAATCCAATTTTAATTCCGCGTTGAAATCTAATTTGGTTTAATATATCGAATATATTAATTTTATCGATTAATTCCAAATTAATCGTTCTCTATATTTAAATTGAATTTTATCCCAGATAAAATTCTCCGTAATTAATTCTAGATTAATTTTCTCTCTCTTATAACTAATCCCAGATTAATTATGTTCGAGTCATACGTCATCGGTGAATCTTCGGGAAGCGACCCATGAGATCCCCGGATATGTTGGCAATAAATCTGATCGTCGGACTATCCGAACACGTACGTACCTAGTACTACGTTTTTACCGATTTACAAGACATGGTTGGCTTCTAGCAAAGCACCGTGCCTACCCAATTCTTCAGAAATATTCTTACAGGAATATGTAATCTATATCAGGCGTAGTATACGTAGTATTGTGTATTGCGATCCAATATCGGATGTCATGTGCTAGGCCTGGGGCTGGAATTGTCTGCCTCGTACGAAGCAGATATTGGATCTCTGGTAACTAGTCTCTATAATCGGATAAACATGACCTAGTCATATTATCCCGATAGCTGCAGCATATAAGAGCACCAGTTTCGTATCCTACGTGACCATCATCTCCATATGACTGGAGTGATACTTCCATCTTGACATCACACCCAATACACTATGATTCTCAATATACCCAGAAGAGGCGTACACAACCTGTTAAAGCCCTGGATGACCAAAACCAAAGTATATTGATTGTCGCAAGTATTAGCGATGTAAGTCTCAGGTTAAGACCAAATACACCTACCTTGATTCGGACTTCCATAGACACATAGTCATACTATCAATGGAATTCTGAGGGGTTTATCTAGAGCGAAGCTGTTTCCGTACCATCGGTAAACACAACCTCCTATTACACTTGCATAAGTATCCAATACTTAAATATATGAGAACTATGTCGTTATGCTCTCATAACACGCACAAGTGCAATACTAGTCTATTCCGCATTATCGATGTCCAATCTTGATAATACTACGACTAGGGATGTTTTAATGATTAAACCTTAGTGGATTAATACTGTCATATCTTATTAATCCGGAACTAATCATATGGACTTTTATCATTTATATATCCCGGTGATCCAATTACAAATGATAAAAGAGCAATTTCCTTTGTCACATATTTAATTTATACAACAACACCATTTTATGTACAAATAGTGATGCTATGGGTCATAATTGTCCAACAATCGCAAGTATTAGCGATGCAAGTCTCAGGTTAAGACCAAATACACCTACCCTGATTCGGACTTCCATAGACACATAGTCATACTACCAATGGAATTCCGAGGGGTCTATCCAGAGCGAAGCTGTTTCCGTACCATCGGTAAACACAACCTCATATTACACTTGCATGAGTATCCAATACCCAAATATATGAGAACTATGTCGTTATGCTCCCATAACACGCACAAATGCAATACTAGTCTATTCCGCATTATCGATGTCCAATCTCGATAATACTACGACTATAGATATTTTAATGATTAAAACTTAATGGATTAATAATGTCTCATATCTTATTAATCCGGAACTAATCATATGGACTTTTATCATTTATATATCCCGGTAATCCAATTACAAATGATAAAAGAGTAATTTCCTTTGTCACATAGTTAATTTGTACAACAAGACCATGTTATGTATAAATAGTGATGCTATGGGTCATAATTGTCCAACAAAGGGCACTCCTATGACGCCATTCATACTCCACTTTGACAATAATAGGCTTATCAGATAGCTTGCATCTCAAAGAAATTTGATCCATAAATGGCCTACCAGCATCAATTTCAACACACACCCTCGCAAAACTAAGTCTAGTTTTCTCATGGGTCAATTTGTCACACGCAATAGGCCTCTCAAGAATGTTAGAAACAGAGCTTAGCCTCTTTTGAGACCACAAAGGAAAAAGGAAAATAAAAAAGACGTACCCACACCGGCAGTTTTGACAGACGCCTTTTATCAAACACAAAATGCGCATGCTATTTTTGTAGCACTATTGATCGACAGCCAAAAAACCAAGGTCATTGGTCAAGAACTTGATGCGCATAATCTTCATCCCTGAATCAAAAAAAAAAAAAAAAACCCGAGCAAGCCGCCACTGATTCCAACCTCAATTCCTTCCAAGCCCTTATCGCAATAGTCTGAGTTGTGAGAAATGACAAGGATCTATCAGGAAAGAAACCCACTAAACACCTCAACCAGTCACTATTTTTTCAAGTTAGAAAAATAAGTAAAATCCAATTTTTACTTAACGAAATCATGTTTATTAAAAGAATATATTTTAATATGTGATCTCTTTCCTATTAGATTTAAATACAACTATTTTTAATTATGGGATTTCTTTCATATTAGGTAAAGACAACAGTTATTAATATGTGATTTCTTTCCTACTAGATAAAGACATCGTTTATAAACTAAAATCGTTGTTAAAACTGATTGTGTTTAAAAGTGATTTAAATTCTATTACAAAAGAAAACAGTTTAAAATAAAATCGATATCTTTTACTTACCAAATCGGTTAATTGGTAAACTGATTTCTTTTAAAGTATTGGCTATTCCTATTATTGTAGTAGTGGGACCGCATTTATATATAAACCATAAACAAAGTATCCGATTTGTTTACTCTGTATAGACTATTTTAGATTACTAACTTCAAACTTAAATTCTCTTGTGTACGATAGTCATACACTAAGTCTAAAGCTATATAAGTAATCAAGGAAAAACATGATAATTTACAATATGTGATTTAAATCAAACATTTTGATAAATGAATAATGCATATTTTATTTCATAACAAATAACTCTGTTTAGATTACATCACTTGATGCGACAACCTATGCCTCTCCAACTCCGAGATAGCGATCAGGTTGTCATACAACCCTCCCACTGCGTCTAGATGGCAGATCATTCTGACATTCTTGCATCTGACGCTCAGATGTTAAAGGTGATATGTTTATATCAACAGTTGTTGACGATGGAGTGCTAGTCAAACTAGCAAGTAACTCCTCAAGTAACACTTTATTTCGATGTTTGAACTCCTTAATATAGTTCTCCTCAAGAAACATAGCATTTTTCGACATATATTTTGTTATCATCGGGACTATAAAAGTACCCACCCCTAGTCTCATTAGGATAGCCTACCAGTAGGCACACCTGAGAACGTGGCACCAACATGGTAGTCTTACTCTTCAACACATGTGTTGGACACCCCATATGTGAAAAAATCGTAAACTAGTTTTACGACCACTCCACAACTCTAAGTGAGTCTTAAAAACATACTTATATGAAACTGCATTCAGGATATACATTGATGTTTACAATACATATCTCTAGAATGAACTAGGCAGTGAACTGTAACTAAACATAGATCTTATCATGTCTAGTAAGGTTCGATTTCTCCTCTTTACAACATTATTTTACTTTGGGGTTCCACGTGCTGTGAGTTGGGATATTATCCCATGCTCAACTAAGAATTCTTCAACATCTCTATCAAGGTATTCTCCTACATGATACGATTGTAGAGTTTTGATCATCTTACCTAATTGGTTCTCAACCTTAGCACGATATTCTTTGAACTTTTCAAAGGTATCTGACTCGTGCTACATTAGGTAAATGTACCCATATTGTTATTAGCCGGTTGATCTTGATTGATTAGCCCCTAATACTCAAAATTCCCTCATTTTGTAGTGAAACAGAGGGGGCTGAGGACGGAAGAATGAGTAAAGTCCCTCATCCTCATCCAATTCATCCCTAGTGATTGGCAATCAAAATATTAGACACAGCTTGAAACATATCCGATCGGATTTAGGATTTGGGATATATATCCGGACAGACGTAATCAAACCCATAATTCCATCTATTTTAAATTTTATAAGTGGGTTGACAGCTCAACATATGTCCAGCCAGATATTCCATTTGAATTATATGTCATGCCAGACATAATCACGTCCCTTAACTTCAGTAACTAAAAATCTGTTTGTTCCATGACAGCTGTATCATGGCCAATCAGAATTAGGGTTTTAAAGATATATCCAACCGGATGTTATAATCAGAGAGAAAGTAGGCCGAACATAGGTGATGTCTGATTGCCATTTGGCTATATTTTCTAGGTTCCTTGGAGTTTCTTTCATGCCTAACATTCATCATTGTAATTTCTCCAACTTTCAGTGGGTGTCTCCGTAAGAGAATTATTGGGCTATGTATAAAAATACAGTGTCTACAAAGTGAAATTGATATTTTAGATTTGTAGTATATGATGATGTAAGAGTAATGAAATTGAAATCGTTAGAATCAGACTTGAATTAAGTGTTCCTGGAAGGTCCGGAAGTTTGTTATAGCTAAGTCGAGAATTTTTCAAAATTGTGATTCTAACCACAATTCACAATTTGTTTTGACAGATTTGATTATGATCAAGAGTTTTCACGAGACCATGTAAGTATTTTATGCGATGAATACTTGATGTATGGTATGTTTGTTTGCTTTTTATTTCTGTAGGAAATATATGTGTGTGTGTGTGTGTATCCATATAAAGATATGTCGGATTTGACTGTCTTTTGAACAAGCGTATGATATCGTGTTACCATTTTTTGATGTGTGAGTTATTTTTTACTGGATGATGGATTTGATCGTGTTATGTTATGTGAAGATATGGTATCTGGATATACGAGTTATTTGTCAAGGGTTAGCAGATTTGATGTCTGTTATGTGATGAGTCTGATATGTGTGTGTCTCGTTGTTTGATTTTTGGAATAAGTGATTTGAAAATTCATTTTGAAAAGTTTTGCTTTCAAATGAAATATTTTTATTCCACTTTTTATATGATATGATATGTTTCCGCCAACGTGCGCATACATAAATTTTATTTATTTTATGTTTTGAAACCACCGTGGTTCTTATATAAGATCTTCTCTAACTATAGTAGAATGACCCACTACCCCCTGTTCACATGGTTCTGATTCATACGATGTCCGGTCAAGGTGCTACTCGGATATTGGATGCCTGGTTAGTTTTCTAAAGTATTTTCAGAAGATTGGTATTAGAATGTATTTTCAAAAGATGGAATTAAAATGGTTTCTTTATGTTTTCTATATTTGAGGGTGTATGAGATTGGCTGTTTGGAATTGGTATAATGATTTTCGTTTATGATGATGGATAATATTGACTGTTTGAAATTTGTATTATGTTTTCCGATTCTGATGATGAATGACATTGAATGTTTGAAATTTGTATTATGTTTTACATTCTGATGATAGATGAGATTGACATTGTGGTATTTATATTGGTAAAATGTGTGTGAGTTTGGTTAGGTGATTTAGCTCATGTCATAATAGTTTTGGTTAAGGTTTCTGTTCGAACATAATTCATCACATACCTATTCTAAAATAGGTAATGAGTCACGTACGAGCTTCGTTTGATCGCGTCGGTATACAGTTTGTGTAAGTATGTTTTGGATGTTTCTCTTATATATATCCCTAATCTGTTGCCTATTGACGATTATGATACGATTGTTATGTACAATATTTGGAAGCTGTATAAGTTATGTTTCTAATTTTGTATATTTTTGTATATAATTTGGGATTTAAATGTTTGAATGGTTTTGCGTATAAAGATTCTGATTCATATCAGGTATGCCTCGTGACCTTTTTTTTAGATCGATATACATATAAGTATTTTCGGAGGACTTTGTATGTTCATAAAAAGTGTAAAAAATAATATGAAGTTTGAAATATTTTTCAAGAAAAGGTATAAGCAAGAGGTTTCCTTGAGTTTTAATTCGTTTGTTTGGACCGTTTTTAGATGGCAATACAATCATAGATTTCCATATTTTCAACATAACATTATTAAAGGCATTTTGACAAACATACATACTATTACATATATATATGATTATATATATATATATACACACACATACATATATACATACACAAAACTGCCAATATCCTTGTTTGTATGCGGTATGACTGTAGTTACTTACTGAGTTTTATGACTCAGATCACAATAGTTAGCAAGTTTTGCAAGTTGACAACCAGATCGGTCAGCCACACAAGCTTTTGGGAAGTCATGCAAGATGACGGATCATCCAAGTTGCAATCAGTCACTATAGAGTCATAGGAAGTGTCGTACAAGTTTATGAGTTATGTTGATTATGTTATAAGTAGTGTTGTGCACGTTGTTATGTATATGCATAGAAATGAAAGTTTTGATTTATATGTGTAATTGTGGGCTTGGAGTTCTTGAATATTGATGTTGAGAATTGATATATCCTGGATTGGGACGAGGCCCTTTTTACATATCTAATGTTTATTACAGGTTGTTTCGGTGTTGTACTGTGTTACAGGTTGTCCAATTTTTAGGGTGCATTATGTCCGTTTTTCGTTAGAATTGAGGCTCAGGGAGATGGGTTATATCCGTCTCCTCATCATGCTTCTAACGAGATATTACAATATGATTATTGCATAAGATTAAGAAAAGTGTACATCAAATACTCAATTACAACTGCTATTAGCTGCAAGCAACACGATTACAATAGATAATGTTGTTATATAGAGACATTAACCCTTTTGACCCTTCAACGAACAAACGGAATAAGGAGGTATTCTGCATAGAATAACTGAAGATGCAATAATATAAGAAGTTAGTCTCAAACATAACAATTAAAAAAAAAAAAAATTTGCCCCAGGTAGGGTACTGCGTTATACGGATCTTTCGATACTAATACATTCTATGTAAATGAGTAAAGTGTATTTTATATCAGACAAACTTTAAGGAAATTATTTGGAAGGCATATTATTGAAGTTAAATTAATTAATAACACGATATATCTTCTACTTTTATAGGATAGTAAAAAGGGGGTGAGTACAAAAATTCACTTGCCTTCCAAATGAACATGTAAAAAGAAGTTATTGATGCGTTACTCGAGAGATCAACAGATTGAGCTTTAAGCCACAAGAAGGAAGCAAGTGTACAGTGGCCTAGCATCTGAAAGTTCAAACAATTATTAATATGTGAGATCCCAGTCACGAAAGAAAAAGAATAAATAAAAATTCTTACTAAAATATAATGCTTACAATAACAAGCTTGCTTGGCAAAAAAGATGAAGAAGCTCCTACTATTACAGCAGCTCCATAGGCAAATAACAGCAAGTAAACGCCAAGCCATAATACCTTTAAAAAAATAAACAAAAAAATAGTAGTAAGGGAAATCTAACCGGCTTCAATCTCAACAATGTGAAAAGCTAAACTAGTTCAATTACTCTTTGTTGTCCTAGGCTAACACTGAATGACTGAATGCCGAAATCTCTATCGCCATCAACATCAGGTATATCCTGTTAAAATATCAAAATCAAATCTTCTCATTACAAATTATTTCTAATTATTAGTATATTTGTAAATGTTGTGCTTCTATGCATTGTTTTATTTTTATTTGTTGTATTTTTCTGTCCATTTTGAGGAATAAGGCTCTTTGTCCCGAACTAACATAGTCAAAACATTAATTTAATAGGGACAAAATTTATAGAACACATTTTCATAAATTTTCAGATTTTGAGTTGGGATGACTACTTCCGTTCACCTTTTAACGGCTCCTCCACCACCGGATTAGAAGTTATTCTATTTCTTTAATTATTAAATTACCCCTCGTTCTGTACAGTCCAGATTAAAAAAAAAAAAAATTTGAATGAAACTATAATAACTAAGATATTTGATAAGCACCTACTTTTAGTTGACAACTAATATTTGACGGCAAGGAATCATATTACTACAACATTTCAGTCTCAAACATACTCGTGGTTAATTTCATATGGGTCATTAAATTCTTCGTTAGGATTACCTTGAAAAGTGCTATCACAGTAGAGAAGAAGCACATGAAAGCAGTTGCAAAGGATACTGATCTTGTAATTACTATAGGTCTACCAAGCACATATTTCTGCATGTATACATCACCAATGAATATATAATAAAAATGTAATTAAAAGTCCACCACACATATATAGAATAGGATATTGTGCTACAAAATACACGGAGTCCAATTAATACACTAATTGGATAAAAATATAATCTTAATGTGATTTTTTTTTTTTTTTAACCAACATAAGAACGATTGTATATCATAATTGGTTGAAGATTTTGCTTATATATACCTGGATGTGAATAAAGAAAGCAAGTTGAACTACAACTGCCCTCACAATCAGGATGCAGCTTGCAGCTAGAAAAGCATGTCTCTTCCATCTAAGAAAGGGAAGCTACAAAAGTGAATCACATAAGCTTTTGATCAAGTTAAATTTTTTATAAAATTAGATCCATAATAGCTCCATACATGTATTATGATTCACTTACTTCGATGGAATATACACTACCAAGCAAAAAAATTATGAAGAGAGCTGAAAAAATTGGTGGTGATTGAAACATAATCCCCATAGCCAGACTCTGAAAATAAAATCAAGAATTATAAGCAAATAGAAATTTGTAATTGTGGGAGAATTTACAGTGGGAATCTAGGTTTTTGAGACGCGTAGGATATTTTTTTAAAACAATATTTGCCCCCACTTTTTGTTGTAAAGGTTGTAAGCAAATCTACTATAGGATAAAACAAAAAACATAGAAATGAAACACAACACTTATTGAATCTCTACTTGAGAACTATGATATGAAAAATGTTATATTTTTTGAGTCATTTTCGTGCTCATATATATAGGCAACCTAGATTTGCCTCCAAAAGACATACATTTTAATCATACTTTTCTAAAAGAACATCCAATTGGCACCCCAATTACTTATTATTGGCGCGCCAATATGCATGGGCTTCATATTGGTGCGCTAATATTTCATATTGGCGCGCTAATATAAGTCCGTGAACCATTTTCTATCAGCGTCTCAATGGCGCGCAATTGAGTAATTATTGTCGCGACAATATGAGTAAGAATGAAACTTTATGTCTCTGCCTTTCATTGTCACGCCAATGATTACCCATTATCCCGATAATGTAAGGCAACATGTCTTTATGTTTCGGAACACACAAAATCAATTATTTCAGTTAACTTTGTCTTTGAATTTCGTTTTTGTTTCAGGGACGTTGCCCTCTCGACTCATCGATGTGTTAGCATAATGTAATATTTTTAATTAAACATGTCCCCAATCGTGATTAGCACTCGACAAATAATTAATGCAGCTTGAAATTTTGTTGCCATTAGCATACCATCAACAAAGATGTGGAAACAATTGTTGTTCCTGTTTCCATTGAGAAGTCACCAGAAGCAAGGGGCAGATCAGGCTTATTAACCTGTGACATATAATAAAAATTTATTTAAAATAAGCTAAAAATACAATAGATGATGAAACCTCAATTAACTTTTTATGCCTTTCGTTGTATTTAATCTTTAATTTTAATTGTTAATAAATTTCTCTCTTCAATTCCGATAGCATGAGATTAGACAAAACCATAAGTGCTAACTTAATTAGGAGGTAAAGTTTTGTCTGATGCTCCACCCATTGACGAAATTATTGAGAGGAAAAATATGAATCCTCAATTAATTAATGTACTTAATTATTTTGGGAAATTATCAATTGTATTATCTAAATATTAGAATGTTCTCAAAAAAACATAAATTATGTAATTTTATTCTTCGGTCTATCCAAAAATTATAGTGTATTAAATTTATATCAAATTTAAATATACGATTGAAATGTATATCATACATTTGATATATATGACACAAAATAAATGAAAATTTTCAATACTTTTATTACACTTTTTAATTTTTTTTGGTGGACCAATGAATAAAATTTTAGAAGTTGTGAATTTTTAATAACATGCTAAATATTATGTAAATTATTGACAATTTCCCTATTTTTTTCAATGGAAACAATCTACTTTTATAATAACAACAAAGGAGTGGTATAATTATCTACTAAAATACCTTGTCAATTTCAACATCATATAATTGGTTTAAGCCAACCACGTAATTGTTCATCAATACTGAGGGCACCAAGGCCTGAAATATGAAGAAGAATCAATAAATGTACTCAAGAATAAATGTAATCATTCAAATACAACAATTTCTAGTAGTTGTTTTTTTTCCCTTCAACTAAACCTTACCTTCAACAATCCGATGAAAAATTTGGGAGTGAAATCAGAAATTGTATGAACTGGAAGAAGAGAAATCGATGTTATCCCTATTACCTGATAAAGAAAAATTTAAAGTTCAAATTCTTAAAAAAATATAAATGCCAAAAATTTACATTCGATTAAATTTCTCAAGAAACACAATTCGATTATATTTCTCCCGATCTGGCTTGTAATGGGAGACATGTGTATTAGATTTGATCCTTTAATATTTCCCAAAAAATAGTAAATAGTTAGTAATGAACTCACAGTGCCAATTACTGTATGCGGACGAGAAAAATGGTAGAGCGCAACTAAATTTTTCTTAAGAACATCTTGAAAACTCTTCAAATTATTATCATCCTCGGATTTTGATGAATATTCATCTTGTAATGTGACAGGAACATGATATTTCTTGAATGATTTGTAGCTTCTGATGCATACATATTCATTTTTTCTAATTTTATTGGGTGATAAAAATGGACTAGCTTGTGAACTTCTGATGAACTTCTTGCATTGAGTACTTCTGTTTAAGATGCAATAGGGCTGAGTTGCTGGTGATTGAAATGCTGTTATACGACCTGAAAATGGCGAAACCGGATACATTATTTATTACATTAAAAAAATTGGTGAAAATTTTGCCAAGCCAAAATTAAATATTTTCTTAAATACGAAAAATTCTACAATTCAACAATTGTATCACGTCATTTATGTAATAACCCATAATATTGTTAAAATATTAAAAATTATCAAATAAATAATAATTATATTTTATATAACTATACATATGTTTTTTTGTTAATGATATCATCCATATCACTCAAGGTAAGAGTTGTATACAACTCATTTCAAGGTAAATATGACTTACAAGTCATTATTTGGGTACAGATTGAGTTGTAAATATCAAAGCAATGAATAAAAGGGTATTCTAATATTTTCTCTCAATTTTCTTTGTTTTTCTCACCAACCAAGCACCCCAAAAACTCAAGAAAACGGACCAGGTAAAATTTTCGACTGCTACAGGCTCTTATAAGAAATTCATGAACTCGAACCCATGACCTGCCAACCAAATTCTAAGCCTTTTGTCACCAAACCGCACCCCTTAGGATACCAAAAGTAACACATTTTTATAAAAATGATATTTATTATTTTATACTGATATTGAAAAAAAATCAGTTTATGTAATATAACTAAAAAAATTGTTAATAATTATTTTCTAATTTGAAAATCAACTTCGTTACTGTAAAAGTTATATAAAATATATTAAAATTTAAATTAAAATTTAAATAAGCTGATTATTCTTTGAGAGATCTCAAGAGCACTAAAATCTAAATCATTTTCAAGAATTTGTAAGCTTGAACTTCTTGCTCAACACAGTCGTTTCAAAATTATGAAAAATGGATTTTGCATATAATATTTTACAAATGATCTACCCATTTTGATAAATTTTTATTTCAAAAGTGTTTCATCTCGTGCAAACAAGGATCATATTCAAACGTAAAGGCCTCACTCAATTTCTTATGGAATTATTCAACTTTTCCAATTAGAGAAAGATCCCATCTTCGCGTGACCCCAAAAGAAAATAAAAAGGAAAAGCTTATCAAAGATTTAAGAAAAAAAAAAAAAAAAAACAGAAATTGAGACAAATGGAAGAAAGAGAGACGTACAAACTTTTGGAAGATGATATTTCGGAGCGATGGTTGAACAACAATGCATAATTGGCATGGTTTGCTCTCTCGCTTTCTTTTGCTTCAGCAAAAATTTTGAATATCAAGAAATTCAAATCCTAGTTATATAGAATTTATTGGTACAACGTGAACTTGGAGATTTTGGCTGGATTTTCTTCTATATCGGAAATAAAAGTTTCAAAAATTAATGGGATTTTTTTTTTTTTTTTTTTTATAGAAAAATTAAATTAAAATTAAAAAATCGAACTGTTTCTATTAAAATTTTAAATATTGAAAGAAGAGTCAACATCTCAACTATTGAAAACTTATTGAACAATTTGAAATCATAATGGGGATTAGAGTTGTGTTAGTAGATATCCTCACTAGAAGTAATAATAATTTGAGTAATTTTTATGGTTTAAAAATAAAAATTATGAATAATATTTGAAAGGGGAAATGAGAATTAACCCCTTAATGTTTGAGAAAACTAAACAAAGTCCCTAATATTTAAAGTAAACAAAACTCCCTATTGTTATAACAAAATCCCCACAGATAATAGGATTGGCAGAAAATCTCGAATCCTGATCCAGACTTCATCTCGTTTGATCCAAAATTTATGAAAATTTTTCGTCCCTAATGAAAATTTCGGTCAGGATTTGGGCCTATATATCATCCCGAATAAAAATATGGGGATAGGATTCATGACTATTTTTTTTTATCTCGAATCTCAAATTTTAGCTCAAGAAGTCTCAAATCATGATCGGGTTTCAGAATCCCACACCATTTGGTCCGGGAGTCGGGATAATTTTTCATCCCAATACAAAAAATCGATCGGAATACATGATGATTTCTTCATCCAAAATAGTAATCGGGATGAGAACGGTGAGACTCGATCGGGACGGAACGTCTCAACTGCCATCCTAACTGATAATTTTATTGAGAAATAGTATTTTTGGAAGGTATGAAGTTTTATTTACTTTTTAAATATTAGATGGGTTTTAATTAATTTTATCAAACATTAAGGGTTATGCGTATTTTTCCTATTTAAAAGTATTAAGTGACGATATTATATTAATTATTTTTTAGAGAGGTGGGTGTTTACAGGTTCCTAATGTTTCTCATTTTAATTACCTAATTCCCTTTTTAAAAAAAATTATCCGTTGCTTTATTTCTAACATTAAAACTGTAATAGAAAAACATAGTTTTTAGATTCTTTTAATATGATAATCTTATTATCAATCTAATTTGATGTGTTTGTCAAAATATAGTAATGATTTTGTATATTAAATAGTCACATCTTTTATTCAACAATAAAATTTGAATACTAAAATTATAATTTCTTAAAATTAAGTTGTACAACTATGACATTATAACTAAAAGATTTTATTAAATAACGGTGTACAAAAATGACATTATAATTAACAGTACCCTTTATCCCAACGAAAGTTAAGAGTCTTCGATGCATATGATCCATGCGTAAAGAAATTTTCATTTTATTTTTTCATTTCACATAGCCTTGATCTAACATAAATTAAATTATTTGTTCTCCCAAAAGTTGATGTGAGGGAGAACCAATTTCTCATGCAAAAAAATAAAAAATAAAACAAAACCAAAAAAATTAAAATAAAAAAATAAACGCAACCTATGATTTCACAGACTACAAATTTTAAAAAAGATAGGAAATGACAATCTAAATTAAATTTTTGTCCCATACTTTCTACAACATTCAAATATAAGTACTATGTCAAAAAGAAATTTTACTGACATTTTATTAGTGATAATTTTTAAAAAGAGTCAATAAAATTTTACATTTGTATTATTTTCTATATTTTTCAGATATATATCTGTTGACGGCGGATTTTGGTCTCAGGGTAATATGGGAATATCACCTCTGAGGTAATCCTCCTTCAACGGTGAATTTGTTTGGTTTATGGGGGACCAAAGGCAAATTTAGCAAAAGACAGAAAAACACACCAATGGGCAAGGATATTTAACGTGGTTCGGTGGATTTTTTGATCCGACCTACGTCCACGGACAAGAACAGGATGGTACTTCTTTATTACTAAACACATTTCTCGGGACTCTTCTTTGTTTTTACAAATCAGAGCTTGATGATTCTTTTTCCCTCACTCTTGTGATGATTTTCAGATGATGCCTTCAACTTGTCCTTCAACACTCACTCTACCCTCCTATTTATAATGGTGACGAAATCAGATTCCTATTTGTACAAGAATTCCCAATTTGGAGATGGTCTCCTTTTCCTATCAGGATTCCTAGTCAAAACTATTCCCTTTTCCCATAAGGATTCCTAATCAAAACTACATTTACTTCCTTTATCCTATTAGGATATTAAGTTATTACTTTACCCCCTTAAAGTAGGACAACTTATCCCTTTTCCGCAAGAATAGGATGCTTTATCTTCCTGAGCACGCCTCGTCATGTGCTCGGTCTTCATGAGGTCGGTCATGATAGCCATTTGAACTGAGAATGCTGCTGTCGATCTGATAATGCTCGGTCATCCGATCTCAAGTGCTCGGCCATTTAGTATAAAGTGCTCGGCCTCTTACCGTCAAGTTGTCGGGTCGGCTTTAACGGTCTCGATCAATGGAGTTACCCCTTTTACCCCTGTCGTGTTGCTTAAATATCATAGTGCTTAAAAATACCATCAACATCTATCCCCTAGTTCTCGGTAACAACGAGTTTGCGAGTTGATGCCGGGAACTATAAAAAAAGATGGTGTGCCGATGAATCCGTCGGTGGTCACTCCAGGAACCGCAGAGAAAAATGCCTTGGCTGCAAATCTGGTCCTTCCTGCCACCTTCATGTGCTCAGTCAACGAGGATCCTGATATCTACCCGTGGAGAAAATGCTTTGCCCATATGCTGATGACGATCGACTCGGTGGGGCGTAACCCGACCCCGAGTTGAGAAGAGCATTTGGCTCTGGGGGAATGTCCCCTCCCTGGACCAATATAGGGCCGAGCATGGGGGAGATGCTCTGATCCCATGCCGATGATAAGTCTCTCGATGGGACGTATCCCGACCCCGAGCTGAAGAAAGACTTGGCTCTGAGGGAATGTTACATCCCCAGTCCAAAGGAGCCGACTCGGTGGGACGTAACCCGACCCCGAGCTGAAAGAAAGACTTGGCTCAGGGGGAATGTTACATCCCCAGTCCAAAGAAGCCGACTCGGTGGGACGTAACCCGACCCCGAGCTAAAAGAAAGACTTGGCTCTGGGGGAATGTTACATCCCCAGTCCAAAGAAGCCGACTCGGTGGGACGTAACCCGACCCCGAGCAGAAACAACATTTGGCTCTGGGGGAATGTCACCTCCCCAGACCAATAGAGTCGACTCGGTGGGACGTAACCCGACCCCGAGCTGAAAGATCATTTGGCTCTGGGGGAATGTCACATCCCCAGACCAATAGAGCTGACTCGGTGGGACGTAACCCGACCCCGAGCTAAAAGAAAGACTTGGCTCTGGGGGAATGTTACATCCTCAGTCCAAAGAAACCGACTCGGTGGGACGTAACCCGACCCCGAGCTGAAAGAAAGACTTGGCTCTGGGGGAATGTTACCTCCCCAAACCAAAGAAGCTGACTCGGTGGGACGTAACCCGACCCCGAGTTGAGTGAGAGACTTGGGTTCTGGGGGAATGTTACGTCCCCAGTCCAAAGGGCAGACTCGGTGGGACATCGCCCGACCCCGAGCTGTAAGAATCACTTGGTCCTGGGGGAATGTTACGTCCCCAGTCCAAAGGCAGACTCGGTGGGACATCGCCCGACCCCGAGCTGTAAGAATCACTTGGTCCTGGGGGAATGTTACGTCCCCAGTCCAAAGGCAGACTCGGTGGGACATCGCCCGACCCCGAGCTGTAAAAATCACTTGGTCCTGAGGGAATGTTACGTCCCCAGTCCAAAGGGCAGACTCGGTGGGACATCGCCCGACCCCGAGCTGTAAGAATCACTTGGTCCTGGGGGAATGTTACGTCCCCAGTCCAAAGGCAAACTCGGTGGGACATCGCCCGACCCCGAGCTGTAAGAATCACTTGGTCCTGGGGGAATGTTACGTCCCCAGTCCAAAGGGCAGACTCGGTGGGACATCGCCCGACACCGAGCTGTAAGAATCACTTGGTCTTTGGGGAATGTTACGTCCCCAGTCCAAAGGCAGACTCGGTGGGACATCGCCCGACCCCGAGCTGTAAAAATCACTTGGTCCTGGGGGAATGTGACGTCCTCAGTCCAAAGGGCAGACTCGGTGGGACATCGCCCGACCCCGAGCTGTAAGAATCACTTGGTCCTGGGGGAATGTTACGTCCCCAGGCCAATAAGCATGACTCGGTGGGACGTAACCCGACCCCGAGCTGTAACAAACATCGATCTCGGCGGTACAAGAGCAGACCCGAGCCGGAAAGAGGCATCGGTCTCGGCGGTACAAGAGCAGACCCGAGCCGGAAAGAGACATCGGTCTCGGCGGTACAAGAGCAGACCCGAGCCGGAAAGAGACATCGGTCTCGGCGGTACAAGAGCAGACCCGAGCCGGAAAGAGACATCGGTCTCGGCGGTATAAGAGCAGACCCGAGCCGAAAAGAGACATCGGTCTCGGCGGTACAAGAGCAGACCCGAGCCGGAAAAAGACATCGGTCTCGGCGGTACAAGAGCAGACCCGAGCCGGAAAGAGGCATCGGTCTCGGCGGTACAAGAGCAGACCCGAGCCGGAAAACAAATATCAAAATCATTGTGTGAGCCATAACAAACAAGCATAATCAAATGTCAACCTAAGTCAGAAGAGGTTTACTCACCTTTTTGGGATCTGTTGCCTTTCTTGCAACTCTACACTGGTCACTACAAGCAAGGCTATTCTTAATATATCATCTCTGCATCTCAGCATTCCACGCATCCGACCGGATGACTTCCGCTATCAACTTGGTCGACCTAAAAAACCGAATGGTCTATGTACACACCGAGATAGCCTTCTTTTACCAAGTCTTCCACCTGCTCCCGCAGGTCTCTGCGCCCTTCCGTTGCATGTCCTCTGGAGTTGTGGTGTATGCAATAAGCCTTTTGGTTCCTCTTGTCCGGGGAAAATCTTCTTTGGTCGGGTTCTACTAAGAGGCCTTTCCCTTGGATCTCCACGACAATTTATCCCAGTGGTTTATTTAGAGGAATGTATGCATTTTCCCCGACCACATGGTTTACTTGGGTCGGCGCCCTTCTCTATTGGTTGTCACGGTGCAGTGGTTTGATCTCCTTGTGCTTCGGGGGTGGTTTTCTGGGTTCTCTTTCTATACGGCGGGGGGCGCCCTCCCTTGTGGTTCTTTCTCTGATGGTGTTCCCTTATCAGGATATTTTCTCCTCGTTCTCCAATAAAACGAATTTTCGGGCCACCTCCAGGGCAGTGGCGTAGTCCGGGGTGTCTTGGATCCTTAGATGGGTCCATAGTCTTCCGACCCTCAAGGCTCCTTTCAAGCTTTCCAGGGCCTCGGGGGATTCATACCCTCCGACTTCGAGTACCATATTATGGTACCTTTCAATAAATATCTTCAGAGGCTCATCGTCTCCTTGCTTCATAAGTCTTAGTTCTCCAATTGTCTTTCTGGGGACACAAGCCCCCTTGAAGTGTCGTATGAATGACTTTCTCAGTTGTGCGAAGCTGCTGATGCTTCTTGGGGCTAGGCTTCTATACCATAGGATGGCCGGTCCGGCTAGAGTTAAGGGGAACACTTTGCAAATGGCGTCCCATGTTACCCCTTGTACCTCCATTAGTAGGACGAAGTCTTCGATGTGGGTTTTGGGATCGGTACGGCCCTTGTATGGTGTCATGGTCGGCATGCTGAATCTTTTTTGGAATTTCTCCGATTTTATTTCCTCCGTGAGGGGGGACTCATCTTTGATGTCCTGGACATCTCCCCTGTTTGTATTGGGGTATACTCCCCATTTGACCAGCTCCTCCCGTAACCAAGATTTCATGCTGCTGTTTTTGATTCCATGCCGCCCCCTGTGGTTTCTTTTCTTTCTGCTACCTCGGGAGTGGCGCTTCTCAAGGTCGGTGTCGTCCCGTACTTCTTTGGTATGTTCTTTTCCTCTCCTCCGGGTACTGTGAGGGCTATCGTAGGAGGGATTTGGTGATGATTTGTCATCTTCCTCTTCCCATGTGTCCTCGGTTTGGGAATCCCTTTGTACTACCACGGATCTCACCCTGTAGGGTTCCCTCCTTTGAGGTCTGTCGTCTTCGCTTGTATCAACAATTCTCTTTCTTTCCGCTATCTCACTCCTTCTTCGTCTAGTCCCGGCCTCGAATTTTCCGTCGTGTGCTCCTTCCATCCTTTCCAACCGGTCTACTATGGTTTTTAGCAGATTTCGGTTTTCCTCCCTTTCTTTCCTAAGGTTTTCCTTGATCTTTTCCATCCAATCTGCAGCCGAGCTCCCTGATGATTGTTGGTTTCCGCCTTCCGCCATTTGTCTTATTACGCGAGTTGCTTTTCGTAGAGTTCCCCACAGACGGCGCCAACTGTTGACGGTGGATTTTGGTCTCAGGGTAATATGGGAATATCACCTCTGAGGTAATCCTCCTTCAACGGTGAATTTGTTTGGTTTATGGGGGACCAAAGGCAAATTTAGCAAAAGACAGAAAAACACACCAATGGGCAAGGATATTTAACGTGGTTCGGTGGATTTTTTGATCCGACCTACGTCCACGGACAAGAACAGGATGGTACTTCTTTATTACTAAACACACTTCTCGGGACTCTTCTTTATTTTTACAAATCAGAGCTTGATGATTCTTTTTCCCTCACTCTTGTGATGATTTTCAGATGATGCCTTCAACTTGTCCTTCAACACTCACTCTACCCTCCTATTTATAATGGTGAAGAAATCAGATTCCTATTTGTACAAGAATTCCCAATTTGGAGATGGTCTCCTTTTCCTATCAGGATTCCTAGTCAAAACTATTCCCTTTTCCCATAAGGATTCCTAATCAAAACTACATTTACTTCCTTTATCCTATTAGGATATTAGTTATTACTTTACCCCCTTAAAGTAGGACAACTTATCCCTTTTCCGCAAGAATAGGATGCTTTATCTTCCTGAGCACGCCTCGTCATGTGCTCGGTCTTCATGAGGTCGGTCATGATAGCCATTTGAACTGAGAATGCTGCTGTCGATCTGATAATGCTCGGTCATCCGATCTCAAGTGCTCGGCCATTTAGTATAAAGTGCTCGGCCTCTTACCGTCAAGTTGTCGGGTCGGCTTTAACGGTCTCGATCAATGGAGTTACCCCTTTTACCCCTGTCATGTTGCTTAAATATCATAGTGCTTAAAAATACCATCAACAATATCATATCAATAAATTCAATATCGAAGTTCCCTGATATTAAAGTATCAACAAAAAAAAAAATTTAATTTCATATTTGATTCTGTTTATACTAGAACGCATGACCATTAATCATCAAGTCTTTACGTTGACACAAAAAATCATCAGTCCACACATCCTTTCTTTAATTACCAAAATTTTCCTAACATAAAATTTTATGTATTAAAATAACACTAAACCTAAAACAATTTAAAGCGTCAAAAACTTTCACCTCCCTCCCTTACAAATTTTGTTGCCTCTCTTCAAATCCACCAATTACAAATTCAAATTCTAAAATAAAATTAAGTTTATTTTTGTCGTACAAGGAATGCAGAGCAAGAGAGAAGACAATTGGCAAGATCGTTGCTCTCAAGTAGACCCGGCCGGCGGTTCGGTTCCGGTTCCACACTTAAATGGAACCGGAACCTAAAACCGAACCGGAACCGAACTGGTTCGGTTCCGGTTCGGTTCGGTTCCGTTTATTTTTTTTTTAATTAATTAAAATAAAAAAATGAGAGGAATCAAAGCTTAAATAAAAAAAAATTTATTATTAAAAAAATGAGATTAAATTTATAAATAAAAAAAATTTATTACATTGAAGAGCTTGAGCTTAAATTTTTAAAAATTTAAGTTGCCTACGTATCCTCCAAGTGTGAGAGGAATCAAAACTCACGTAGTTCCATTACAAGTTTAAGACATATCCCCTTTGTAAATTATAATTTTACAATTATCAATCATCATTATCAGTTGATCCTTCGGCTCCGGTTCCGCTTGCACTTGTTGCAGAAGCATTATCGAACAAATCTTCAAAATCATCGGGGGCATCTTCTTGTTGTCTCAGATCAGCTCGAGTCCAATCATCCACACAAGCTGTTGCTTCTAGAGTGCTTGGATGTAATGAAGATCGTCTAGCTTCCAATATATTACCTCCCAAGCTGAAGGCTTACTCAACCGCAACGGTGGAAATAGGTGTTGCCAAGATCTCTTTAGCAATAATAGATAAAATAAGATATATATTTTGATGCCGGTTCCACCATTCAAGGATTTTAAAATTTTTACTGCATAAACTTTCATTAGAAAACTCAAAATTTGTAGATAAATAATTATCTAATTCAGGATTATTAGTTGTCGTATCCCTAGATTTTTTTTTCGTTGCAATAACCAACGATCCCATGCGCTAAGTCTTGTTTGAATTACCGGTTCGCTACTACTAGATTGACCTAATGTTCCTAAGTTATATCTTACAATATAATCATTAAATAAAATAATTAAATCACTTCTTAATTTCGTCATTATGCTCGTAATATCAATGTCATCTAATATTCCTAAATAACCATAGTAAGCTTGTAAACCACCATTCAAACCTTCTAATTTAAATCTAGGATCAAAAACAGCAGCAATAAGATAAAGTAAAGGAATTTCTCTAAAATAATGCAATCATTTTACCTTCATAACAGTAATGGCTTCGAGCAAAACAAGATCATTAGGGTCGTCACTGTCAACATGCTCATCGAGAGTGCCAACAATATTCAAACTCTCAAGAAGAAATAAATGTGCTGTAGGATAATAAACACCGCTAAAAACTAAAGTAGAACCATTAAATACTCTTAAAATATCTAAATTTTTTTCACAAATATCCCATTGACTAGGATAAAGTGTGATATTTTGAACATGTTGAGAAAAAAAACTACATAATGCATCTTTGTATTGAAATGCTTGACATAAAAGAAAATAAGTAGAATTCCAACGTGTTGGAACATCTCTAGAAAATTTAATCGGTTTAATACCATTTATTTTACAAAACTTGGTCCATTCTCTCCTAACTTGAGAATATGACCAAATACAGTTAAGTGCCATTTTAATTGGATCAAGGAAAGGAGATAATAATTTTAGACCGTCTTGCACACATAAGTTTAGGACATGACATGTACAACGAATAT
This sequence comes from Zanthoxylum bungeanum, assembly GCA_019454045.1. Classification (NCBI taxonomy): domain Eukaryota; kingdom Viridiplantae; phylum Streptophyta; class Magnoliopsida; order Sapindales; family Rutaceae; genus Zanthoxylum; species Zanthoxylum bungeanum. Next base: position 22,061 of record SKCR01023811.1, read on the forward strand.
GAAAAAATCGACCCCCTAAATTTGGTTGACATATTTCTTTTAAATCATTGATGGATGCAGTATTTGCAGATGCATTATCAAATCCAATTGTTAAAATTTTTTCTCCTAAACCATATTCATAAAAAATTACCTTCATCATTCTATAAATATTATGTGCAGTATGTTGGTTATCAAAAACTCTAAATTCAATAAGTCGTTTTTGCATGGTAAATGATGCATCAATCCAATGACAAGTCACACCCATGTATGAGTGTGTTTGCCAATGGTCACTCCAAATATCAGAACATATAGAAATACGACCTTTCATCTCTTTAAATATTTCATTTAAAATAATTTTACCATCTTTATATAATTTGAAAATATGACGTTTTGTTGTGTTTCGAGTCATTCTACATGCAGCAGGGTTTAAAGCATTATGCACGTAATTAGTAAAATGAAGTTTTTCACCAAAGCTTAAAGAAAGATGTGCCATACAAGTTAATTTCGCAAATTCTTCTCTATTTTTTACAATCAGAATATTTAAATAAATCTACACTACTTGTACCTCTACTAGATGATGCGTACCTGGCCATTTGAGTCTGCGTCGTATCAATGCCAAATTCAACCGGATGATGTTTCTCCATGTGCTTGATCATATTGCCGTATCCACCAGAAAATTTATAGATAACCCCACAATAGTTGCAAATTGCTCGTTGTGAACCATCTTCTAGGCGTTCCAAAGTAAAATGAATTTTGAAAATATCGGAGGACTGAGCCTTAACTTCTATTCTCCGTGATTGTGCACTGACACTAGGGCCGCTCTCTTGGTTGACATTTGACATTATGTTCTCGGATGAGCTTGCCATTTTTTTTTTTTGAGAAATTAGGAAGAAAAATAAGAAAATTGAATAATTGCGATGCGAATGATAACAAATTAACAACTAAATAATTGAGATTGAGAATAAGAATATAAGATTATAAGGAATTGTATTGAAGTAAGATTGAGAATAAGAAAATTATAGAAAATGAGAGAGTTGAGAATTTGGTGTGATGAAATATGAAAAATGAATCCTATTTATAATTTTAGAATTTTTTTGATACAAAAAATGCCCCTTAATATAACCGTTATTATGGGTACATTAGTAATTTTTATTTTATATAATAAATTTTTTTTTTTTAATTTTTTTGGTGTGATGAAATCGCTAGTAGCCGTTGGGGGAATTAGGGTTCCTGTTGGAACCCTACGGTTCCAACCGGAACCGTTCGGTTCCGTTTGGGAACCGTCCGAACCGGTGGAACCGTACGGTTCTAACCGTTCGAACCGGTTCGAGTTGGGGTGGAACCCCAACCGAACCGGTCCAATTCCGTTCGGTTCCGGAATCGATTCGGTTCCAACCGGTTCGGTTCCGGTTCCGAACCGGAACATGGCCGGGTCTACTCTCAAAAAGACTTGTCCGGCACTTGACACTATTAAATCACCGGGTCAACTTTTTTTATGATAATTTTTTTTATGTCATAAATATTATAAACATTAACATTCACATCAAACATATGATCATAACAAATATATTAATAATATTCATATAAATTTTATTTTATCATTTTATTCTTATTTTTAGTCATTATTAAATGTATCACATAAATATACATCATGAATTATGTCATTTATGTAGTCATAATTCGTCAATGTATTTCCTTTGAATTATTATTAGAGTCATAATTCGCAGAATTCAAATTTATAATTTAAATTTTGAATTTAAACTTTTGATTTTGACGGGAATTTTTTGACGATGATTTTTTGACGGAATATTTTCGAGGCAAAATGTAATAATTTTTTTGTGCCAAAAATATAGTATAATTATTTTTACAAAATCTAATATAAATACAAATTACTATTATAAAATACACAATTGATAATAGTATGCGTAAAAATAATATTAATATTAAAACAATCTTTCAAATTAAAACTTACTATAAGATAAATATAGTAACTTACTACATGATAAATATAGTAACTACGAGTTTTACTATAATTTTTCATATTAAACATATTGAACATAAATATTTTTAATCCAAAATGAGAGTTCGAAGTAATAAAATTACATAATCGATCTAACATAGTTAGTCCACTCAATAAGCAATTCATTCAATTCGTCCCGAGTGTAAGTTCTTTTATTATTGAACTGTCAAGCCAAAAAAATGAAACCAAAATTAATATGTGAATCATCATTTTAGGGGCAGAAGATATGAAAAAAGCAATAATCATACAAATAAAACACAAATCATAAAATAAATGAATAAATAAACCATGTAAGTTATTCATCAAAAACATCCAAGATTGAACTCAAAATACTTATAGAAATGATTTACATTATTCATCAACAAGCTAACATCGGCAAAGAGATCCCTCATACACCTTTATATCATAATAAGTACTTGTTCACATTACATAAAAGAAAATGGAGATCACATCAGATTATGCCAAAACAGTAAGTTAGGTATGTTGGACAATTATGATCCATAACATCACTATTTATAAAAGACTTGATGTTTTTTGTACAAATTAACTATGTGACATAGGAGATTGCTCTTTTATCATTTTGTAATGATTACTTAGATATTGATGAGTGGTATTTATATCACTATTTCCCACTCATTTAACCTAATATTTTGTATAGTTTCTTGAGTTTTGTGAACGTTTTGATGTATTTTGTATTATTTTGTAGATAAATAAAGTTTGGAAAGCATTGGAGGCAATTTGGGGCAAAAACGGACAAAAATGCGTCAACAGGGATATTTTGGTCTTTTGCGCGTCACGACGCCCAGACTTCCGCGTCGCGACGTCTAAAATACGCCGAACAGTGCTAACGTGCGCCGGGTCCAAAAATCAGAATCTGAGAAAAGTTTGACTTTGCTAAAATGCGCCGTGACACGTGTCACCATCACAGCCGACCTGCTAACGTGCGCCGTGCCACGTGTCATCATCATATGCTGCCGACACTCAGAGTTGACACGTGTCGCCTCGTCATCAGCCATGTCATCGGTCAAAAAAGTCAACTTCGCCATGTGTCACGCCACGTCATCCGCCACGTCACAAGGTCAACCAAGTCAACTTGCCACGTCAGCATCAACCAATCACAGCGTGACACGTGTCGACACGTGTCGCAATTCTAAGGTGCCGACAGTCTCTTTCCCACGTGTCGCCACATCGTCGCCACGTCGTCGCCACGTCACCGCCACGTCAGCATCAATAATTGAGTATCATATCCTTATCTGACACGTGGCGGATAAGAATCTCAGCGACCAATCAGAAGCCGCCACGTGTCACAATAATTGAAGCCCAACCACTCTGCCACGTGTCACCTTATCATCTTATCATCTTATCCAGAAGCTCTCAACCAGCGAGCAGAGCGTGCCACATCGACAAATCCGGCGTCGCGACGCTGAGGACCTGGCGTCGCGACGCTGGATCCTACCGAGGCCTATAAATAGAGCTCGAGATTTCAGAATTCAGTGCACCACTCTCTCTCTTATAATCTTTCTAAAGAGAGAGTTTCTCTCTCTACTTTCTTTTAATTTTTAGTTTTTTAGTTTTTAGTTTTGTAATTAATTTTAATTACATTTTGTTAATATAGTAATTTAATTTTTACTTTTTACTTTTTACTTTTTACAGTTTTTATTATTTACCATGAGGAGGTAACTCCCCCAGCTAGGGTGAAAGGTAATTCTTTTACTGTTACTATTTAGATTAATCTCCCTTAAAAATAATATATTCACTATTTAAAATATTGACTTAAAAAGGATACCGCCAGATTGGTCGGTTGGTAGTTCATTTTAATCTGATTTAAACCTGACTAATAAAGGATACCGCCAGATTGGTCGGTTGGTAATTTAATTTTGGTTCCGCCTATATGGCTGGTTGGAAAAAGAATCACAAGTTTATATATTATTTTATGGAGATATCTAAATTAGTAGTAGTAAAAGTAATTCCTTTTACCTTAGCATTTTATTTTATTGTAATTTACTTTTCAGTATTTACTTTACCGCATTTTTACTTTATGTCTTTTATTTTCAAGTTTTTACTAGCCCTAGTTATGTGTTGTAACTAAATTAGTTATCTGGGGTTGTGATGAAATCCAATATCACCGTTTTATAAGGGTTAGATTATAGCTTGGGTAATATAAAGATTTATTTATTGAGTCTTAAACTTAATGCTTTTTCATTAATTGGCCATTAATAAAATTGATCTGGTAAATCTAAAATGAACTAGACATAGGGATTTTAGGTTTCAGCCTTAGACTCAATAGCCCACGATCTTCCTTGAGGATAGATAACCCTTTAATAGATTTCCTTACAGGATAGGAATATACCTGTCGGGCGGGGGTAGCCATAATTGGAACTTAAACTTAATGAATCCAGATAATTTGGTTGACATAGACATATGGTTCAATTGGGTTAAACTGGGTATTTGTGTCTGACCATCGACAGAGGCTTACACATAATTTAGTGTTCCAGGTTAATAAATCAATATATTACCCAACTTTAAGATAACCACTTCATCTTTAAAATGATATTGGAAGAAATCACAACCCTAGATAGTTTTTAATATTGAATTTTCTTAAAACCTATTTTCGACTATTTTATTTACTTGCTTTTAAATTTAGAATCGTCACCATTTCAAATCAATCAATCAACTTGTTAGATATTAGTAATCATTTGACCTCATAAAATTAATAGTTTAGATATTAAGTCCTCGTGGGATCGATATTTTTATACTACTTGAACGACGATACGTGCGCTTGCGTTATACGTGTGTGTTTACGCCGGTCAAGTTTTTGGCGCCGTTGCCGGGGACTTATTTATCTTTTACTATTAGTTTAGGGGTTAGATACCTTTACTTGTATCTAATTTCTTTTTACTTATTGTTTTTGTTTTTTGTGTTTCAGGTTCTCAGAAACTTCATGAGATGAACCAGAAGCTTTGAACTCCGACCGCTTGACCCAGAAATTGAAAGAACCATCAAGAAAGAACTCAGACAATCTGGGCCAAGAAGAAGCTTTTAACAGAACATGAACCTTTGAACCAACACCAACCAATGCAGATTCGAGAACACACCATTCCGATGGTGACATTGACTCTCATTTCCTGTATTGTACTTCCTCCCTTACCAGCAAATGCGTGTGACATCAAAACATGCATTCAGATGATTCAGCAGTCAGTTCAGTTCGGGGGGAATGCAACTGAAGATCCTAATTCCCACATCAGCAACTTCCTGGAAGTTTGCAGCACTTTTAACTACAACAGAGCATCAGAAGAAGCAATGAGACTGCGAGTTTTTCCATACTCCTGAAGGACAGAGCTAAAGCTTGGCTACATTCACTACCAGCAGGTTCCATCACAACATGGAACACTTTAGCCACCAAATTTCTTGCAAAGTACTTTCCACCAGCCAGAACCGGAAAATTGAGGAATGACATCACATCTTTTGTACAACAAGATTCAGAATCCCTCTGCGAAGCTTGGGAAAGGTACAAAGATTTACTCCGGAAATGTCCTCACCATGAATTCCAAAGTGGCTACAAGTTCAGACCTTCTACAATGGACTTTCTGGAATAATGAGAACCACAATCGATGCTGCTGCTGGAGGAGCACTAATGGCAAAAGGAGAAGATCAAGCCTGGGACCTAATCGAAGAAATGGCCAACAACAATTCCTTGTGGCCAACAGAAAGAAGCATGATCCAAAGAATTGCAGGAATTTATGAAGTTGGAGCAAACACAGCAGTGAATACCAGGCTGGATCAGATATGCAAATGTCTAGAAACACTTAGCACGCAAGTTGTGAACATCACTGGATCCACAAGTTCACCATATGGAGGAGCACCAGAGTCAAACCAACTTGAAGAGACGGTGAATTATGTCAACAATTTCAACAGACAAGGGAACAATTCATATTCCAACACCTACAACCCAGGGTGGAGGAATCATCCTAATTTATCATGGAGCAACAATTCAGGCCAACAGCAGAACTATCCACCTGAATTCCAGCAACAGAACAAAGGCCAGGAGCAGGCAAATGAATCAGGAATAACAGAAGTGTTAACCTACTTGAAAAAGATGGAAGCAAAACACGACTCTCAAGCAGCAAGATATGACACTATATTTCAAAGCCATTCAGCTTCTATTAAATACTGGAGAATCAAATGGGACAACTAGCCAATGCTCAGAGTTACAGACCGCCAGGTACCCTTCCTAGCAACACAGAGCCAAATCCAAGAAACATGGGGAAGGAACAATGTCATGCCATCATGTTAAAAAGCGGTACTGAAATCAACAAAGATGTTGGAGTCAAAACAGATGCTGAGGAAGTTCCAAAAGAAACAAAGCAACAGATGGAGGAAAAAGAAGCAAAGGAAAAAGAACAGATCACTCCACCTCCACCTTTTCTCAACGTCTATCAGAAGAACAAATTGGACAAGCAGTTTCTCGGTTCCTGGAGATCTTCAAAAAGCTGCATATCAACATTCCATTTGCAGAAGCGTTGGAACAAATGCCCACCTATGCCAAATTCATGAAAGATATTCTTTCACGAAAACGGAGATTGGGAGATTACGAGACAGTAGCATTAACAGAAGAATGCAGTGCCATCATTCAGAGGAAACTTCCCCCGAAGTTGAAAGATCCTGGCAGTTTCACTGTTCCTTGCGTCATAGGAGAACATAACTTTGGTAAGGCTTTGTGTGATTTAGGTGCGAGTGTTAACTTGATGCCTTTCTCTATTTTCAGGAAATTACAGATTGGAGAAACAATGCCAACATCAGTCTCACTACAACTTGCTGATAGAACGCTCGTATTTCCGAGAGGTGTAGTTGAGGATGTGCTGGTTAAGGTTGACAAATTCATTTTCCCAGCAGATTTTATTGTCCTTGATATGGAGGAAGACGCAGACGTACCAATCATCCTCGGGAGACCATTCTTGGCTACAGGTCGAACCATTATTGATGTACAAAAAGAGAACTAACCATGAGGGTACAGGACCAAGAAGTAACATTCAATGTTTTCAAAGCCATGAATTTCCCAGATGATGAAAAGAAGGAGGAATGTTTCAAACTCGATGTGATACACAGTACCATTCAGAACTCTGATGAAAGACAAAGTTCTACTGACAAACTTAAAACATGTCAATTGCCTATGGAGCCTAAAGATAAAGCGTCTTTTGTACTAAAGGAGCCAATTCTTGCACTACAAGCAACAGAAGAGAAAAAGTTCCACCAACTCAACGAATTGGAGGAATTTCACAATCAGCCTTTTGAGGATGCCAAATTGTACAAAGAAAAAGGCAAGAAAAGACATGATGAGAAGTTAGTGCGCATACAACTGGAACCAGGGCAGAAGGTACTGTTAAACAAATCAAGGGTGAAATTCTTCCCATGGAAGCCAAAATCACGGTGGTCAGGTCCATTTGTGATCACCAAAGTTTTACCAAATAGAGCCGTTGAGATACATGATCCTGACGCTAACAAAACTTTCAAGGTTAAAAACAAGCGTGTCAAGCACTACTGGGGAGAATCATTTGAGCGACAAAAAGAAAGTGTTACACTTTCAGATCCAGCTTAACATTCGAGAAGCCACGTCTAGCTGACGACTTTAAACTTAGCGCTAGCAGGGAGGCAACCCATGCAATTTGTGTATATATTGTGATTTGGTGTGTTTTATTTTTGTGTGTTTAATTTTTGCAGGTTTAGTCATTTCAAGATGGAAGAAGCTCTCGCAAATCTTCGCAAGCAATTTCCTTCTCTCCCTCAAAAATCTCTGATGAAAGTTTACAAAGCTCGCTTGGAACGAATGAGACTACTGACGATCCATGGTGTGCCTAATGATATTCGTTGGGTAATTGAAGCACGAGTCCGATTGGCAGGTGAGTCTTCTGACTCTTTTATTTCACATCTGCCTGGTTTTGGAAGAAGCACCTATGCAAAGAAACGTAGAGCTAAACAAATGGGTGTTTGTTTCAAATGTGCACGATTTAATTGCAACACTCGTTGTCGTTCTTTAGGAATGGTGTCTGATAATCGCGAAGACAAAATTAAATTTATTAGGGATGGCTTGAGTAAGGAGTCCTTTAGATGATATATCTTCAACTCTTGAGACGCATCCCAGTGGATATGTTCACATAGCCTTTCGCAAATTACATACACAATTTCAAAAAGAAAGACAACTGTTAAGTCTCGGGAATCTGACTCAAAAAGACCTTGTTTGCCAATTTATAAGAAATTGGATGGGAAGCTTGTCCCTGACGCATAGACGTCAATCAAGCCGTTACTTTTCTTGTAAATATTATATCTCTTTGTCTTTTCTTAATAATTGTGATTTGTTTTGTTGTTTTCTTTTATTTTCTCCGACAGGATCCAGACCTTTTTGACTATCACGATATTATTTCGCTACTAATCGTCCTCTGGAAGATACTTGTGCTATTTTTACTCACCCTTTTCAGGTACTATAAATTCAGCCCGTCATTGCACTTTTGAAGGCATCCAGAGTTGAGAAAGAAAAACATAAAAATGGAAGCCACTTCAAGAAGACGAGTTGAAATATCTGTGTGTTTTGCGGTAGTAGTGTTGGTACTAAACCACAATACGTAGAAGCAGCACAGGAATTGGGTCGAGTCTTAGCTGCAAGGAATATGCACTTAATATATGGCGGAGGCAATCTCGGACTAATATGGGGATCGTTTCAAAGGCTGTACAGGAAGGAGGCAGTCACGTTTTGGGAATCATCCCAAAACCTTGGCAGAGGCAAATCTTATTGGTTCATCAAACGGAGAGGAACTGATCGTGCCAGGTATGTCTGAACGACTGGTAGAAATGATTAACCGTGCTGATGCTTTTATCGCTTTGCCAGTTGGCTTGGGCACATTCGAGGAAATTTTTATAGTTCTATCTTGGGCGAACCTGAACATACACCAGAAACCGCTTGGACTGCTTAACGTTGATGGATTTTATGATTTTCTTTGTGTGTTTCTTGATGATGCTCGGAGAAATGGGTTCGTGTCAAAACCTATGAAAGAACTCCTCTTCACTGCCAGAACTGCTCCGGATCTAATAGACCAACTCATAGCCTATGAACCACAAGTTGACCCTATCCTTTCAAAGATAAATTGGTCCGAGGACGATCGTGGTAAGAGGCGTCGGTTAATCTGGATCTTAACCTTTAATTTCCTGTAGAATTTCTGCTAACCAGGTATTATCTTCTAAACTCTCCTTTTACTGTTTAAGACATTGGGGACAATGTCTCATTTAGGTTTGGGGGAGGGAATTAGTTGATTAGTACCTTTTTTTTTTTTTTAGTTTGTATGTTGTTTTTATTTTTAGTTCAAAATTTTTCAAAAAATACAAAAAAATTGAAAAATTTTCAAAAAATTACAAAAATATTTTGCGTTTTTTGTGTTTTGACTAAAAATGTGAAATTGGTAAGAGATAGCTGAGTAAGGAGTTTCCACTCCTGAGACGTATCTCAAGCCTATTTCGAAACAAGTTAATTTTTGTTTATTTCCTTTTAAATTATTTAATTTGTGAATTCTCCTTAAAACGGACTAAAAGGAATCTTCTATGATAGATATTATCAACATATATAGTAACATACGGACACAAGCTAAAATTGAAAAGTTTGTAATATTCAGTGCTCTAGTTTAATTGGAGGAAACATCTCAAAAAGCAGTGGAGTAAAAAAAAAAAAAAAAAAAAAAACTTCTGAGATCCGAGTTATTAAGTCTGTCTGTAAGGGTGTTTTAACACCTAGTGCCCTAAAACCAACTGGTTTGGGAGTTACTGACCCAAAGCTCGTTAGATGGATCGAAGATGCTGTAAAAATATATATATCTGAAATCTGAGTAATTAAGTCCGTAGGGGTGTCTTAACACCTGGTGCCCTAAAGCCAACTGGTTTGGGAGTCACTGACCCAAAGCTCGTTACATAGATGGAAGATATTGTATATAAATAAAAAATAGAAAAGTGAAAAATCAAGAAAAAATCAGAAAAATGAGAAAATTATTCCATTGCTATAAAGTGTGTGAAATTTGATAGAACTTTAGGACAAAAAATATTACTCTCTTATCAATTGCACTTGTGACTGTTGTGGGCAAAAATGAGTTAATTAATATTTTGCTGGCTGTGTATATGGAGAATTGTAAATATAATCGGAGAATTTACTTATTCAGTAATTTAAAATAAAACAAAACAACTAGTAACTTGGAGTAGAAGTTTCACCTGATTAGTCACTAACATCTTTATTCTCTTTTCTCTTGTCTTTTTGCTTTTGTGTGCATTAGTTTTAACTAAATTTTTACTTTTGTAAAAATGTTTGTGGGTATCATTGCTGTAAACCCTCACGAGACTACAACTCGTCCACTAGGGACACCTAGGGGTTTAAAGGCTTGTTGCATACGCTAAATGCAATCGTGATCCCTACGAAAGTGGCTTAGTTAATTTATTTATGTTATTTTACTCTATGTTTTGCTCGAGGACTAGCAAAATGTTAGGTTTGGGGGTGTGATGAGTGGTATTTATATCACTAATGTTGTTATTATGTATAGATTTTTGGTTTTGTGGTTTTGTTGTGTTTTGTGTGTTTTGTTGTTTATATCAATTTAACCTAATATTTTTTATAGTTTCTTAGTTTTGTGACGTTTTGATGTATTTTGTATTGTAGATAAATAATTTGGAAACATTGAGCAATTTGGGGCAAAAACGACAAAATGCGTCAACAGGATATTTTGGTCTTTTGCGCGTCGCGACGCCCAGACTTCGCGTCGCGACGTCTAAAATACGCCGAACAGTGCTAACGTGCGCCGGGTCCAAAATCAGAATCTGAGAAAAGTTTGACTTTGCTAAAATGCGCAGTGACACGTGTCACCATCACAACCGACCTGCTAACGTGCGCCGTGCCACGTGTCATCATCATATGCTGCCGACACTCAGAGTTGACACGTGTCGCCTCGTCATCAGCCATGTCATCGGTCAAAAAAGTCAACTTCGCCATGTGTCACGCCACGTCATCCGCCACGTCACAAGGTCAACCAAGTCAACTTGCCACGTCAGCATCAACGCCATCACAGCGTGACACGTGTCGACACGTGTCGCAATTCTAAGGTGCCGACAGTCTCTTTCCCACGTGTCGCCACATCGTCGCCACGTCACCGCCACGTCAGCATCAATAATTGAGTATCCTATCCTTATCTGACACGTGGCGGATAAGAATCTCAGCGACCAATCAGAAGCCGCCACGTGTCACAATAATTGAAGCCCAACCACTCTGCCACGTGTCACCTTATCATCTTATCCAGAATCTTCAAACCAGCGAACCAGAGCGTGCCACGTCGACAAATCCGGCGTCGCTCGCTGAGGACCTGGGTCGCGACGCTGGATCCTACCGAGGCCTATAAATAGAGCTCGAGATTTCAGAATTCAGTGCACCACTCTCTCTCTTATAATCTTTCTAAAGAGAGAGTTTCTCTCTCTACTTTCTTTTAATTTTTAGTTTTTTAATTTTTAGTTTTGTAATTAATTTTAATTACATTTTGTTAATATAGTAATTTAATTTTTACTTTTTACTTTTTACTTTTTACATTTTTATTATTTACCATGAGGAGGTAACTCCCCCAGCTAGGGTGAAAGGTAATTCTTTTACTGTTACTATTTAGATTAATCTCCCTTAAAAATAATATATTCACTATTTAAAATATTGATTTAAAAAGGATACCGCCAGATTGGTCGGTTGGTAATTCATTTTAATCTGATTTAAACCTGACTAATAAAGGATACCGCCAGATTGGTCGGTTGGTAATTTAATTTTGGTTCCGCCTATATGGCTGGTTGGAAAAAGAATCACAAGTTTATATATTATTTTATGGGAGATATCTAAATTAGTAGTAGTAAAAGTAATTCCTTTTACCTTAGCATTTTATTTTATTGTAATTTACTTTTCAGTATTTACTTTACCGCATTTTTACTTTATGTCTTTTATTTTCAAGTTTTTACTAGCCCTAGTTATGTGTTGTAACTAAATTAGTTATCTGGGGTGTGATGAAATCCAATATCACCGTTTTATAAGGGTTAGATTATAGCTTGGGTAATATAAAGATTTATTTATTGAGTCTTAAACTTAATGCTTTTTCATTAATTGGCCATTAATAAAATTGATCTGGTAAATCTAAAATGAACTAGACATAGGGATTTTAGGTTTCAGCCTTAGACTCAATAGCCCACGATCTTCCTTGAGGATAGATAACCCTTTAATAGATTTCCTTACAGGATAGGAATATACCTGTCGGGCGGGGGTAGCCATAATTGGAACTTAAACTTAATGAATCCAGATAATTTGGTTGACATAGACATATGGTTCAATTGGGTTAAACTGAGTATTTGTGTCTGACCATCGACAGAGGCTTACACATAATTTAGTGTTCCAGGTTAATAATCAATATATTACCCAACTTTAAGATAACCACTTCATCTTTAAAATGATATTGGAAGAAATCACAACCCTAGATAGTTTTTAATATTGAATTTTCTTAAAACCTATTTTCGACTATTTTATTTACTTGCTTTTAAATTTAGAATCGTCACCATTTCAAATCAATCAATCAATCAACTTGTTAGATATTAGTAATCATTTGACCTCATAAAATTAATAGTTTAGATATTAAGTTCTCGTGAGATCGATATTTTTATACTACTTGAACGATACGTGCGCTTGCGTTATACGTGTGTGTTTACGCCGGTCAGATATATAAATGATAAAAGTCCATATGATTAGTACCAGATTAATAAGATATGAGACATTATTAATCCACGAAAGGTTTAATCATTAAATATCCCTAGTCGTAGTATTATCGAGACTGGACATCGATAATGCAAAATAGGCTAGTATTGCACTTGTGCGCGTTCTGAAAGCTTAACGACATAGTTCTCATATATTTAAGTATTGGATACTTATGCAAGTGTGATAGGACGTTCTGTTTGCCGATGGTATGGGAACATCTTTGCTCTGGATAGACCCATCGGAATCCCATTGGTAGTATGCCTATGTGTCTATGGGAATCCGAATCAGGGTAGGTGTATTTGGTCTTAACCTGAGACTTGCATCGCTAATACTTGCGACAATCAATACGCTTTGGTTTTGGTCGTCCGGGGCTTTAACAGGTTCTGTGTACGCCTCTTCTGGGTATACTGAGAATCGTAGTATATTGGATGTGATGTCAAGATGGAAGTATCACTTCAGTCATATGGAGATGATGATCATGTAGGATACATAACTAGTACTCTTAAATACTGCAGCTACCGGGATAATATGACAAGGTCATGATTATCCGATTACAGAGACTAGATGCTAGTGATCTGATAGATGCTTCGTACGAGGCAGACACAATTTCAGCCTCAGGCCTAGCATTGACATCCGATACTAGATCGTAATACGTAATACTTAGTATACTACGCTTGATAAAGATTATGTATTCCTTAAAAGAATATTTCTGGAGAATTGGGTAGACACGGTACTTTGCTAGAAGCCAACCATGTCTTGTAAATCGGTAAGAACGTGGTACCGGGTACGCACGTGTTCGAATAGTCCGACAACCGGATTTACTGCCAACATATACAAGGATCTCTTGGGTCGCTTCCCAAAGATTCACCGATGATGTCTGACTCGAACAGAATTAATCTAGGATTAATTATGAGAGAGAGAAAATTAATCTATGATTAATTGCGGTAAGAATTTATCTGGGATAAAATTCCTATAGTAGAGTGGGAACGATTAATTTCGAATTAATCGATTAAATAATATATTGGATATATTAATTGAAATTAGATTTCAAAGCGGAATTAAAATTAGATTTTAATTCTGGCAAACGAATTAATTTAGAATTAATTCGTAAGCGACTTTCGTAATAATTTTGCTAGGCATTATTATTTAATTAAATTGGATTTAATTATGTCATAATGGCAAATTCGTTTATTTCGGAATTAAACAAACCCGAGCCCGAGCGAAGTTGCTTGTTGAGATTATTCGACTTAAATCTGGAATTTAAAAGTGGTGGGACCCACTTGACTTACATCACACATTTGACATGTGATGAAAGTTGTTAATTATTAAGTGTAAGCTTAGATTGCTTGTAAATCACAATAACCAATCTCAACACACTTCATTATTTTATTTTTTGAAATTAAACCATATACCAACTTTGGAAGTTGACTTGGTAATTGATTTTAGAAATCAAAAATCAAACAAAAAAAAAATCTCTCTCCTTCTTCCATCAATTGCCGTGAGCTTCATTTCTCCCTAGGGAAATTTTGCTTCAAAATTTCTTCAAGCTAGCACTTTCAATGAGTCTTACAAGGTGATATGGAAACTAATCCATAGAGTTTGGAACACAAAGATAAAGCTTGGAGCTTCCACAAATGATCAAAAGTTTTAAACTTCATACATTCATCAAATCCGATCATTGTAAGTTTATTCCGCAACTTCTTTGAATATTCACACACAAAATCATCTTAGAGATCCTTGGCATGTTTTAGGAACACTAACAATTGGTATCGGAGTGAGATCTAAGCTTGATTTGGATTTAGGATTTATATACTTTAATTTGAGATTTTATGTTTAGAGCATGATTTTTTCAAATTGGTTGTTTGGTTGAGCTTTGATGATGTTAAATTATATTTGTGCAACTTTAGAATTGAGAAAATTGGTTAGATCAAATTTTCCCTAATTCCTTAGCCTTGGCTGAATACTACCATAGGAGAGTTAATGGTGATTTGTTTGTTAATTAGACTATTGGATGAGTTTATGGCATGATATGTATATTGATTGATTGGTTTAATTGGATTGAAATCAAAAATTGATTGTTATTATGCCCAAATGTCGTGAACCATAAGCATGGAATAAGTTGTTTTGCTTCAATTTGTGTTGGACATAAATTGGATAATTAAAGCATGATTAATTAGTTTAATTGATATTTTGGAAAAATTAGTTTAACTAATTAATTATGAAAATTATACTTTAATTAAATTAATGTGATATTTAGAATATTATGTTAATAATAAAATTAGTCTTTAAATTGGATTGGGCTAATATTGTTGTATTTGAGTTTAATGGGCTTGGTTGGGCCAAGCTTGATTTTATGACAATTGGATTGGATCCAAATTGGGCCTAAAACCATTCCATAAAGTCTAAATATAATAATTGGGCCTTTAACAATTTAATTGGGCCTAATGGGCCTAAATTGATTTTTGGCAAAAAGGGTGATTCCTTTATTGGGCCTTGGAATTTGGGTTTGATCCATATTGGCCAAAGCCCATGCCTTAAGAATTAATTAAAAGCCCATTAGACTTTAATTAAATTAACATTAGATGTTAATTGGGCCTTTGAGACTCATTAAGATTGGATTTAGAATCTAAGTCTAAAAGGCACATAAATAAGTGTAATTATTTAATTTGGAATTAAATTAGAATTAGTATGGAATACAAATTAAATTGCTTTTAAAATTTTAGTTCGATATAATTCAAGAATACGTACTTTGAGTATTTATTCTTAAACGAGTTGGACTCGTGCAAATCAAATCGTTGTTTGAACATTAGATGGTCATTAATTCAAAGATTAATTAATTGGATTAGATTGATTGAATAACATGCTTTGTGTGAATACTTGGATGTATTGTATGAATAATGTATATCGGATGGATATTAGAAGGGTGAGGAAAATTTTGAAAATTATTGTAATAAATTTAGAATTTATTAAATTGGATCTGCGTGTCCAGCCTATTATCTCTATTCTCATTGTATTTCTCTTCTCACCAATTCCCCTCAATGTAAATGAGGTTTCTTTAATGTATTATGTAATTGGGTAGAAGTATGAATAGTGCTAGCAGGAGAGAGGAAAAAGAGAGATTTGTTCTAGGAACAAAGTTTGTTATATATCCATCCGCATATCATTATTAATTTATTTCGTGCCTTATTATGCTTTTAGAATGCATGCTTAAGAGTGTATGATGAGACCTAATCAAAGATAATAAATTAGTTGCCAATTTACGCGAAAAACCCTCATCAAATATTAAGCATTTTTCCTTCCATTGAGTGGTTCTCTCTCAAGATCCAAGATTGGCATTGGTTTGTTGGCCAAAGTCAAGATCAATGTCCATCGTGGATGTGTTTGAACCACGAAAGCTTTGTTCTATATCGTCTTGGGCGGTTGTGACTTGTTGGCTAAAGTCAAGGTCACTTCTAGTTCATCGACGTCGATTACGAAGCTTTCCTAATGTCAATGGGTCCCGCTTAACTGGAATCATTAAGCTTGTTGAGCCAAAGCCAAGACTTAGTTGATTCAGAGGAAAATGTTAGGAAATATATTGGATATATTTACATAATTGGATATATGTTTCGGACTTGGAGGTCCACCTACCGGATCTAGGAATTGGATGGGATCCAATTGATCTTAGAGATCTACCTAGTTAAGTTTCATACAACTTGTTGGCCAAAGTCAAGGTTGTGTGTTATTTAACGGGATCCTAGCCCACTAGGAAACTAGGTTTCCCGAGTACTCCACATAGAGTTAGAGGCTCGCCGAAAAATAGTTGGAGGCTAGTATTAAATTTACAATTTCGTTTAGATACTTGCCAATACGCGCTCTTTTATTTTAATTTATCGTAGTTATAAATATATTAGTTGAACTGATATTTAATATTGCTTTCTTTAAACAGTTGGACTGTATTCAAACAACTTCATTTGTAGTTGATTATATAGTTGGACTATAGTAATCATTACATTTGAATGTAACCAATCATTTGTAGTTGATTATATAGTTGGACTATAGTAATCATTACATTTAATTGTACCCGAAATCATTGATTGGATAGTTGGACTATAACAATCAATATAACTGGAAAGATTAGCATCAAATGACATAATCCTAAGTGACAATGTCTTTAACGGCTCCAATTTTCCAGATTGGGAGATGAATCTCAGGATAGTCCTGGAAGTCGAGAAGTTACTCTATGTCATAGAGAAACCTCTCGGGCCTGAGCCCGAAGTTGAGCAAATAGTAGAGCATGAGCTTTGGAAGACTAATAGTGATGATAACTTTAGTGCTCTATGCTTGTCGCAATGACTTCTTAATTTCGTTGTCAGAACTAAGGATTAGATCCTTATACCATGATATTGAAATTAAAGGATCTTTATAGATCTAACCTTAGATCTTAGAAGTATGAATTGCAAAAAGGAAGCTCTTTCACTCACGAATGTCAGAGGGTACATCTGTCGAGCACTAGGTGTCGCAGATGATTACTGACATCGAACAGCTAGGTTAGCTGGGCATCACCTACGAGGCCGAGACGTCTATAGATTTGATCTTACAGTCTCTGCCCGAATGTTGGAGCGGGTTCACAATGAACCAAGAGAAAACTCTTGGAGAGTTAATGACTATGCTCAAGGAGGCAGAGCCAGAGCTGTTGATAGGGCAAGAAGTGCAAAACGCATCTTACTTCGACATCTAAGAAGGCCAAGGCTTGGCCGAAGGCTTCTGGGGGTGTGAAAAGGGCAAAGGTAAAATCGTCACAGTCTTCTGGGAAGACAGATGACATATCCCAAGATGTATGCATAAACTGTGACAAACAGCGTCACTGAAAGCGTGACTGTCGTATGGACAAGGAAAACATGAAGGAATTGAAGTCGGGCAAGGCTCCGACTTCAGGTATGTTTGTTATTGTAATAAATGTGTCCACTATTGGTTTTTAAAAATTTAGATTTTTGATACTGTATGTGGTACGTACATATGTACTGATGTGCGGGATATGCTGATTAGTAGGAGACTGGCTTCATATGAGGTTGACCCGCAAGTCAGAAACGGGACGAGAGTCGCTGTTTTGGCCGTTGGCGCCTAAGTTTTGGAACTGCCCTTTGGGCATGTACTTAAATTAGGAAACTTTTGTAATACCTAGTTTGACTAGAAACATTATCTCTATATCTGGTTTAACCCGTTACAGGTATACCTTTATGTTCCAGAACACTGGGTGTTTTATTTAAAAAAGTTGATATTGAGATATACACATTAGGTGCGAATAACAGTATTTATATTTTGAATATAAATGAGTCTCAAACTGAATAATGAGATGAGACTTAATTGTGGCATTGTTGTCTGGGACACATTAACAAGACTCGTATATCCACACTTTCGAAGAGTGGATACTTGGATGGATTTGATCCTAATTCAAATGAAGTCTGCGAATCTTGTTTATTAGGCAAAGTGCCTAAAATGCCTTTTAGCGGTAAATGGTGTACGTGCCACCGAGCTGTTAGCCCTCGTTCATGGTGACATAAGTAGGCCCATGTCTAGCTAGGCTAGAGGTGGATTTGAATACTTCGTAACCTTTACGGATGTTGCATCATGTTATGGTTATGTGTATCTTATGAAACACAAATCAGAGACTTTTGATAAATTCAAAGAGTTTCGACACGAAGTAGAAAAACAGATGGGCAAAATTATTAAGATATTACCGTTGGACCGTAGTGGAAAATACTTGAGCAATAAATTTCTCGATTACTTGAAAGAGTATGATATTCTTTCACAGTGAACTCCTCACAGAACACCTCAATTAAGTGGTGTGTTCGAACGGAGAAATCAAACTTTGTTGGACATGGTAAGGTTAATAATGAGTCGCACTTAGCTACTAATTTCCTTCACGAGATACGTATTGAACAATACAATACTTATTTTGAATAAGGTTCCGTCAAATTCTGTTGGACAGACTCCATATGAAATATGGACAGGAAAGAAACTAGGTTTCTCATTCTTGAAGATTTGGGAATGATGGGCATATGTTTGGATGATACCAAACTACAACCCAAATTGGATAAGTGCCAATTTGTAATTGGTTATCCTAAGGAAACTAATTCCATAACTCACGAGAGAATAAAGATATTTGTTGCTCTCCATGCAGTTTTCCTAAAAGGAATACCTAAATGTAGTGGTAAGTGTGAGGAAATTAGAACTCGATGAAAAATGGAGTGATACTGTTCTTGGCACCGATCCCTTAACGGAACACGAACAGTTCATCAGGGATGAATCTGTACCATAATCTTTTAATACACAAGAACCGCGTAGGTCAGAGAGAGTCAGGAAACAACCTAAGAGGTATGGGTTTCTGATCTCACCTCATGGATGTCAATCTTATTGAGGAAGACGAACGGACTACGTATGAGGAAATGATACAAGGTATCGACTCTGAATGAAGTCCGAAATGGATTCCATGTATATCAACTGAGTTTGGATACTGGTTGATGCACCAGAAGGCATTGTGCCTATTGGTGATAAATGGGTCTTCATGGTGAAGACAAACATGGCTGGGAATATAAAAACATACAAAGCTAGGCTTGTAGCGAAAGGGTATCGTCATCAACATGGTATCGATTACAACGAAACCTTTTACCCATTGCCATGATTAAATACATTCGGATAATGCTTGCTATTGCTGCATATTTTGTTTATGAAATATGGAAAATGGATGTCAAAACCGCTTTCCTTAACGGAAACCTTTTGGAGGATGTTTACAACATCCTGACGGTTTTGTCATGCTGAAACATGCAAACAAGGTTTACAAATTAAATTGATCCATTTATAGATATTGTGTTCTTGGAACCAACGTTTTGATGAGATCATAATGGTATATGATTTCATTCAAAACAAAGATGATTCTTGTGTATATAAGATGGTTAGTGGGAGCGCACTGACATTGATTGTCATATACATTGATGATGTATTGCTTCTTAGCAATAACATTCCCATATTACAATCGATGAAAGCTTGGCTTTCATTAAAATTCTCCATGAAAAACTTGGGAGAGACAACCTTTATTCTAGGAATAAAGATCTACTGGGATAGATCTAAAAGTTGTTGGCACTCCCCGAGAACTCGTATATTGAAAGATATGTACGTGACCTAGTGTCTCATATGCTTTGAGCATATGGAGTCAAAATCAGGCCGATCTAGGTGATGGTCACTGGATTGAAGTAAAGAACATCATTGAGTATCTTAGACGAACTAAGGATGCATTCTTAATCCATGGAGAATGAGAACTTGAGGTGACTAGGTTCGCCGACGCAAGTTTCCTATCTGATAAAGATGACTGTAAGTCACAATAAGGGTGTTAGTGTTCCTAGAACATGCCAAGAATCTAATAAGCAAGAAAAGGTGTTCATAAATTCATTATAAGTTGCGGAATTACTTACATTGAATGGATTTGAGCTTTTAAAATTTTGAAAAGAAGATCTCCAAGATCCTTCATTTGTTGATTCCAAGCTTTGAGTTGGTTTCCGAGATCCTTCCTTTGTTGATTCCAAGCTTTGATTTGTGAATGAAGATCTCCAAGATCCAAGCTTTGAGTGATGATTCCAACCCTTGAGTTAGTTTCCCTATCACCTTAGTTGATTCCATGAAGTGCTAGCTTTGTTGATTTTGCAACAAAATCAAAGAGAGGGAGAGTCCAAGTTCACGCCCATGGAGGAGAGGATATTAGGGTTTCCAATTGTTTCAAGTGTTGTGTTGGAAGTGAAGTGAGAGAGAAGGCTTTTGGTAAAATCCCTTTTACCTTTTTCACCTAAACTAGATGGTTGGGTAAATGGTTTTACCAAAACCATTACAAGGTGGTTGGATGGTTGGTGGCTTGGCATAAATGCCAACTACCCTCCCAACTACCACATGTGAAGTGGACCCCATATTTGAATTCAAAATTCAAATGGATTTTACGAATGTTTGACGCGGCTAGGATTCGTTAAATCCGATTAAATAAATTTCCGTCGCTAAATAATTAAATCTAATTTAATTAAATGACGACGCCTCGTAAATATATTACGAATGCCGTTTAAGAATTAATTCTAAATTAATTCGTTCGCTCGTATTAAAGTCCAACTTTAATTTCGTAATGAAATCCAATTCATATTAATATATCTGATATATTAATTTTAGCCCATACGAATAAATTAAATAGAAAAATAAAATTTAAATATTAAATTTATTCTACCGATTAATTCCAAATTAATCGCGTTCTCTCTCTTCCAAACACATTTAATCCCAGATTAAATAATACCTCAATTAATCCCAGATTAAATAATACCTCAATTAATCCGAGATTAATTTTCTCCATCTTAATTAATCCCAGATTAATTCTCTCTCTTAATTAATCCCAGATTAATTCTAATTCGAGTCAACTGTCATCGGTGAATCTTTGGGAAGCGACCCAAGAGATCCCTGGATATGTTGGTAGTAAATACGGTCATCGGATTATCCGAATACGTGCGTACCTCGTACCACGTGTTTACCGATTTACAAGACATGGTTGGCTTCTAGCAAAGCACCGTGCCTACCCAATTCTCCAGAAATATTCTTACTGGAATATATAATCTATTTCAGGCGTAGTCGACGTAGTATTGCGTATTGCGATCCAGTATCGAATGTCACGTGCTAGGCCTGGGGCTGGAATGTGTCTGCCCCGTACGAAGCACATGTCGGATGTCTGGTAACTAATCTCTATAATCGGATGAACATGACCTAGTCATATCATCTCGATGACTGCAGTACTTAAGAGTACTAGTTCCGTATCCCACGTGACATCATCTCCACTATGACTGGAGTGATACTTCCGTCTTGACATCACACCCAATACACTACGATTCTCAATATACCCAGCAGAGGCGTACACAGAACCGGTTAAAGCCCTGGACGACCAAAACCAAAGCATATTTATTGTCGCAAGTATTAGCGGTGCAAGGCTCAGGTTAAGACCAAATACACCTACCCTGATTTCGGACTTCCATAGACACATAGTCATACAACCAATGGAATTCCGAGGGGTCTATCCAGAGCGAAGCTGTTTTCCGTACCATCGGTAAAACACAACCTCCTATTACACTTGCATGAGTATCCAATACCCAAATATATGAGAACTATGTCGTTATGCCCTCACAACGCGCACAAGTGTAATACTAGTCTATTCCGCATTATCGATGTCCAATCTCGATAATACTACGACTAGGGATATTTAATGATTAAACCTTCGTGGATTGATACTGTCTCATATCATCTCAATCCAGGAACTAATCATATGGACCTTCTATCATTTATACATCTTTGGTGATCTAATCAAAAATGATAAGAGTACAATCTCCTTGTCACATAGTTAATTTGTACAATAACACCATGATCTGTACAAATAGTGATGCTATGGGTCATAACTGTCCAACAATCTCCCACTTGGCCTATAGCCAGTCACTCGAGTGTCTTACACCCGAACTATGTACGGTTCGCTCAAACTGCTGAGGAAAGGCTTTCGTCAGCGGATTTGTATGATTATCGTCTGATGCAATTTATTCCATCATCACATCGCCACGATGTATGATCCGAACGAATCAGATGAATAGTCGAAGTATATATCTGGATCGTTGATGAGACCATTAATTCTTTATTCTGCGCTGTAGCCTAGCTCAGCTGCTAACAGAACTATATCTAATCTAATTAGATTTATCATCGACCCAAATGGCTTCTATTGCTGCCTCAGCCGCGACAATAACCCGCATTTGTTGTTTATTTGGTAACAGTATCTTGCTTGGAAGATTTCCAGCTCACTGTTCCGTTATTCAAACTGTATAGTACCGTTATTGTTATCGGTTAGGAAACTTGCAGTAGTGATCCCAGTCACTTCAAGTTCTCATTCTCCATAGTTTAAGACATCATCATTAGTTCTCTAAGATACTAACGGATGTTCTTAATATCAATCCAGTGACTATCACTTGGATTGACCTGTTTGTGACTCCATATGCTCAAAGCGTATGAGACACCAGGTCACGTACATTTTTCAATGTACGAGTTCTCAGAGAGTGTTAACAACTTTAAATCTATCCCAATAGATCTTTATTCCTAGAATAAAGGTTGTTTCTCCCAAGAATTCTACGGAGAATTTTCATGAAAGCCAAGCTTTCACCGATTATCATTGTCAGTGCGCTCCCACTAACCTCCTTATATACACAAGAATCATATTAGTTTTGAATCAAATCATAGACCATTATGATTACATCAAAACGATTGTTCCAAGAACCCAATGCTTACTTCAATCCATACATGGATCGAATAACCTGCAAATCTTATTTGCTAGTTTTGGTACAACAAAACCGTCAGGATGTTATAAACATCCTCCAAAAAGGTTTCCGTTTAAGGAAAGCGATTTTGACGTTCAGCTGCCATATTTCATGAATGAAACATACAGCATCAGCAAGCATTATCCAAATGGATTTATCCATGGCAACAGGTAAAATGTTTCATTGTAATCAACACAATGTTGATAACGATACCTTTCCACTACAAGCCTAGCTTAGTACGTTTGTATGCTGCCATCCATGTATGTCTTCCTTGAAGACTTATATAGTACTAATAGGCACAATGCCTTCTGGTACATCAACTAGTCTCTAAACATAGTTGGTATACATGGAATCCATTTCGGACTTCATGGCACTCTGCCATAATGGGGAGTCGATACCTTGTATCACTTCCTCATATGTAGTCAGTTCGTCTTCCTCAATAAGATTGACACCTTTATGAGGTGAGATCGAAAACCCATACCTCCCAGGTTGTTTTCTGACTCTCTCCGACTAACGCGGTTCTTGTGTATTAGAAGATTGTGGTACAATTTTATCCTTGATGAATTGTCTGTGTTCCATTAAGGATTAGGTGCCTTGAACAGTATTACTCCGATTTTCATCGAGTTTTACTATCCTCCCACTTATCACTGCATATCGGTATTCCTCTTTAGGAAAAACGCATGGCGAGCAACAATTACATTGTTCTCATGTGAGATGTATAAGTACTATACTTTGGTTTCCTTAGGACAACCTACAATTAGGCACTTATCCGATTTGAGTTCTAGTTTGGTATCATCCAAACATATGCCCAATATCCCAAATCTTCAGGTGTGAGAAAACCCAGTTTCTTTCCCGTTCATATCTAATATGAAATTATGTCTAACAGATTTTCATGGAACCTTATTCAAAATAAGTATTGCACTGTTAATGTTTATCCCTTAGAAGGAAAATGGTAGCTCAGAGCGACTCATGATTAACCTTATTATGTCTAACAAAATTCGGTTTCTCCGTTTGGACACACCGTCAAATTGACGTGTTCTAGGAGGAGCCCTCATTGAAAGAATACTATTCTCTTTCAAGTATTTGAGAAACTTACTGCTTAAGTATTTTCATCATGGTCAAACCGTGATGGTTTTAATACTTTAGCCGATCTGTTTGTCTATTTCGTGTCGAAACTCTAAAAGTTTCTGATTCGTGTTTCATAAGAAACACATAACCATAACGCGATGTAAAGGTCACGAAACATTCATTTCCACATTTAGCCTAGCTAGACATGGCCCCACTTATGTCACTATGAACGAGGGCTAACAGATCGATGACACTTACACTTTTACCAAGTAAAAGGTATTTTAGGTACTTTACCTAATAAACTAGATTCGTAGACATAATTTGAATGGTATCAAATCTGTCCTAGTATCCACTCTTCAAAAGTGTGGATATACGAGTCTTGTTTAATGTGTCCCAGACAACACTGCCACAAATAAGTCTTATCTGATCAAATCAGTTTGAGTTATTTGTTCGTCATATTATATGTTTGAGATTTATTTATATTCAAAATATAAATACTGTTACTCACATCTAATGTGTTTATCTCAATATCATATTTATAAAATAAAACACTTTAGTGTTCTAGAATATAAAGGTATACCCGCAACGGGTTAAACCCTGATATGGAGATAATGTTTCTAGTCAAACTAGTTACATTATAACAGTTTCCTAATTTAAGTACACACTCGAAGGGTAGTTCCTAAACTTAGGTATCTACGGTAAAACAGCGACTTTCGTCCCGTTTCCGATTCGTAGATTAATCTCAATTGAAGTCAGTATTCTGCTCATAGCAGATTCTGCACATCATTGCATATTTATGTATCACACTTAGTATTTAAAATCCAATTTTAATACTAGTAGTGAACATATTTATGACAAACATATTTGAAGTCAGAGCCTTGCTCGTCTTCAATTCCTTCATGTCTGCTTTGTCCATACGGCAGTCACGCTTCAGTGATCCCATTTGCAACAGCTTAAGCAGACATCTTGGGATATGTCCTTTGTCTTCCTAGAAGACAGTAATGATTTTGCCTTTGCCCTTTTTCTATATCCCAGAAGCCTTTGGCCAAGCCTTGGGTTTCTAGAATATCGAAGTAAGGTGCGCCTTGCGCTACTTGCCTTATTGCAAACTTTGGCTTTATCTCCTTGAGAATAGCCATTAACTCTCCAAGAGTTATTAATTACAATTTAATACTTCTAAGATCTAAGAATAGATCTATGAAGATCCTTAAATTTCTTCATCATACTTTAAGGATCTAATCCTTAGTTCTGATTAGGAAATTAAGGAGTCCTTTTGACAAGTATAATGGATTAAGCAATAAAGTTATCATCACATGAATCTTCCAAAGATCATGCTCTACTATTTACTTAACTTTGGGCTTAGGCCTAATATGTTATTTTATCAAATAAAGTAACTTATTAGTTTATAGGACCATCCTGAAATTTTATTCCCAATTTGAAAATTAAAGTCGTTTAAACACATTTTCACTAGGATTATGTTTTAAACACTAATCTTTCAATTTATCTTGATTCTAATAGTCCAACTATTTAATCAACGATTTCATATACTATTTAATATAATGATTACTATAGTCCAACTATATAATCAAGTATACTTTTATTGGTTAAAATCAAATATATATTGATTACTATAATCCAATTATATAATCAATTATAAATGATCGGTAAATTTCAAATATATTGATTACTATAATCAAATTATATAATCAACTATAAATTAAGGGTAAAATTCAAATATATTGATTACTATAATCCAATTATATAATCAACTATAAATGAAGTAGTTTGAATACAGTCCAACTGTTTAATTAAAACAACAATTAAATATTAGTCCAACTAATATATTAACTTATTGACGAAATATTGAAATGAGCGCGTATGGCAAGTATCTAAACGAAATTGCAAATCTAATACTTGCCTCCCACTATTTTTCGGCGAGCCTCTAACCCTCTGTCGAGTACTCGGGAAACCGTGTTTCCTAGTGGGCTAGGATCCCGTTAAATAACACACAATCTTGACTTTGGTCAACAAATTGTATGATACTTAACTAGGTAGATCTCTAAGATCAATTGGATCTCATCCAATTCCTAGATCCAGTAGGTGGACATCCAAGTCTGAAACATATATACAATATATATGCCAATATATCCAATATATTTTCCTAACCTTTTTCCTCTGAATCAACTAAGCCTTGGCTTTAGCATAACAAGCTTAATGATTCCAGTTAAGCGGGGCCCATTGACATGGAAGCTTCGTAATCAATGTCGATGGACAAGAAGTGATCTTGACTTTGGCCAACAAATCACGACTTGGACAAGACACCGATATGTAAAAAAACTCTCATGATTCAAACACATCCGCAATTGACAAAGGTCTTGACTTTGGCAAACAAACCAATGCCAACTTTGGATCTTAAGTAAGAATCACTCAACGGAAGGAAAAACGCTTAATATATTTTGAGGGTTTTTCGCGTAAATTGGCAACCAATTTATTATCTTTTATTAGGTCTCATCATACACCCTTAAGCATGCATTCTAAAAGCATAATAAGGCGTGATAAATAAATTAATAATGATATGCGGATGGATATGTCACAAATTGTTCCTAGAACAAATCACTCTCTTTCCTCTCCCCGACTAGAACTATTCTAACTTCTACTATATAATACAATAAAGAAACCTCATTTACAATGAGGGGAATAGGTGAGAAGAGAAATATAATGAGAAATGAGATAAAAGGCTGGACACGCAGGTCTAATTTAATAAATTCTAAATTTATTACAATTTCCAAAATTGCCCTCTCCCTTCTAATATCCATCCGATATGCATTATTCATACAACACATTCATGTATTCATACAAATCATGTTATTAAATCAATCTAATCTAATTAATTAATCTTTGAATTAATGATCATCCAATTTCAAACAACGATTTGATTTGCGCGAGTCAAACTCGTTTAAGAATAAATACTCAAAGTAAGTATTCTTGAATTATATTGAACTACAACTTTAAATCCAATTTATTTGTATTCAATACTAATTCCAATTTAATTCCAAATTAAATACTTACACTTATTTATATGCCTTAAAGACTTGGATTCCAAATCCAATCTTAATGGGTCTCAAAGGCCAAATAACATCCAATGTCATTTTAATTAAATTCCAATGGGCTTTTAATTAATTCTTAAGGCATGGGCTTTGGCCATAATGGATCAAACCCAAAATGCCAAGGCCCAATAGGAATCACCCTATTGCCAACAAATTAATTTAGGCCCATTAGGCCCAATTAAATTCTTTAAAAGGCCAAGTGATGTATTTGGACTTTATGGAATTGGTTTTTGGGCCCAATTAGATCCAATCCAAAAGTCCAAAACCAGACTTAGTCAAACCAAGCCCATTAAGCCCAAATACACACTTTTAGCCCAATTCATAATTAAAGGCTTATTAACATAATTATAATATTCCAAATATCACAATTATTTTAATTAAAGTGTATTAGCCATGATTAATTAATTAAACTCAATATTTCCAAAATACCAATTAACTTAATTAATCATGCTTAATCCATCAATTCATGCTCAACACAAATTGAAGCCAAAACACATCATTTCATGCTCAACACAAATTGAATCCTAAATTCATCATTTCATGCTCAACATGCTCTTTGATTTTAACATAAACTTTATTGACTTTGATTCCAATCCAATCAAACCAACAATCAACATTTAAACATGAATTTAAACACATCATTTCATGTTACAAAAAAAAAAATAAAACTGCAATCCAATTACAGTGAGTTTCGGCCAAGGTAAGGGGGAGTCCAAAATTTGATCCAATCAATTTATTCCAAATCTAATCATGCACAACTCTAAGTTAACATAATCTAAGCATGCTCAATGCATCAATTTGAAGAAATCATGCTCAAAACACAAAAGCCCCAAATTTTAGTCTCATGAACCCTAAAATTTTCATGCTTAAAATTGGCTCTGATACCATTGTTAGTGTTCCTAGAACATGCCAAGGATCTAATAAGCAAGAAAATGTGTTCATAAATTCATTATAAGTTGCGGAATTACTTACATTGAATGAATTTGAGCTTTTAAAATTTTGAGAAGAAGATCTCCAAGATCCTTCATTTGTTGATTCCAAGCTTTGAGTTGGTTTCCAAGATCCTTCCTTTGTTGATTCCAAGCTTTGATTTGTGAATGAAGATCTCCAAGATCCAAGCTTTGAGTGATGATTCCAACCCCTGAGTTAGTTTCTCTATCACCTTAGTTGATTCCATGAAGTGCTAGCTTTGTTGATTTTGCAACAAAATCAAAGAAAGGGAGAGTCCAAGTTCACGCCCATGGAGGAGAGGATATTAGGGTTTCCAATTGTTTCAAGTGTTGTGTTGGAAGTGAAGTGAGAGATAAGGCTTTTGGTAAAATCCCTTTTACCCTTTTCACCTAAACTAGATGGTTGGGTAAATGGTTTTACCAAAACCATTACAAGGTGGTTGGATGGTTGGTGGCTTGGCATAAATGCCAACTACCCTCCCAACTACCACATGTGAGGTGGGCCCCACATTTGAATTCAAAATTCAAATTGATTCTACAAATGTTAGATGCGGCTCGGATTCGTTTAATCCGATTAAACGAATTTCCGTCGCTAAATAATTAAATCTAATTTAATTAAATGACGACGCCTCGTAAATATATTACGAATGCCGTTTAAGAATTAATTCTAAATTAATTCGTTCGCTCGTATTAAAGTCCAACTTTAAATTCGTAATGAAATCCAATTCATATTAATATATCTGATATATTAATTTTAGCCCATACGAATAAATTAAATAGAAAAATCAAATTTAAATATTAAATTTATTCTACCGATTAATTCCAAATTAATCGCGTTCTCTCTCTTCCGAACACATTTAATCCCAGATTAAATAATACCTCAATTAAACCCAGATTAATTTTCTCCATCTTAATTAATCTCAGATTAATTCTCTCTCTTAATTAAACCCAGATTAATTCTAATTCGAGTCAACTGTCATCGGTGATTCTTTGGGAAGCGACCCAAGAGATCCCTGGATATGTTGGCAGTAAATACGGTCATCGTATTATCCGAATACGTGTGTACCTCGTACCACGTGCTTACCGATTTACAAGACATGGTTGGCTTCTAGCAAAGCACCGTGCCTACCCAATTCTCTAGAAATATTCTTACTGGAATATATAATCTATGTCAGGCGTAGTATACGTAGTATTGCGTATTACGATCCAGTATCGAATGTCACGTGCTAGGCTTGGGGCTAGAATGTGTCTGCCCCGTACGAAGCACATGTCGGATGTCTGGTAACTAATCTCTATAATCGAATGAACATGACCTAGTCATATCATCCCGATGACTGCAGTACTTAAGAGTACTAGTTCCGTATCATACGTGACATCATCTCCACTATGATTGGAGTGATACATCCGTCTTGACATCACACCCAATACACTACGATTCTCAATATACCCAGCAGAGGCGTACACAAAACCGGTTAAAGCCCTGGACGACCAAAACCAAAGCATATTGATTGTCGCAAGTATTAACGTGTAAGTCTCAGGTTAAGACCAAATACACCTACCCTGATTTCGGACTTCCATAGACACAGAGTCATACAACCAATGGAATTCCGAGGGGTCTATCCAGAGTGAAGCTGTTTTCCGTACCATCGGTAAAACACAATCTCCTATTACACTTGCATGAGTATCTAATACCCAAATATATGAGAACTATGCCGTTATGCCCTCACAACGCTCACAAGTGTAATACTAGTCTATTCTGCATTATCGATGTCCAATCTCGATAATACTACGACTAGGGATATTTAATGATTAAACCTTCGTGGATTGATACTGTCTCATATCATCTCAATCCAGGAACTAATCATATGGACCTTATATCATTTATACATCTTTGGTGATCTAATAAAAAATGATAAGAGCACAATCTCTTTGTCACATAATTAATTTGTACAACAACACCATGATATGTACAAATAGTGACGTTATGGGTCATAACTGTCCAACAAAGGGTACATATTTTGTTTGAACAACGAACAGTGACAAGAAACCCACTTGGATTCGAAATCCAAGCAAACCCCAAACAACGAACAGAACCCCAAGAACCGTGAATTTGATTTTGTAGAAAGAAAACCCTTCCAAGGCCACAAAGAAGACCCATAAAGAACTTGCCCTTGAGAACCTTTAAGATGAATCCTTGTAGTGTTTTGCTAGCAATGGAGACGCCACTAAGTTTGCCAAAACTTAGATAAGTCGATTCAAACTTGAAAAGGGGAATCCCTCCCTTACAAGAATTCGGCCATAGCCAAAGCTTTAAGCTTTTGAGTTTTATAAATTTCGTTGATTTTTTTCCAAATGAAAAAGAAAGAAAGCTTAAATAGTGTTACAAAGAGAAACCCTAAAGGTATAAAGACAACAATGCCCATAAAGGCTAAATTAAAAAAATACCAAAGTCTTCAAGTCTTCAAAGGCCTTTGAAGCTGATTTGGGCGAAGTGAAGTGGCTTTGGGCCCTCTCTATTGAAGCCCACATGCATCTCTATTTGTTTGTTGCAATCGGCCATAAAACTCTGAACTAATTTCGCCATTGCTTCTCTGAGTCTTTTGGTCATCTGCCTCGTAATTGGCCCTTCTGGTACTTGTAATGGGTCTTTTGCTTTGTTGTCGACCTGGATCATGTCATCCTCTCCCTCTTGAAAAGGATTCGACCTCGAATCTATACCTGCATCAAAAGGAGTTAAGTCAGAAACATTAAATGTAGCAGGCACATTATACTTACCTTGTAAATCCAGCTTGTATGCATTGTCATTAATCCGTTCCAAGACTTGAAATGGACCATCCCCTCTCGGTTGTAGCTTAGATTTACGTTGTTCAGGAAATATCTCCTTGCGCATGTGTACCCAAACCCAATCTCCAAGCTGAAATACCACACGTTTTCTTCCCTTATTAGCATGAGAAGTATATTGCTCATTCTTTCGCTGTATTTGCTCTCTTGCTTTCTCATGTATATGCTTCACCAAATCGGCTTTCCTTTTTCCATCTAGCCCCGCATGTTCATCAACAGGCAAAGGTAACAAATCTAATGGAGTTAGTGGCTGAAAACCATAAACAATTTCAAATGGTGAGTAAGATGTAGAGGAATGAATACTATGATTATATGCAAATTCAACAAAAGGCAAACAATCCTCCCAAGTTTTTAAGTTCTTATTAATAATAGTACGCAATAACTGAGTCAAAGTCCTATTAACAACCTCGGTCTGGCCATCAGT
This sequence comes from Zanthoxylum bungeanum, assembly GCA_019454045.1. Classification (NCBI taxonomy): domain Eukaryota; kingdom Viridiplantae; phylum Streptophyta; class Magnoliopsida; order Sapindales; family Rutaceae; genus Zanthoxylum; species Zanthoxylum bungeanum. Next base: position 53,600 of record SKCR01023811.1, read on the forward strand.
TTGGGGGTGGCAAGTAGTAGAATACAAAAGCTTAGTTCCCAACTTACCCCATAAAACTTTCCAAAAGTGACTAAGAAATTTGACATCACGATCTGAAACTATACTCCGTGGAATCCCATGGAGTCGTACTACTTCTCTAAAGAACAAGTCAGCAATGTTAGTGGCATCATCAGTTTTATGACATGCTATAAAGTGTGCCATCTTACTGAACCTATCAACCACTACAAAGATGGAATCTCTACCTTTCTTAGTCCTAGGTAACCCAAGATAAAGTCCATCGATACATCTGCCCATGGCTCACTAGGTATAGGCAATGATGTATACAACCCATGAGGCATAACCTTAGATTTAGCATGTTTACAAGTTAAGCATTTATCACACAAACGCTCAATATCTCTCCGCATTTTAGGCCAATAAAAATGTTCACTCAATACCCCTAAGGTTTTGGCAATGCCAAAGTGCCCCATTAAACCTCCCCATGTGCTTCCCTCACTAACAACTCACGCATACTAAAAACAGGAATGCATAATCTATTTTCCCTAAATAGAAACCCATCATGTTGGTAGAATTTACTAAAAGCAGATTTTGCACATGCAACATAGATAGTACTAAAGTCAATATCACTAGCATAAAGTTCTTTAATAAATTCAAACCCAAGCATTCTTGCACTCAATGAAGTAAGTAAAGCATACATTCGCGATAGTGCATCGGCGATAATGTTTTCCTTACCTTGTTTGTAGCGGATTACATATGGAAATGTCTCAACAAACTCTAACCATTTTGCGTGTCGTTTGTTCAGCTTACCTTGGCCCTTCAGATGCTTTAATGATTCATGATCTGTGTGGATCACAAACTCTCGAGGCCACAAATAATGCTGCCAAGTCTCAAGGGCTCTCACTAGTGCATACAACTCATTGTCATATGTGGGGTACCTCAAAACTGCTCCATTCAGCTTCTCACTAAAGTAAGCTATTGGTTACTTTTCTTGCATAAGAACCGCTCCAATGCCTATCCCGGATGCGTCACACTCAATCTCAAATGTCTTCTCAAAGTTGGGTAGTGCCGAGACTGGTGCACTGCACAACTTCATTTTCAGATCTTGGAATGCACGCTCCTACTCTTCACCCCATTTGAAGCCAACAGTCTTCTTCACTACTTCAGTCAATGGTGCTGCAATGCTACTGAACTCTTTAACAAATCTACGATAGAAGCTTGCTAATCCATGGAAGCTTCGGACTTCTGTCACTGTTGTTGGTGTTGGCCAATCCTGAATTGCCTTCACCTTTTCTAAATCTACCTTGATGCCATCTGCACTCACAACAAATCCAAGGAAAACAATTCTATCCATACAAAAAGTGCACTTATCAAAGTTAGCATACAGTTTTTCTTGCCTTAACACATCAAGAACATGCTTCAAATGCATAACATGCTCATCTACTGTTTTACTATAAACTAAGATGTCATCAAAATAAACCACAACAAACTTACCTAAAAATGCACGCATAACATGATTCATCAATCTCATAAATGTGATAGGTGAGTTTGAAAGACCAAATGGCATAACTAACCATTCATACAAGCCATACTTAGTCTTAAATGCAGTTTTCCACTCATCTCCCTCTCTCATGCGAATTTGATGGTATCCACTCTTTAAATCAATCTTACTAAAAATTTTGGAACCATGCAATTCATCCAACATGTCATCTAATTTAGGAATGGGGTGACGATACTATACTATAATATTGTTGATAGCTTGGCAATCAACGCACATACGCCACGTCCCATCTTTCTTAGGAACTAGAAGCACTGGTACTGCACAATGACTCATGCTTTCCCTTACATACCCCTTGTCCATCAACTCTCGTACTTGCCTTTATAGCTCTTTTGTCTCCTCGGGATTGCTCCTATAAGCCGGTCTGTTAGGAATGACTGCTCCAGGTATGAAGTCTATCTAGTGCTCAATACCTCTAATGGGTGGAAGCCCACTAGGTATGTCCTCTGTCAGTACGTCACTGTAATCCTGCAAAAGAGATGAAATAGACACAAGAAGCAAATGGTCAGTGTTAGTAAAATAAATATGAGACTCCTTATAGACTAACAATAGCATGAGCTTGCTAACCTTGAACGCTTTCCTCGCTTCACCTTCACCCATGTAGAAACTCTTTTTAACTCTCCTTTTTGTTTCCCCTTCACGTTCACTCACACTCCCCTTGGGAACTCCCACGGCCTTGACCTTATTTTTCCCACCAGATACATCACTCTCACTAGTCTCACCCAAGGTGGTGTTTCCCTTCGCTCTCTCTTTGTCACGCTCAAGTTGCAACTTAACCTGATCTTCATGGACTTGTGCAGGTGTAAGTGGGTATAATGTAATGGGTTTTCCCTTATGCTGAAAAGAGTACTTGTTCTTGAACCCATCATGAATAACCTTCTTATCAAACTGCCACGGCCTACCCAAAAGAATATGCCCAGCATGCATCGGTATCACATCACATAGGACATCATCTGTGTAGGGTCCAATGGTAAAGCTCAATAATACCTGCTTTGTCACACTTATTTCCCCACAATCATTTAACCACTGCAACTTGTAAGGCTTCGGGTGTCTCAAGCAACTCAACCTCAATCGCTCAATCAATGTTGTGCTAGCAACATTAGTATAACTGCCCCTATCTATGATCATACTACATCCCTTGCCATTCACGGCACCTAGTATGAAATATGTTCTCCCTCTGCTGCACACTCTCATCCTCTACAACATGTGCACTCAAAGCATGCTTGACAACTAAGGATAAGTTATTCAGCGGGTATGCAGCTCACTCATAGTCACTAGCATCCTCTAACTCTGGCATCTCCTCCTCGACCTCACTATCGGTAGAGTACACCTCTCCACTCTTTTTATCAATCACTAAGATACGCCTATTGGGACATTATGAAGCATAGTTTCCCATGCCCAAACACTTGAAACACTTGACATCCTTAGTTCTAGCAGCTGCACCCTTAGGTTTTGGTCTAGTTTTGCTCGGTTCTGCAGCCTCTTTACCCTTGGCACTAGGGTCTGTCCTAGGCTTATTAAAGCCTCCACTGAACTCGCCTCTAGGCTTGTTAAAGCCTCCATCTCACTTCTCATTCGGAACCCATTTTCCCTTCCCTACAGAAGTAGCCTGAGTACCAAATCTGGATGTTGACCTTTTATTTGCCTTTCTACCTTGATAGCCATGTGAAGCATATCCTCCAAATCAACATAGTGATGCAACTCCACCATGTTTGCAATCTCTCTATTCAAGCCCCCTAGAAACCGTGCCATAGTAGCTTCTGCATCCTCAACTACATTTGCCCTGATCATGGCAACTTCCATCTCTGTGTAATAGTCCTCAACACTTTTGGTCCCCTTATACAGATGTTGTAGTTTCTGATACAATTCCCTATAGTAATGGCTGGGTATAAATCTCTTTCTCATGAGACCTCTAAGTTCTGCCCATGTCTGAACCGGCCTCTCATAATTTCTCCTCCGAGTAGTGACAAGCTGATCCCACCAAATCATAGCATAATCGGTAAACTCAATCGCTGTCAGATTGATCTTCTTCTCGTCTGAGTAGTGATGACAATTGAAAATCAATTCTATTTTCATTTCCCATTCTAAATAAGCTTCAAGGTCATTCTTGTCGTGAAATTTTGGTATCTTGATCTTGATGCTACCTAGATCACCATCAACACCTCCTCGTCTACCATATCCCCTCATATCATAATCCCCTCTTCTGGCATCAAATGCACCTCTATCATCAAATCGTCTATCCCTCTTATCAAACCTCCTATTAGGCCTCCTATCATGCCCAGGTTGAAATCTCTCCTTCACATCATCAAGACCATCAGAATCATCAAACTCATTTTCAGCTTCCTCTTCATCTGGTGGTACATACTGTGGTGGTACACGTCAAGGTGGCACATTATGAGGTGGTGGTATATTCTGAGGTGGTGGTATATGCTGGGGTGGTGGTGCTCTGGGACCGCTACCAGTTTGAATACTCTCTACACTCTTGGTCAATCTCTCCAAAGCAGTATTCATGTTCTCTATCATATCTGTAAATTTCCTATCCAAAGCCTCAAGCTTTTCATCAGTGGTTAGACCTGCCATCTCAACACTATACAAACAGATTAGAAATAACAAGAAAGTAAAGCAAATATGTAAATCCTCACAATCTCACGTGTTTACACTCGAATGATATCACTCCACTCGTGTTTGCACTCTATTGGCTTTTACCCGATACTGTGCTCACAATCATTGCCTTTTACCATTCTTGAGTTCGTCCTCAATTCAAATGTGAATCACACTCAATCCAAGAATACAAACCAAATGTAGTTCTTAAGCCAGCATGAAACACAAAAGTCTAATAATATATATGGGACAGGTGGAAACAAAATGCGAACAGGAATAGCAACGACGAAGACTCAATCAATAATACTTAAACTAGAGTATTTGGAATAAAGAAGTGAACAATTAGCACAATGGAAAAAAAATAAGCATGAAAATTCACGGTCGTATGCAATTTCGGGAGAAAATTTGGCACTGTTATAGAAATTTTGATGGGATACCCTCCACGGGCACCTAAATGATAATATGGAACAAACTAAATTCAACCAAAAAAATTTCACTTTTTCACTTATTTTTTTTTTCTGCTCAATTGATCACTATCACTCAAGTCCTTTTTTTTTGATAACGTCAGATGCTGATACGGTGGTTCTGATTTCAGAGGCTGATTTAGGTTCTGATTTCAGAGGCTGATTTTCAGGGTCTGATTTCAGAGGCTTTTGGTCAGGGTCTGATTTCAGAGGCTACTGGTCAGTGTCTGATTTCAGAGGTTAATTTTCAGGGTCTGATTTTAGAGGCTACTGGTCAGGGTCTGATTTCAGAGGTTACTATTCAGTGTCTGACTTCAGAGGCTACTGGTTAGGGTCTGATTTCAGAGGTTACTTTTCAGGGTCTGATTTCAGAGTCTGATTTTCAGAGGCTAATCTTCAGGGTCTGATTTCAGAGACTAAGTTTCAGGGTCTGATTTTAGAGTCAGATTTCAAAGGCTAATTTCTTAGAGTCTGATTTCAGGGTTTGAATTCAAAGGCTAAGTTTTAGGGTCTGAATTCAGAGTCAGATTTCAAACTGCACTAGGGTTTTTGAAACAACACACAGCCGCCAAAGAACATGCTTATTTCTTCAACATATGCTAAATAACAGAAAGTATATGACGAACTGATATGAAGAACAGAACAAAAACCCAGAATTGGAAAATGATAGAAGATGAACTGATATGTAAAACACAACAAAATCAGATCCAGAAATAAACAAAACGAAAACAGAAACAAGATCCAACAAGAACTGAAACGAAAATAACAAGAACGAAAATAAAAACAGAATCAAACAAAAGAAAAGATAGGAAAAATCAGACCTTGGAACCCTGAGCTCTAGATACCAAATGACAAGAAACCCACTTGGATTCGAAATCCAAGCAAACCCCAAGCAACGGACAGAACCCCAAGAACCGCGAATTTGATTTTGTAGAAACAAAACCCTTCCAAGGCCACAAAGAAGACCCACAAAGAACTTTCCCTTGAGAACCTTTAAGATGAATCCTTGTAGTGTTTTGCTAGCAATGGAGACGCCACTAAGTTTGCCAAAACTTAGGTAAGTCGATTCAAACTTGAAAAAGGGAGTCCCTCCCTTACAAGAATTCGGCCATAGCCAAAGCTTTAAGCTTTTGAGTTTTATAAATTTCGTTGATTGTTTTCCAAATGAAAAAGAAAGAAAGCTTAAATAGTGTTACAAAGAGAAACCCTAAAGGCATAAAGACAATAATGCCCCTAAAGGCTAAATTACAAAGATACCAAAGTCTTCAAGTCTTCAAAGGCTTTTGAAGCTGATTTGGGCCAAGTGAAGTGGCTTTGGGCTCTCTTTATTGAAGCCCACATGCGTCTCTATTTGTTTGTTTCAATCGGCCATAAAACTCTGAACTAATCCCGCCATTGCTTCTGTGAGTTTTTTGGTCCTCTGCCTCGTAATTGGCCATTCTGGTACTTGTAATGGGTCTTTTACTTTGTTGTCGGCCTGGATCATGTCAAACAGTGAGCTGGAAATCTTCCAAGCAAGATACTGTTGTCGATTCAACAATAAAAGCGGAATATATTGGTGTGGCTGAGGCAGCAAAAAAAGCATTTTGGATTTATAAAAATTTCTAATTGGATTAGGAGTAGTTCTGTTAGCAGCTGAGTTCGGCTACATCACAGGCTAAAGAATTACAGTCTCGTCAACAATCCAAGTATGTACTTCGATGGTTTTATCAGATTCGTGAGATCATACATCGTGGCGATGCGATGATCGAATAAATCGCATCAGATGATAACCTTGTAAATCCGCTGGTGAAAGAAATATCTCAGCATAAGCATTAGCGACCCGTACATAGTTCATGTGTTGGACACTTGAGTGATTAGCTATAGGCCAAGTGCGAGATCGTTGGACAATTATGACCTATAGCATCACTATTTGTAAAAGACATGGTGTTCTTTGTACAAATTAACTATGTGACATAGTGTGGGAACACAGAAACTGGGCGACGCATGCTGTTCTAGGCTCGCGGCCTAGTTGGGAGTACTGAGTAGCCCGCGGGGGACTAATGTTGGACAATTATGACCCATAGTGTCACTATGTGTACAGATCATGGTGTTGTTATACAAATTAACTATGTGACAAGGAGATTGCACTCGTATCATTTGTGATTAGATCACCTAGATGAGTAAATGATAGGAGGTCCTTATGATTAGTTCCTGGATTGAGATGATATGAGACAATATCAGTCCACGAAGGATTAATCATTAAATATCCCTAGTCGTAGTATTATCGAGACTGGACATCGATAATGCAGAATAGACTAGTATTACACTTTTGCGTGTTATGTGAGATCATAACGGCATAGTTCTCATATATTTGGGTATAGGATACTCATGCAAGTGTAATATGAGTTGTGTTTTACCGATGGTATGGAAAATAGCTTCGCTCTGGATAGACCCCTCAGAATTCCATTGGTAGTATGACTATGTGTCTATGGAAGTCCGAAATCAGGGTAGGTGTATTTGGTCTTAACCTGAGACTTGCATCGCTAATACTTGCGACAATTGGTATGTTTTAGTTTTGGTCGTCCAGGGCTTTAACAGGTTCTGTGTACGCCTCTACTGGGTATATCGAGAATCGTAGTGTATTGGGTGTGATGTCAAGATGGAAGTATCACTCCAGTCATAGTGGAGATGATGTCACGTAGGATACGGTACTAGTGCTCTTAAGTACTGCAGTCATCGGGATATTATGACTAGGTCATGTATGTTCGATTATAGAGACTAGTTACCAGACATCCGACATGTGCTTCGTACGGGGCAGACACATTCCAGCCCCAAGCTTAGCACGTGACAATCCGATACTGGATCGCAATACGCAATACTACGTATACTACGCCTGACATAGATTATATATTCCAGTAAGAATATTTCTGGAGAATTGGGTAGGCACGGTGCTTTGCTAGAAGCCAACCATGTCTTGTAAATCGGTAAGCATGTGGTACGAGGTACGCACGTATTCGGATAATCCGATGACCGTATTTACTACCAACATATCCAAGGATCTCTTGGGTCGGTTCCCAAAGATTCACCGATGACAGTTGATTTAATTAGAATTAATCTGGGATTAATTAAGAGAGATAATTAATCTGGGATTAATTAAGAGAGAGAAAATTAATCTGGGATTAATTGAGGTATTATTTAATCTGGGATTAAATGTGTTCGGAAGAGAGAGAACGGGATTAATTTAGAATTAATCGGTAAAATAAATTTAATAGTTAAATTTGATTTTTCTATTTAATTTATTCGTATGGGCTAAAATTAATATATTGGATATATTAATATGAATTGGATTACATTACGGAATTAAAGTCGGACTTTAATACGAACGAACGAATTAATTTATAATTAATTCATAAACGACATTCGTAATATATTTGCGAGGCATCGTTATTTAATTAAATTAGATTTAATTATTTAGCGATGAAAGTGCGTTTAATCGGATTAAATGGAACCGAGCCGCGGCAAATGTTCGTAGAGACATTTGAATTTTGAATTCAAATGTGGGGCCCATTTCACATGTGGTAGTTGGGAGGGTAGTTGGCATTTATGCCAAGCCACCCACCATCCAACTACCTTGGAATGGTTTTGGTGAAACCATTTACCCAACTACCTTGTTTAGGTAAAAGGGTAAATTGGTTTTACCTAAAACTCTTCTCTCTCTCTTCACTTGTGTAGGCTTCACACACAATACACATGGAACAAAATGGAAACCCTAATACTCTCTCAAATGGGCGTGAATGGCCATCATTTCTTCTCTTTGATTTTGTTTCAATTTCAAAGGAGCTAGCACTTCATGGAATCAACTAAGGTGATAGGGAAACAACTTCAAAAGCTTGGAATCAACAAAGGAAGGATCTTGGAGATCTTTAATTCAAAGCTTGGAATCAACAAAGGAAGCATCTTGGATCTTGGATCTTATTCTCAAAATTTTAAAAGCTCAAATCCATTCAATGTAAGTAATTCCGCAACTTATTTTGAATTTATGAACATGTTTTCATGCTTATTAGATCCTTGGCATGTTCTAGGAACACTAACAATGGTATCAAGAGCCAATTTTAAGCATGAAAATTTTAGGGTTCATGAGACTAAAATTTGGGGCTTTTATGTTTTGAGCATGATTCTTTCAAATTGATGCTTTAAGCATGCTTAGAATATGTTAACTTAGAGTTGTGCATGATTAGATTTGAGAAAAATTGATTGGATCAAAATTTTTATAATTCCTTAAGATGACCGAATATACAGTGCAGTCCACTGCAGTTTTTTTGATTTTTGTAGCATAAAATGATGTGTTTAAATGTTGATTGTTGGTTTGATTAGATTAGAATCAAAGTCAATAATGTTTATGTTAAAATCAAAGAGCATGTTGAGCATGAAATGATGAATTTAGGATTCAATTTGTGTTGAGCATGAAATGATGTATTTTGGCTTCAATTTGTGTTGAGCATGAATTGATGGATTAAGCATGATTAATTAAGTTAATTGGTATTTTGGAAATATTGAGTTTAATTAATTAATCATGGCTAATATAATTTAATTAAAATTTTGTAGAATATTATAATTATGTTAATAAGCCTTTAATTATGTATTGGGCTAAAAGTGTGTATTTGGGCTTAATGGGCTTGGTTTGACTAAGTTTGGTTTTGGATTTGGATTGGATCCAATTGGGCCCAAACCAATTCCATAAAGTCCAAATACATCACTTGGCCCTTTAAAGAATTTAATTGGGCCTAATGGGCCTAAATTGATTTGTGGCAATATGGTGATTCCTATTGGGCCTTGGCATTTTGGGTTTGATCCATTATGGCCAAAGCCCATGCCTTAAGAATCAATTAAAAGCCCATTGGACTTTAATTGAAAAGACATTGGATGTTATTGGGCCTTTGAGACCCATTAAGATTGGATTTGGAATCCAAGTCCTTAAGGCTTATAAGTAAGTGTATATATTTAATTGGAATTAAATTGGAATTAGTATTGAATACAAATAAATTGGATTTAAAGTTGTAGTTCAATATAATTCAAGAATACTTACTTTGAGTATTTATTCTTAAACGAGTTTGACTCACGCAAATCAAATCGTTGTATGAACATTGTATGGTCATTAATTCAAAGATTAATTAATTGGATTAGATTGATTGAATAACATGATTTGTATGAATACATGAATGTGTTGTATGAATAATGTATATCGGATGGATATTAGAAGGGCAATGGCAAGTTTTGGAAATTGTTGTAATAAGTTTAGAATTTATTAAATTGGACCTACGTGTCCAGCCTTTTATCTCATTTCTCATTGTATTTCTCTTCTCACCTATTCCCCTCAATGTAAATGAGGTTTCTTTATTGTATTTTGTAATTGGGTAGAATTAGAATAGTTCTAGCCGGGGAGAGGAAAAGTGAGTGAGTGATTTGTTCTAGGAACAATTTGTGAGATATCCATCCGCATATCATTATTAATTTATTTATTTATACGCGCTTTATTATGTATTAGAATGCATGTTTAAGGGTGTATGATGATGAGACCTTAACAAAGATAATAAATTGGTTGCCAATTTGCACGCGAAAAACCCTCAAAACATATTAAGCGTTTTTCCTTCCGTTGAGTGATTCTTACTCAAGATCCAAAGTTGGCATTGGTTTGTTGGCCAAAGTCAAGACCTTTGTCAATTGCGAATGTGTTTGAATCATGAGAGTTTTGTTCCATATCGGTGTCTTGTCCAAGTCGTGATTTGTTGGCCAAAGTCAAGATCATTCTTGTCCATCGACATTGATTACGAAGCTTTCCATGTCAATGGGTTCCGCTTAACTGGGATCATTAAGTTTGTTGTGCCAAAGCCAAGGCTTAGTTGATTCAGAGAGGAAAAGGTTAGGTAATATATTTGATATATTGGCATATATAAGATATATGTTGCGGACTTGGATGTCCACCTACTGGATCTAGGAATTGGATGAGATCCAATTGATCTTAGAGATCTACCTAGTTAAGTATCATACAATTTGTTGGCCAAAGTCAAGATTGTGTGTTATTTAACGGGATCCTAGCCCACTAGGAAACATGGTTTCCCGAGTACTCGACAGAGGGTTAGAGGCTCGCCGAAAAATAGTGGGAGGCAAGTATTAGATTTGCAATATTCGTTTAGTTACTTGCCATACGCGCTCAATCAAATATTATTCGTCAAATGTTAGTTGGACTAATATTTAATAGTTGTTTTAATTAAACAGTTGGACTGTATTCAAACTTCTTCATTTATAATGATTATATAATTGGATTATAGTAATCAATATATTTGGATTTTACTGATCATTTATAATGATTATATAATTGGATTATAGTAATCAATATATATTTGATTTTAACCAATAAATTGTAATAAGTTATATAGTTAGACTATAGTAATCATTACATTAGATTGTACCTGAAATCGTTGATTAAATAGTTGGACTATTAGAATCAAGATTAAATTGAAAGATTAATGTTTAAAACATTATCCTAGGGAAAATGTGTTCAAACGACTTTAATTTTCAAATTGGGAATAAATTTCAGGATAGTCCTGAAACTAAGAAGTTACTTTATTTGATAAAATAACATCTTAGGCCTAAGCCCGAAGTTAAGCAAATAGTAGAGCATGATCTTTGGAAGATTCATGTGATGATAACTTTAATGTTTAATCCATTATGCTTGCCATAATGACTCCTTAATTTCTTAATCAGAAGTAAGGATTAGATCCTTAAAGTATGATAATGAAATTGAAGGATCTTCATAGATCTATTCTTATATCTTAGAAGTATTGAATTGCAATAAACAACTCTTGGAGAGTTAATGACTATTCTCAAGGAGACCAAAGTCAAAGTTTGCAATAAGGCAAGAAGCGCAAGGCGCACCCTACTTCAATATTATAGAAGGCCAAGGCTTGGCCAAACACTTCTGGAATATGAAAAGAGCAAAGGCAAAATCATTATAATCTTCAAGGAAGATAAAGGACATATCCCAAGATGTCTGCTTAACTTGTGGCAAACGGGGTCATTGAAGCATGACTGCCGTATGGACAAAACAGACATGAAGGAATAGAAGACATGACAAGGTTCTGACTTCAAATATGTTTGTCATAAATATGTTCACTACTAGTATTAAAATTGGATTTTAGATACTTAGTGTGATACATAAATATGCATTGATGTGCAGAATCTACTGTGAGCAGGATACTGACTTCAGATGAGATAATCTGCGAATTGGAAACGGGACGACAGTCGCTGTTTCAACCGTAGATACCTAAGTTTAGGAACTACCCTTTGGTGTGTACTTAAATTAGGAAACTGTTATAATGTAACTAGTTTGACTAGAAACATTATCTCTATATCGAGTATAACTCGTTGCGAGTGTGCCTTTATATTCTAGAACACTAAAGTGTTTTATTATAAATATGATGTTGAGATAAACACATTAGATATGAATAACAGTATTTATATTTTGAATATAAATAAATCTCAAACATATAACATGACAAACAAGTAGCTCAAACTGATTTGATCAGATGAGACTTATTTGTGGCAGTGCTGTCTGGGACACATTAAACAAGACTCGTATATCCACACCTTTGAATAGTGGATACTAGGACGAATTTGATTCCATTCAAATGATGTCTACGAATCTAGTTTATTAGGTAAAGTACCTAAAACACATTTACTTGGTAAAATTGTAAGTTCCACCGATCTATTAGCCCTTGTTCATAGTGACGTAAGTGGGCCCATGTCTAGCTAGGCTAGAGGTGGATATGAATATTTCGTGACCTTTACGGATGTGGCATCGCTTTATGGTTGTGTTTCTTTTGAAGAACACAAATCGGAAACTTTTGGAGTTTCGACACGAAATAGACGAACAGATCGGATAAAGTATTAAAACATCACGATTTGACCATGATGAAAATACTTAAGCAATAAGTTTCTCAAATACTTGAAAGAGTATAGTATTCTTTCAATAAGGACTCCTCCCGAACACGTCAATTTGACGGTGTGTGTCCGAACGGAGAAACCAAATTTTGTTGGACATGATAAGGTTAATCATGAGTCGCTCTGAGCTACCATTTTCCTTCGAAGGATAAGCATTTAACAGCGCAATACTTATTTTGAATAAGGTTCCATGAAAATCTGTTTGACAGATTTCATATTAGATATGAACGGGAAAGAAATTAGGCTTTCTCACTCCTGATGATTTAGGAATGCTGGGCATATGTTTGGATGATACCAAACAAGAACCCAAATTGGACAAGTGCCAATTGTAGGTTATCCTAGGGAAACCAAAGTATAGTACTTATACATCTCACAAGAGAACAATTTTAATTGTTGCTCGCCATGCGGTTTTCCTAAAAGGAATACCGATATGGTAAGTGGGAGGATAGTAAAACTCGATGAAAATCGGAGTAATACTATTCAAAGCACCAAGTCCTTAATGGAACACAAACAGTTCATCAAGGATGAAACTGTACCAGTAATCTTCTAATACACAAGAACCGCGTAGATCGCAGAGAGTCAGAAAACAACCTGGGTATGGGTTTCTGATATCACCTCATAAAGATGTCAATCTTATTGAGGAATACGAACTGACTACGTATGATGAAGTGATACAAGGTATCGACTCTCTATTATGGTAAAGTGCCATGAGTCCGAAATGGATTCCATTTATATCAACTATGTTTGGACACTAGTTATTGTACCGCAAGGCATTATGCCTATTGGTACTATATAAGTCTTCAAGGAAGACATACATGGAAGGCAACATACCAACGTACTAAGCTAGGCTTGTAGCGGAAAGGTATCGTTATCAACATTTTGTTGATTACAACGAAATATTTTACATGTTGTCAAGTTAAATCCATTTGGAAAATGCTTGCTGATGCTGCATGTTTCATTTATGAAATATGGCAGCTGAACCGAAAAATCGCTTTCCTGAAAAGGAAACCTCTTGGAGGATATTTACAACATCCTGGCGGTTTTATCGTACCAAAACTAGTAAACAAGGTTTGCAGGTTATTCGATCCATGTCTGGATTAAAGCAAGTATTAGGTTCTTGGAACTATCGTTTTGATGTAATCATAATGGAGTATGATTTGATTCAAAACGCATATGATTCTTGTGTATATATGGAGGTTAGTGGGAGCGCACTGACAATGATGTCCTAATTAATGATGATATGTCATTTCTTGGAAATGATGTTCCCATATTACAATCGGTGAAAGCTTGGCTTTCATGAAAATTCTCCGTAGAATTCTTGGGAGAAACAACCTTTATTCTAGGAATAAAGATCTATTGGGATAGATTTAAAGTTGTTAAGACTCTCCGAGAACTAGTACATTGGAAAATGTACGTGACCTGGTGTCTCATACGCTTTGAGCATATGGAGTCACAAACAGGCCAATCCTAGTGATGGTCACTGGATTGATGTTAAGAACATACTTAGTATCTTAGAGAACTAAGCATGATGTCTTAAAATATGGAGAATGAGAACTTGAAGTGACTGGGATCACTGATGCAAGTTTCCTAACCGATAAAAATAACGGTACTATACAGTTTGAATAACGGAACAGTGAGCTGGAAATCTTCCAAGCAAGATATTGTTACCGAATAAACAACAAATGCGGGTTATTGTTGCAGCTGAGGCATCAATAGAAGCCATCTGGGTCATTAACAAATCTGATTAGATTAGATATAGTTCTGTTAGCAGCTGAGCTAGGCTACAGCGCAGACTAAAGAATTAATGGTCTCATCAACGATCCAGATATATACTTCGACTATTCATCTGATTCGTTCGGATCATACATCGTGGCGATGTGATGATCGAATAAATTGCACATCAGACGATAATCATATAAATCCGCTGACGAAAGCCTTTCCTCAGCAGTTTGAGCGAATCGTACATAGTTCGGGTGTAAGACACTCGAGTGACTGGCTATAGGCCAAGTGGGAGATTGTTGGACAATTATGACCCATAGCGTCACTATTTGTACAGATCATGGTGTTGTTGTACAAATTAACTATGTGACAAGGAGATTGCACTCTTATCATTTGTGATTAGATCACCTAGATGTATAAATGATAGGAGGTCATTTTGATTAGTTCATGGATTGAGATGATATGAGACAGTATCAGTCCACGAAAGATTAATCATTAAATATCCCTAGTCGTAGTATTATCGAGACTGAACATCGATAATGCGGAATAGACTAGTATTACACTTATGCGTGTTATGTGAGATCATAACGGCATAGTTCTCATATATCTGGGTATATGATACTCATGCAAGTGTAATAGGAGGTTGTGTTTTACCGATGGTATGGAAAATAGCTTCGCTCTGGATAGAGCCCTCGGAATTCCATTGGTAGTATGACTATGTGTCTATGGAAGTCCGAAATCAGGGTAGATGTATTTGGTCTTAACTTGAGACTTGCATCGCTAATACTTGCGACAATCGGTATGCTTTAGTTTTGGTCGTCCAGGGCTTTAACAGGTTCTGTGTACGCCTCTGCTGGGTATATCGAGAATCGTAGTGTATTGGGTGTGATGTCAAGACGAGAGTATCACTCCAGTCATAGTGGAGATGATGTCACGTAGGATACGGTACTAGTGCTCTTAAGTACTGCAATCATCGGGATATTATGACTAGGTCATGTATGTCCGATTATAGAGACTAGTTACCAGACATCCGACATGTGCTTCGTACGGGGCAGACACATTCCAGTCCCAGGCCTAACACGTGACAATCGATATTGGATCGCAATACGTAATACTACGTATACTACGCCTGACATAGATTATATATTCCAGTAAGAATATTTCTGGAGAATTGGTTAGGCACGGTGCTTTGCTAGAAGCCAACCATGTCTTGTAAATCAGTAAGCACGTGGTACGAGGTACGCACGTATTCGGATAATCCGATGACCGTATTTACTGCCAACATATCCAGGGATCTCTTGGGTCGCTTCCCAAAGATTCACCGAAGACAGTTGATTTAATTAGAATTAATCTGGGATTAATTAAGAGAGATAATTAATCTGGGATTAATTAAGAGAGAGAAAATTAATCTGGGATTAATTGAGGTATTATTTAATCTGGGATTAAATGTGTTCGGAAGAGAGAGAACGGGATTAATTTGGAATTAATCGGTAAAATAAATTTAATAGTTAAATTTGATTTTCTATTTAATTTATTCGTATGGGCTAAAATTAATATATTGGATATATTAATATGAATTGGATTACATTACGGAATTAAAGTCGGACTTTAATACGAACGAACGAATTAATTTATAATTAATTCATAAACGACATTCGTAATATATTTGCGAGGCATCGTTATTTAATTAAATTAGATTTAATTATTTAGCGACGAAAGTGCGTTTAATCGGATTAAACGGAACCGAGCCGCAGCAAATGTTCGTAGAGACATTTGAATTTTGAATTCAAATGTGGGGCCCACTTCACATGTGGTAGTTGGGAGGGTGTTGGCATTTATGCCAAGCCACCCACCATCCAACTACCTTGGAATGGTTTTGGTGAAACCATTTACCCAACTACCTTGTTTAGGTAAAAGGATAAATTGGTTTTACCTAAAACTCTTCTCTCTCTCTTCACTTGTGTAGGCTTCACATAAAACACACATGGAACAAAATGGAAACCCTAATACTCTTTCAAATGGGCGTGAATGGCCTTCCTTTCTTCTCTTTGATTTTGTTGCAATTTCAAAGGAGCTAGCACGTCATGGAATCAACTAAGGTGATAGGGAAACAACTTCAAAAGCTTGGAATCAACAAAGGAAGGATCTTGGAGATCTTCAACTCAAAACTTGGAATCAACAAAGGAAGCATCTTGGATCTTGGATCTTCTTCTCAAAATTTTAAAAGCTCAAATCCATTCAATGTAAGTAATTCCGGAACTTATTTTGAATTTATGAACATGTTTTCATGCTTATTAGATCCTTGGCATGTTCTAGGAACACTAACAACTAAACTAGAGAATGATGGAGTCACCACCTGATGTGAACCGGGACAAAGATTTAAGGCCGCACTCACCCCTCGCAAGGGAAGACCTCAAACCATTGGGTTCAGAATGGTCCCTTACTTATTCCACTTGTAATAAAATGATTTGTGCAATAATTCAACCAAGCCTAAGCAACATTTATTTCCAAGGATAATTTACTCCTAAGTTCGCATGCATAAATACAAGGCTCATATCTAAGTTTGCATATAACCTATGTCCGGATTTGCATACAACCTATTTGCATTTAATCTACGTCCCAGTTTGCATACAACCTATTTGCGTATAATCTATGTCCAAATTTGCATGCATAGAGATAAATACGGCTAGCATACAATGTCATAAGCACATTACATTCGATCATAGGCATGCCAGTAGATAATAAATGTACAATCAAGCATGAAAGCAAATTGGAATAACGGCGAACATGCAATAGCACACAACAATCTCATGAACATACTTCAATCGTATAATACGGAAAACAAAGAACAACCTAAACATAAGGCAAATTCCAAATGCAAAATAAATGACTAATCATGCTTGAAAATGAACAACTAAATAGGCTAAATCATGCTTGAATACCATCTCATGAACTCATCAAACAGATAAGCGCAGGGATACAAATAATATGATTGATTACATGATACAAGAGAAGTCACCTAAGAAACAATTATGCATGACATGTGATGAAAAAGACTCAGTTCAGTGTATGCGCGTTCGTGTAGCGTTCGTAAACGCGTTCGAACGGTAAACAGAAGGTTCGCATTCGTATAGCGTTTGAGAACGCGTTCGAACGTTACCAGACCTGATGCATGAATAAAACAAAGGAAATACGTGCGCATTCGCGTAGCGTTAGTAAATGCGTTCGAACAGTAAACAGAAGGTTCACATTCGTATAACGTTCGTAAACGCGTTCGAACGAACTGAGATAGAAAACATGCGTTCGTGCGGCGTTCTGAAACACGTTCGAACGGGGTTACAATAGTGACCTAAAAAAAGCAGTAAACAACATGGCGCATACGTGAACGGATGAATAGATGACACCTAATAAATAATAACAGGCTACAAGGCGCGGGAAAACACCGTGGTAAAGGATTTTAACCCCTCGACATAGAGGACCTTTAATCTAACTTACTAAGCCCATGCGCTAATAACATAATGCATATAAAAATAAAGACAACGATATCGGAATTTGTATACCCGATTGAACACATCTTACATTCAACCGAATATACGTCATCCGGCGCGGCAAAGCATCGTGGTAAAGGATTTTAACCCCTCGAAATGGAGGACCTTTAATCCAACTTACTAAGCTCATGCGCTAATGACATAATGCATATAAAAATAAAGACAACGATATTGGACTTTGTATACCCGATTGAACACATCTTACATTCAACCGAATATACGTCATCCGGCGCAGCAAAGCATCGTGGTAAAGGATTTTAACCCCTCGAAATGGAGGACCTTTAATCCAACTTACTAAACCCATACCTTTTATCTCATAATTACACAAACAAATAACATGCAGAATTTAAATAACGGATAATAAACGAATCAAACAACATAAAATAAAATATGCGATGTTTGCTCAAGTGGTATGTGGAGTTGTATCCCAAGTACAGACCGCACTACCATCCATTCGGATTCGGCTACGGAATTTATGTCTAGGTTTCCATCCTATATACCACAAGAGGCGACACATTTTCCATTTTATTCAAAGCAATAACATGCATCCATGAACGACTCTCATACGAAATAAATAACTAAAACGATTAAAAGATGAATAAAAATAAATACGAAGGGTGCCCTCAGGTCTAACATTTTATGTCGACTCTCGGAAGTACCGTACGCGGTCGTCGGAAGGGTGGATGCTCCGCAACTCCTTCGGTTCACTGGTTCAACATTTCCTTTCGCTACTTCGATGTTCGGGCTACTGTTTTCCCTCTGTTTCACTGCTGTTTTACTACTGTTTTGCTGCTATATTTTGGTCACTGTTTATTGCGTTTTTGGCTGCTGTTTGCTGCATTTTTTGCTGCTGCTTTCTTACTGTTTTAGGTGATATTAGAATGCAGTTTTTAGTTACTGTTTTAGGGATTTAGTGGCTGTGATTTTCGGTAGTTTAGGGCTATATGGGGCTATGATTTTCGGTAGTGTAGGGGGATTATATGGGGCTACTGTTTCGGTGGTATTGAGGGCTGTATGGGTGACCGGCGTAAACACACACGTATAACGCAAGCGTACGTATCGTTCAAGTAGTATAAAAAGTATCGATCCCACGAGGACTTAATACCTAAACTATTAATTTTATGAAGTCAAATGATTACTAGTATCTAACAGTTGTTTGATTGATTTGAAATGGCGACGATTCTAAATTTAAAGACAAGTAAATAAAATTGTTCGAAAGTAAGTTTTAATAAAATTCAATATTAAAAACTATCTAGGGTTGTGAATCTTTTCAATATTATTTAAAGATGAAGTGGTTATCCTATAGCTGGGTAATATATTGATTTATTAACCTGGAACTCTAAATTACGTGAATACCTCTGTCGATGGTTAGACACAAATACCCAGTTTAACCCAATTGAACCATATGTCTATGTCAACCAAATTATCTGGATTCATTAAGTTTAAGTTCCAATTATGACTACCCCCGCCCGACAGGTATATGTCTATCCTGTAAGGAAATCTATTAAAGGGTTATCTATCCTCAAGGAAGATCGTGGGTTATTGAGTCTAAGGTCTTAAACTTAAAATCCCGATGTCTAGTTCATTTTAAGTTTACCTAATCAATTTTATTAATGGCCAGTTAATAAAAAACATTAAGATTAAGACTCAATAAATAAATCTTTATATTACCCAAACTATAATCTAACCCTTATAAACCAGTGATATTGAAATTCATCACAACCCTAGATAACTAATTTAGTTATGACACATGGCTAGGGCTAGTAAAAACTTAAAAGTAAAAGCCATAAAGTAAAAATGCGAAATAATAAATGCGGTAAAGTAAATACTGAAAAGTAAATAACAATAAAATAAAATGCTAAGGTAAAAGGAATTACTTTTACTATTTACTATTTTAAATATCTCCCATAAAATAATATATAAACTTGTGATAATATTACCAACCAGCCATATAGGCGGTAACCTGATTAATTCAAATTAAGTCCGACCAACCATAAAGGCGGTATGATTTGTCCATGAACCTGCCATATAGGCGGTAAGAAAATTTAATTATCAACCAGCCATATAGGCGGTATCCTGGATTAGTCAGGTTTAAACCAATTTAAATTTAATAGCCAACCGACCAATATGGCGGTATCCTTATTAAGTCAAATTTTTTAATAATAAATATATTATATTTAAGGGAGATTAATCTAAATAGTAACAGTAAAAGAATTACCTTTCACCTTAGCAAGGAGAAGTTACCTCATCATGGATGAATAGTAAAACTGAAACAGTAAAAACAAGATAAATAACTATTACTATATAAAAAGTAATTACTATTACAGAATGTAATTAAAAATTAATTACAAAACTTAAATTAAAAGAACTTAGAGAGAGAAACTCCCGATTTACATCAAAGAAATGAGAGAGAATGGTGCCCCTAAAACTGAAATGGCGGCCTCCTTTTATAGGCATATTTTGGTCCAGCGTCGCGACGCTGAAAATGCACTAGCGTCGCGACGCTAGAACAGTTTCTGGAGTCCACGCGTACGTTGACCACGCGGCTGTCGGCACAATAATTGGTGACATGTGTCACGCTCTGGTTAGCTGGCGATGCGGTCCAATGAAATCGTGCCACGTGTAATCTTGTGATTGGGTGTAAATTCGGTCTAATAGAATGGTGACACGTGGCATGCTCTGATTCGTTGATTATTCGGTCCAAGAGAGAGGCGACACGTGGCACGCGGTTTGGGTGGTCCAATGAGGTGATGACAAGTGGCATGCGGCGCATGTTAGCAAGGGCGGCGCACGTTAGCAAGATCCGGCGCACGTTAGCAAGTCCAACCTATCAGATTTTGACACGTGGCAGACGTCGCATGTTAGCACATTTGGTGCATCCTAGGCGTCGTGACGCGCAAGGCTTCAGCGTCGCGACGCTGAAATGACGATTTTGCCCTTTTTGTCCAATTTTCACTGTTTTGCCCCAAATCACCTCCAGAATGTCCTGAAACTTTATTTATCTACAAAATAACACAAAACACATCAAAATATTCACAAGACTCAAGAAACTATACAAAATATTAGGATAAATGAGTGGGAAATAGTGATATAAATACCACTCATCACACCCCCAAACCTAACATTTTGCTAGTCCTCGAGCAAAACATTAAATAAAATAACATAATTAAAATTTAACTAAGCCACTTTCGTAGGGATCACGGTTGCATTTAGCGCATGCAACAAGCCTTTAAACCCCTAGGTGTCCCTAGTGGACGAGTTGTAGTCTCGTGAGGGCTTACAACAATGATACCCACAAACATTTTTACAAAAGTAAAAAAATTAGTTAAAACTAATGCACACAAAAGAAAAAAGACAAGAGAAAAGAGAAGTTAGTGACTAATCAGGTGAAACTTCTACTCCAAGTTATTAGTTGTTTTGTTACTTTCTAAATTACCGAATAAGTAATTTCTCCGATTATTTTTACCATTCTTCATATACACAGCCAACAAAATATTTATCAACTCATTTTTGCCCACAACAGTCATAAGTGCAGTTGATAAGAGAGTAATATTTTTGTCCTAAAGTTCTATCAGATTTCACACCTTTTTATAGCAATGGAATAATTTTTCTGATTTTTCTGATTTTTTTCTTTGATTTTTGATTTTTTTTTTATTTATATACAATATCTTCCATCTATGTAGCGAGTGTTGGGTCGGTGGCTCCCAAACCAGTTGGCTTTAGGGCACCGGGTGTTAAGACACCCCTACGGACTTAATTACCCAGACTTCAGATATAAATATATTTTTTGCAGCATCTTCGATCCATGTAACGAGCTTTGGGCCAGTGACTCCCAAACCAGTTGGTTTTAGGGCACTAGGTGTTAAAACACCCTTACAGACTTAATAACTGGGATCTCTAACATTATTTATTTTTTTTTTTTACTCCATCACTTTTTGAGATGCTTCCTCCGATTAAACTAGAGCACTAAATATTACAAACTTTTCAATTTTAGCTCATGTCCGTATGTTACTATGCATGTTGATAATACCTGCCAACTGAGCATATGAAGGTCCATTTTAGTCAGTTTTAAGGAGAATTTACAAATTAAATAATTTAGAATGAAATAAACAAACATTAACTTGTTCCGAAATAAATGGTTTGAGATACGTATCAGGAGTGAGAACTCCTTACTCAGCTATCTCTCACCAATTTCACATTTTTAGTCAAAACACAAAAACGCAAAATATTCTTGTAATTTTTGAAAATTTTTCAATTTTTTTGTATTTTTCGAAAAAAATTTGGACTAAAAAAAAAAACAACACACAAACTAGAAATAAGGTACTGATCAACTAATTCCCTCCCCCAAACCTAAATGAGACATTGTCCCCAATGTCTTAAACAGTAAAAGGAGAGTTACGAAGGTCGTACCTGGTTAGCTGGAATCTACAGGAAATTAAAGGTTAAGATCCAGATTAATCCTACGCCTCTTACCACGATCGTCCTCAGACCAATTTATCTTTGAAAGAATAGGGTCAACTCGTGGTTCATAGGCTATGAGTTGGTCTATTAGATCCGGAGCAGTTCTGGCAGTAAAGATGAGTTATTTTAAAGGTTTCGACACGAACCCATTTCTCCGAGCATCATCAAGAAACACACAAAGAAAATCATAAAATCCATCAACGTTGAGCAGTCCAATTGGTTTCTGGTGTATGTTCAGGTTCGCCCAAGATAACACAATAAAAATTTCCTCCAATGTACCCAAGCCACCTGGCAAAGCAATAAAAGCATCAGCACGGTTAATCATTTCCACTAGTCGTTCAGACATACCTGGCACAATCAGTTCTTCTCCGTTTGATGGTTCAATAAGATTTGCCTCTGCCAAGGGTTTTGGGATGATTCCCAAAACGTGACTACCTCCTTCCTGTGCAGCCTTTGAAACGATCCCCATAAGTCCAAGATTTCCTCCGCCATATATTAAGTGCATATTCCTTGCAGCTAAAACTCGACCCAATTCCTGTGCTGCTTCTATGTATTGTGGCTTAGTACCAGCACTACTACCGCAGAACACACAGATGTTTTCAACTCGTCTTCTTGAAGTGGCTTCCATTTTTTTTTTATGTATCTCTTTCTCAACTCTGGATGCCTTCAAAAGTGCAATGACGGGCTGAATTTATAGTACCTGAAAAGGGTGAGTAAAAATAGCACAAGTATCTTCCAGAGGACGATTAGTAGCGAATTAATATCGTGATAGTCAAAAAGGTCTGGATCCTGTCGGAGAAAATAAAAGAAAACAACAAAACAAATTACAATTATTAAGAAAAGACAAAGAGATATAATATTTACAAGAAAAGTAACGGCTTGATTGACATTATGCGTCAGGGACAAGCTTCCCATCCAATTTTATTACAATTTCTGTGTTGATGGGAAGATTTCCTGGTGGTCTATGTAACTCTGGGCATTGGCCAGTTGGCCGATTTGATTCTCCAGTGCTTTAATAGAAGCTGATTGGCTCTGAATCATATCATCGTACTTTTTTAACTGAGCCAGCACTTCTGCTATTCCTGATTCATTTGTCTGCTCTTGGCTTTTGTTTTGTTGCTGAAATCCAGGTGGTGGATAGTTCTGTTGGAATCCAGGTGGTGGATTGTTCTTTTGCCCTGAATTGTTACTCCATGAAAAATTAGGATGAGTCCTCCACCCTGGGTTGTAGGTGTTGGAATATGGATTGTTCCCCTGTCTGTTGAAATTATTGACATAATTCACCGTCTCTTCAAGTTGGTTTGGTTCTGGTGCTCGTCCATATGGTGAACTTGTGGATCCAGTGGTAAGAGTTTCCATGAATTTGCATATCTGGTCCAGCTTGGTATTGACTGCTGTATTGACTCCACTTTCATAAATTCCTGCAATTCTTTGGATCATGCTCCTTTCTGTTGGCCACAAAGAATTATTGTTGGCCATTTCTTCAATTAGGTCCCAGGCTTGAACTTCTCCTTTTGCCATCAGGGCTCCTCCAGCAGCCGCATCGATTGTGGTTCTCATTATTCCCGAAAGTCCATTATAGAAAGTTTGGACTTGAAGCCATTTTGGAATCTCATGATGAGGACATTTCCGGAGCAAATCTTTGTACCTTTCCCAAGCTTCGTAGAGAGTTTCCGAGTCTTGTTGTACAAAGGATGTGATGTCGTTTCTCAGTTTTCCAGTTCTGGCTGGTGGAAAGTACTTTGCAAGAAATTTGGTGGCTAAAATGTTCCAAGTTGTGATGGAACCTGCTGGTAGTGAATGTAGCCAAGCTTTAGCTCTGTCCTTCAAGGAGTATGGGAAAACACGCAGTCTCATTTCTTCTTCAGCCTCTCGGTTGTAATTGAAAGTGCCGCAAACTTCCAGGAAGTTGCTGATGTGGGTATTAGGGTCTTCAATTGCATTTCCTCCAAACTGAACTGACTGCTGAATCATCTGAATGCATGTTTTGATGTCACCCGCATTTGCTGGTAATGGAGGAAGTACAATACAAGAAATGAGTCTGAACCACCGGAATGGTTCTGTCTCGAATGGGAATTGGTGGTACAACATTCAAAGGTTCAGGTTCCATGTTGACTAAAGCTTCTTAGCCTTCTCGTCGTTCCCTTCTCAACTGTCTGATGGTTCTTTCAATTTTCGGGTCAAGCGGTCGAAGTTCAAAGCTTCTGGTTCGTCTCATGAAGTTTCTGAGAACCTGAAACACAAGAAAATAAAAACAATAAGTAAAAAGAAAATTAGATACAAGTAAAGGTATCTAACCTTAAAACTAATAGTGAAAGATAAATAAGTCCCCGGCAACGGCGCCAAAAACTTGACCGGCGTATAAACACACACGTATAACGCAAGCGTACGTATCGTTCAAGTAGTATAAAAAATATCGATCCCACGAGGACTTAATACCTAAACTATTAATTTTATGAAGTCAAATGATTACTAGTATCTAACAGTTGTTTGATTGATTTGAAATGGCGACGATTCTAAATTTAAAGACAAGTAAATAAAATTGTTCGAAAGTAAGTTTTAATAAAATTCAATATTAAAAACTATCTAGGGTTGTGAATCTTTTCAATATTATTTAAAGATGAAGTGGTTATCCTATAGCTGGGTAATATATTGATTTATTAACATGGAACTCTAAATTACGTGAATACCTCTGTCGATGGTTAGACACAAATACCCAGTTTAACCCAATTGAACCATATGTCTATGTCAACCAAATTATCTGGATTCATTAAGTTTAAGTTCCAATTATGGCTACCCCCGCCCGACATGTATATGTCTATCCTGTAAGGAAATCTATTAAAGGGTTATCTATCCTCAAGGAAGATCGTGGGTTATTGAGTCTAAGGTCTTAAACTTAAAATCCCTATGTCTAGTTCATTTTAAGTTTACCTAATCAATTTTATTAATGGCCAGTTAATAAAAAGCATTAAGATTAAGACTCAATAAATAAATCTTTATATTACCCAAACTATAATCTAACCCTTATAAACCAGTGATATTGAAATTCATCACAACCCTAGATAACTAATTTAGTTATGACACATGGCTAGGGCTAGTAAAAACTTAAAAGTAAAAGCCATAAAGTAAAAATGCAAATAATAAATGCGCGGTAAAGTAAATACTGAAAAGTAAATTAACAATAAAATAAAATGCTAAGGTAAAAGGAATTACTTTTACTATTTACTATTTTAAATATCTCCCATAAAATAATATATAAACTTGTGATAATATTACCAACCAGCCATATAGGCGGTAACCTGATTAATTCAAATTAAGTCCGATCCGACCAACCATAAAGGCGGTATGATTTGTCCATGAACCTGCCATATAGGCGGTAAGAAAATTTAATTATCAACCAGCCATATAGGCGGTGTATCCTGGATTAGTCAGGTTTAAACCAATTTTAATTTAATAGCCACCGACCAATATGGCGGTATCCTTATTAAGTCAAATTTTTAAATAATAAATATATTATATTTAAGGGAGATTAATCTAAATAGTAACAGTAAAAGAATTACCTTTCACCTTAGCAAGGAGAAGTTACCTCATCATGGATGAATAGTAAAACTGAAACAGTAAAAACAAGATAAATAACTATTACTATTATAAAAAGTAATTACTATTACAGAATGTAATTAAAAATTAATTACAAAACTTAAATTAAAAGAACTTAGAGAGAGAAACTCCCGATTTACATCAAAGAAATGAGAGAGAATGGTGCCCCTAAAACTGAAATGGAGGCCTCCTTTTATAGGCATATTTTGGTCCAGCGTCGCGACGCTATGCATAGCGTCGCGACGCTGAAACAGTTTCTGGAGTCCACGCGTACGTTGACCACGCGGCTGTCGGCACAATAATGGGTGACATGTGTCACGCTCTGGTTAGCTGGCGATGCGGTCCAATGAAATGCCACGTGTAATCTTGTGATTGGGTGTAAATTCGGTCTAATAGAATGGTGACACGTGGCATGCTCTGATTCGTTGATTATTCGGTCCAAGAGAGAGGCGACACGTGGCACGCGGTTTGGGTGGTCCAATGAGGTGATGACACGTGGCATGCGGCGCATGTTAACAAGGGCGGCGCACGTTAGCAA
Organism: Zanthoxylum bungeanum; assembly: GCA_019454045.1. Classification (NCBI taxonomy): domain Eukaryota; kingdom Viridiplantae; phylum Streptophyta; class Magnoliopsida; order Sapindales; family Rutaceae; genus Zanthoxylum; species Zanthoxylum bungeanum. The sequence goes on from SKCR01023811.1 coordinate 80,063, forward strand.
GATCCGGCGCACGTTAGCAAGTCCAACCTATCAGATTTTGACACGTGGCAGACGGCGCATGTTAGCACATTCGGCGCATCGTAGGCGTCGTGACGCGCAAGGCTTCAGCGTCGCGACGCCTGAAATGACGATTTTGCCCTTTTTGTCCAATTTTCACTATTTTGCCCCAAATCACCTCCAGAATGTCCTGAAACTTTATTTATCTACAAAATAACACAAAACACATCAAAATATTCACAAGACTCAAGAAACTATACAAAATATTAGGATAAATGAGTGGGAAATAGTGATATAAATACCACTCATCAATGGGGCTACTGTTTCAGTGGATGTATGGGCTGTATGGGGCTGTGATTTGTTCTCGGCAATGGGCTGTTTTTTTCTTAGGGTTAGGCGCGAATGCTAGAGAGAGGAGAAGAAAATTGCTTCTTGTTATTTTTTGTGTATTGGGCGTGAATGAGAGAGGAGGAGTGTCTTGGTTTTGGGTCTCTTTCATAGACAAATGGGATGGGTGAATCCTTACTTGACAATGAAGGGATTTGGTGCATTAAAGGAGGATATGATTTGGTGTTAAACAAGGAAAATCAAAGATTGATTGAGGGACAAAATTGGTTTGTTTAGGAAGTTAATATATTTAATTTGTTTTGATTAGGCATACAATTTGTTTAGTTAGGAATATAATAATTTTGATTGATTTTAATTAGGCATGACTTTATTTTAATTTGGTATATGATTTTTATGATTCTATTTAATTTTGGTATATAATTATTAGATTTTATTTAATTCCTCATGTGTTAAATATGCATTTTATTAATTTGGATGTGTTTTATAGGCTTTGGTGGGCTAATTGGGCTTGGGTGTGAGGCTAGCAGCAAAACCAGAAATACCGATACCGTTCGAACGCCTATTTGAACGCTACACGAACGCCCACAATCTGCTTGACATTCGAACGTGGTCGCGAACGCAGCACGAACGAAAACAGTGAACTTGTGAAATGAATCTGATGACATACTTATTCTGAATTTCCCCTTCCGACGTCTGTTTCCCGCGACTTCCTCGACTTAAAAGGTAGTGTCTCCAAATGAGACTCATCATAGAGACTTATATGCAAAAATGTAGTGCCTACACATAGGAAATTACTCTTTTATCATTTTGTAATTGGATTACTTAGATATATAAATGATAAAAGTTCATATGATTAGTACCAGATTAATAAGATATGAGACAATATTAATCCACGAAAGGTTTAATCATTAAATATCCATAGTCGTAGTATTATCGAGACTGGACATCGATAATACGGAATAGGCTAGTATTGCACTTGTGCGCGTTATGAAAGCTTAACGACATAGTTCTCATATATTTAAGTATTGGATAATTATGCAACTGTGAAAGAAGGTTATGTTTGCCAATGGTATGGGAACAACTTCACCCTGAATAGACCACTCGGAATCCCATTAGTAGTATGACTATGTGTCTATGGGAATCCGAATCAGGGTAGGTGTATTTGGTCTTAACCTGAGACTTGCATCACTAATACTTGTGATAATCAGTACGCTTTGGTTTTGGTCGTCCGGAGCTTTAACAGGTTTTGTGTACGCCTCTTCTGGGTATACTGAGAATCGTAGTGTATTGGGTGTGATGTCAAGATGGAAGTATCACTTCAGTCATATGGAGATGATGATCACGTAGGATACATAACTAGTACTCTTAAATGCTGCAGCTACCGGGATAATATGACAAGGTCATGATTATCCGATTACAGAGACTAGTTGCTAGTGATCCGATATATGCTTCGTACGGGGAAGACATAATTTCAGCCCCAGACCTAGCATGTGACATCCAATACTGGATCGTAATACGCAATACTTAGTATACTACGCTTGATAAAGATTATGTATTCCTTAAAAGAATATTTCTGGAGAATTGGGTAGGCACGGTGCTTTGCTAGAAGCCAACCATGTCTTGTAAATCGATAAGAACGTGGTACCGGGTACGCACGTGTTCGGATAGTCCAACAACCGGATTTACTACCAACATATCCAGGGATCGCTTGGGTCGTTTCCCAAAGATTCACCGATGACGTTTGACTCGAACAGAATTAATCTATGATTAACTATGAGAGAGAGAAAATTAATCTATGATTAATTACGGCAAGAATTTATCTGGGATAAAATTCGTATAGTAGAGAGAGAACGATTAATTTGGAATTAATCGATTAAATAATATATTGGATATATTAATTAAAATTAGATTTCAAAGCGAATTAAAATTGGATTTTAATTCGGGCAAACGAATTAATTTAGAATTAATTCGTAAGCGACTTTCGTAATAATTTTGCTAGGCATTATTATTTAATTAAATTGGATTTAATTATGTCGTAACAGCAAATTCGTTTATTTCGGAATTAAACGAACCCGAGCCCGAGCAAAGTTGCGTGTTGAGATTATTCGACTTAAATCTGGAATTTAAAAGTGGTGGGACCCATTTGACTTACATCACACATTTGACATGTGATGGAAGTTTTTTAATTGTTGAGTGTAAGCTTAGATTGCTTGTAAATCACACTAAACAATCTCAACACACTTCATTATTTTATTTTTTGAAATTAAACCATATACCAACTTTGGAAGTTAACTTGGTAATTGATTTTAGAAATCAAAAATCAAAAAAAAAATATCTCTCCTCCTTCTTTCAATGGCCGTGAGCTTCCTTTCTCCCTAGGGAAATTTTGCTTCAAAATTTCTTCAAGCTAGCACTTTCAATGAGTCTTACAAGGTGATAGGGAAACTAATCCCTAGAGTTTGGAACACAAAGATAAAGCTTGGAGCTTCCACAAAGGATCAAAAGTTTTGAACTTCATACATCCATCAAATCCGATCATTGTAAGTTTATTCCGCAACTTCTTTGAATATTCATACACAAAATCATCTTAGAGATCATTGGCATGTTCTAGGAACACTAACAATTGGTATCAGAGCGAGATCTAAGCTTGATTTGGATTTAGGGTTTATATACTTTAATTTGGGATTTTATGTTTGGAGCATGATTTTTTCAAATTGGTTGTTTGGTTGAGCTTTGATGATGTTAAATTATATTTGTGCATCTTTAGAATTGAGAAAATTGGTTAGATCAAAATTTCCCTAATTCCTTAGCCTTGGCCGAATACTACCCTAGGAGAGTTCATGGTGATTTGTTTGTTAATAAGACTATTGGATGAGTTTATGGCATGATATATATATTGATTGATTGGTTTAATTGGATTGAAATAAAAAATTGATTGTTATTATGCCCAAATATCGTGAACCATAAGCATGGAATGAGTTGTTTTGCTTCAATTTGTGTTGGACATAAATTGGATAATTAAAGCATGATTAATTAGTTTAATTGATATTTTGGAAAAATTAGTTTAACTAATTAATTATGAAAATTATACTTTAATTAAATTAATGTGATATTTAGAATATTATGTTAATAATAAAATTAGTCTTTAAATTGGATTGGGCTAATATTGTTGTATTTGGGTTTAATGGGCTTGGTTGGGCCAAGCTTGATTTAGGACAATTGGATTGGATCCAAATTGGGCCTAAAACCATCCATAAAGTCTAAATATAATAATTGGGCCTTCAAGCTAGCATTTTCAATGAGTCTTATAAGGTGATAGGGAAACTAATCCCTGGAGTTTGGAACACAAAGATAAAGCTTGGAGCTTTCACAAAGGATCAAAAGTTTTGAACTTCATACATCCATCAAATCCGATCATTGTAAGTTTATTCCGTAAATTCTTTGAATATTCACACATAAAATCATCTTAGAGATCCTTGGCATGTTCTAGGAACACTAACAAGGTATGCACACTTATACCTGAACAAACTTCCACAATGCTTCTTTGTATTTATCTTAAACAAATCTATGATTCTTGAAGATGATTGTAATATCCCAAATTTTTCAAGACAGTTCTGGAAAGTTTTCGGATCTTAATTTAGGTCTTAGAATGAGACGATATTGGGAAATAAAAGTTTAAGTGTGGAATAATAGGTTGAAATATTTTAAAGTGAAATCTCGTTGTATTGGTAAATATATATATGTATATTAATCTATATGTATGTGTAGACACTGTATTTTAATGCATAGCCCGATAATGAGTCTCCTATTAGAACACTCCTGAAAAATTGAGAAGGTTGTAAGGTCTAATGCTGGAAGAGAAAGAAACCCTAAAGAAGTCCAAAAGAAACGGTAAAATCCAGGACGGATGTCATCTACATCCGTACCCGGCCGGATGTCATATATGACCGGCTGGACATTAGAGTCAATCTAGGCTGGACATGCCTTAAAGTTAGGTTGGACATGAGTCGCGTTTCCAGTTTTGCAGAAGGATTCGATCACTTTCATTCTTAATCTCTTTCCATAAAAAACACTTTACTTAAGCTGATTGTTTCCTTGTTAACCTAAACCAATCACACTATAAAAGGAAACATTACTTACACAACAGTAGAGACTGCTAAAATTTTTGGAACAAGGTTTGGAACATAAAAAACCCCCCCAAAAACACATAACATGTTTCCTAACTCTAGTAAGAGATCTAGAAACTAACCTAGACTTTCAAAGGTGTTTTCGGAGCCAAATTCTGCTTAAGGTACAACCTGAGGGCCCCAAAGACCTTTCACTTTCGTGTGTTAGTTTACTAAACTGACGTCGTATATTCGGCCGGACATACTCTATGTCCAGTCGGACATACATATGTCATCCAGAAAATCTTACCACTCTACTGGCTATATCTTGCCGTATATGCTTATGTGGTATATAGGATGAAAACCCAGACGTGGATTCCACAACAGATTCTGAATGGACGACAATATATTTTGCACTCGGGATAGAACTCCACGTACCACATAAAGAATAACGTTCATGATTTTGCATTTATATTTACCATCTTGCATGTTTATTTTCTGCTTTCTACTTAATCAACATTTTGTTACTGCTTTAATAATTTCTGGACATCTTGTAATTCTCTAAATTACAAAGACATGTGGTGTAACGACCGATAGATTTTACTACTGCCTGTAGTGGTACTGTCACATACAGGATGAAAGTATGAAAAATAAATTATGATGAGACTCAAATATGCTCATGGAACGACTTTGGGAACAATCGATAAATTCCTCGAGGTCCCGGGACGAAATTGTACAATGTTCCATTTGCACAGCCTGTAATATTTAGAGCGTAACATTTTCATATGAACTTCGATTTTTATGAATTTTATACCATCAAAAATATGAGATCAAGACCTACAACTTCCGCGTTGAATATATTCCCAAATTCGGACCAGAAGCTAGTAAAAAACGCAAGTCAAAATTCGAAGGAATAGTGAATTCGGGGTTAAATGGAGAAATCTCAAACTTTCTAGATTTTTCTACACTTTTCTCTATATTTCCAAATATCATATGAACCCACTATATACGGAGTACACTATTCACTATTTCACATAAATTAATTAGAAATGAAAAGAACGAAAGAATAATACGTAAAGGAAGAAGAGAGGGAAGAAAAGAAGAAAGAAAAGAAAGAAAAGAAGAAGGAAAAGAAAGAAAAGAAGAGGGAAGATGGAAGCAACCATGGAGGATGAAGAAGATCCAACAAATGAGGTAAAAAGATTTGACCCATAAACTTGATTTTAATTTTTAAAGAAGTATGATGATAGAATAAGGTGTTGGATGATTATTATGTGTAGGTGATTGAGTTGTGATGATGATTGTATGATTTTTTTGTTTTGAAACAATGGAAATATTGATAAACCCCAAATTGTTAAGCTTGGATATGATTTGGTAAAGTGTATATAAAGGATTAAAAATTGATGATTGATGTAATGGAAGCTTAATGTATGATAAATGGAGTGTAAGATGATGTATTGTATATTGGTTTGTAGTATGGAAGTATTGATATGGAGTGAATTTGGATAAATTGAGCTTTGGATGAACTTGGAAGAAGAAAACAGAATCCTGGAAACCAAGGCTGCGTCGCGATGCAAGAAGGACTGCGCGTCGCGACGCAAGAGGAAAACAAAGACTGGAATTTGGGCGTTGCGCGTCGCGACGCAAGAGGAAAACAAAGACTGGAATTTCCCATGATCAGTTTTAGGTCACCCAGTTCTGCCCTAGCGTGTTAGAGACCACCCTTAGGGTCTCGTATCAATTTAAATACATATCTTTTATCAAATTATGATCATCATAAGCCTCGTGTATATGATTTATGGATATATCTTTAAGCATTGTAAAGCATCGAGGAATATTCTACTACGATGAAGCTAATTTAGTTTCCGATCATAGGTTATCCACATGAACCGCAAATTCCTTCGGCAAAGGACTCAGTACCAGCCAGATTCCAAAACAGTGAGTGGACACTTTTCCTTTAAACTAACTTTTATTTCATTATTGTTGTTTCAAACTTATACTTTCACGCTTTAGGGCGTTAGAAGATTTATTTACAACTATTTCATACAAAGTTATATTTGAGAAATAAACTGTTTTCAAGAAAATATTTTGTACAATTTTGAAATTCAAAGTATGAGTTTTTATGTTTTTCGAGGCATGAGGTAAGAACTCACCCTAGTATGTAACTTGAGACATTATGAAATTGATGGACAGAGACATGTGCACATGTAGAGGACTAGGGGGACGACGATATGTAACGCCCCTAGATCCTAGTTTCAGAGCCAGGATGACAGCATAGGTTCGTGTATCTGGACTCTAGTTCAGAGCTTGGATGGTAGCATAGATCCGCACCCCCAGTTCTAGTTTGTGGCTTGGGGGACAGCGATACGTAACGCCCTAATACCACCAGTTTCAGAGACAATAGTGGCATGCTTTGGGTGACGGCGATACGTAACGCCCCAAAGTCATGGATTTGCACTACTGGCTACAGTTAGGTGTATGAGGGGACGGCGATACGTAACACCCTCATACGTCAAGGTTTTTCAGATACAGAGCAGCTCACAGTTTTCATATTTTTAGTACACAATTTTTCAGAAATCAGATTTTAGAAAATAGTTTTCAGAAACCAGAGTTTCAAAAGCAGTTTTCAGAAAGATCAGATTTTTTAAAGAGATTTCATATGAAGTGATTTTTCTAAAATCTTAGTTTTAAAGACCTAATGATTTGATTTGAGTTTTTCAGTTTTCTTGTCCACTCACTTAGATCAAATTGTTAGTGTTCTTAGAACATGCCAAAATCTCTAAGTTGTGATTTGTGTGTGAATAAATCAAAAGAGAGTTGCGGAATACTCACATTGATCGGATTGAGTTCAAAACTTTTTCCTTCTATGTTGGATGTGTTGGAAGCTACAGAGCTTGAGATCGAGTTCCAAACTCTCGGGTAAGTATCCTTATCACCTTCACTTGACTCCTTTAAGTGCTAGCTAGAACAAAATAAGCCCAAAATTGCCCTCAAAGAGAGGCGACATTCGGATTGGGAGAGCGGGATCCAATCGGCCTTGATGAGGCAAGGCCATTCGGCCTAGTTCAAGGCCATTCGGCCAAGGACCATGGCCATTTGGCCAAGGACCATGGCCATTTGGCCAAGGAGCATGGCCATTCGGCCAAGAAGTGATCCGATCGTCCAAGATCAATGGCTATTCGGCCAAGATACTTCAAGGCCAATCGGCCAAGGTAGAGAAAAGAGAGAGAGAAGAGTTTTTGTGTTCTGTTTCTAAAACAAAAATTAACCAATTACTCTTTTCCAAAAGGTGTATATGCTTTTTCCAAAAGTAAAGCAAAGTGTTGGAGGGAAAATGGCATTTAATGCCTCCAACCACTTCCATCACTCAAGTTGACACTTGATAGATATGTGATGTAAGTTGGTGGGACCCACTTTAATTCAAAATTCAAGTGGCTTTCTAAACACACTCCGGGCTCGGGTTCGTTTAATCCGATTAGACGAATTTTCCGTAGCGACATAATTAAATCCAATTTAAATAAATAATAATGCCTAGCAAAATTATTACGGAAATCGCTCGCGAATTAATTCCAAATTAATTCGTTCGCTTGAATTAAAATCCAACTTTAATTCCGCATTGAAATATAATTTCAATTAATATATCTAATATATTATTTTAGCCCAATTAAATAAAATAAATAGTAAAATCTAATTTAACTATTAAATTTACTTTACCGATTAATTCCAAATGAATCGCTTTCTCTCTCTTTGACCAATTTATTCCCAGATAAATTCTCAACGCAATTAATCCCAGATTAATTTTTTCTCTTTTAATTAATCCCAGATTAATTCATTGCCGTAATTAATCCCAGATTAATTTTTCTCTCTCATAATTAGTCCCAGATTAATTTTGTTCGAGTCAAACATCATCGGTGAATCTTCGGGATGCGACCCAAGAGATCCCTGAATATATTGGCAGTAAATACGGTTATCGGACTATCCGAATACATGCGTACCCAGTACCACGTCCTTACCGATTTACAAGACATGGTTGGCTTCTAGCAAAACACCGTGCCTACCCAATTCTCCAGAAATATTCTGTAAACGAATATGTAATCTTTGTCAGGCGTAGTATACGTAGTATTGCGTATTACGATCCAATATCGAATGTCACATGCTAGGCCTGGGGCTGAAATTGTGTATGCCCCATACGAAACACATATCGGATCTCTGGTAACTAGTCTATATAATCGGATAATCATGACCTTGTCATATTATCCCGATAGCTGCAGCATACAAGAGTACCAGTTAAGTATCCTACGTGATCATCATCTCCATATGACTGAAGTGATACTTCCATCTTGACATCACACCCAATATACTACGATTCTCAATATACCCAGAAGAGGCGTACACATAACCTGTTAAAGCCCCGGACGACCAAAACCAAAGTTTTTTTTATTGTCGCAAGTATTAGCGATGTAAGTCTCTGGTTAAGACCAAATACACCTACCCTGATTCGGATTCCCATAGACACATAGTCATACTACCAATGGGATTTCGATTGGTCTATCTAGAGCGAAGCTGTTTCCGTACCATCGGTAAACACAACCTCCTATTACACTTGCATAAGTATCCAATACTTAAATATATGAGAACTATGTCGTTATGCTCCCATAACACGCACAAGTGCAATACTAGTCTATTTCACATTATCGATGTCGAATCTCGATAATACTACGACTAGAGATGTTTTAATGATTAAACCTTAGTGGATTAATACTGTCTCATATCTTATTAATTCAGAACTAATCATATGGACTTTTATCATTTATATATCCCGGTAATCCAATTACAAATGATAAAAGAGCAATTTCTTTTGTCACATAGTTAATTTGTACAACAACACCATATTCTGTACAAATAGTGATGTTATAGGTCATAATTATCAGAAAATCTCCCACTTGGCCTATAGTCAATCACTCAAGTGTTCTACACCTGAACTATGTATGGTTCGCTCAATCTTCTGCTGAGAAATAGCTTTCGTCAGCGGATTTGCAATGTCATCGTCTGATACGTTTTATTCGATCATCACATCGCCACGATGTATGATCTTACGAATCAGATGAAATAGTCGAAGTATATATTTGGATCGTTGATGAGACTGTAATTCTTTAGCTTGTGTTGTAGCATAGCTCAGCTGTTAACAGAACTATACCTAATCTAATTAGGATTATTATAGATCCAAAAAGCTTCTTTTACTGCCTCAGCTGCAGCGATATTCCGCTTTTGTTGTTTATACGGCAACAGTATCTTGTTTGGAAGATTTCCAGCTCACTATTCCGTTATTCAAACTATATAGTACCATTATTATGACTTATAGTCATTTTTGTCGGTTTGGAAACTTGCAGCGGTGAACCCAGTCACTTCAAGTTCTCATTCTCCATAGTTTAAGTAGGTATCCTTAGTTCATCTAAGATACTTAATGAAGTTCTTAACATCAATCCAGTGACCATCACTTGGATTGGCCCGATTATGACTCCATATGCTCAAAGCATATGAGACACCAGGTCGCGTACATGTCTTTCAATGTACGAGTTCTCGGAGAGTGCCAAAAACTTTTAGATCTATCCCGGTAGATCCTATTCCTAGAATAAAGGTTGCCTCTCCCAAGTAATCTAAGGAGAATTTTCATGAAAGCCAAGCTTTCACCGATTGTATTATGGGAATATCATTTCCAAGAAATGATATGTCATCATTATTTAGGACAATCATTGTCAGTGCGCTCCCACTAACCTTCTTATATACACAAGAATCATCTTTGTTTTGAATTAAATCATATACCATTATATGATTGCTTCAATCCATACATGGATCGATTTAACTTGCAAACCTTGTTTGCATGTTTTGGTACGACAAAATCGTCAAGTTGTTGTATAAAACATCCTCCAAAAGGTTTTCGTTTAAAGAAAGCGATTTTGACGTTCAGCTGCCATATTTCATAAATGAAACATGCAGCATCAGCAAGCATTATCCAAATGGATTTAATCATGGCAACAAGTGAAAAGGTTTCGTCGTAGTCGACAATATGTCGTTGACGATACCCTTTTTCTGTACAAACCTAGTTATGTACATTTATATGTTGCCATCCATGTATGTCTTCCTTGAATATTCATATAGTACCAATAGACACAATGCCTTCTGGTACATTAACCAGTATCCAAACATAGTTGGTATACATGGAATCCATTTTGGACTTCATGGCTCTTTGCCATAAAAGAAGTCGATACCTTGTATCACTTCCTCATATGTAGCCGGTTTGTCTTCCTCAATAAGATTGACATCTACATGAGGTGAGATCAGAAACCTATACCTCCCAGGTTGTTTTCTGACTCTCTCCGACCTACGCGGTTCTTGTGTATTCGAAGATTATTGGTACAATTTCATCCATGATGAACTGTTTGTGTTCCGTTAAGGAATCGGTGCCTGGAAAAGTATCACTCCGATTTTCATCGAGTTTTACTTTCCTCCCACTTACCACTGCATATAGGAATTCCTCTTAGGAATACCGCATGGAGAGCAACAATTACATTATTCTCTTGTGAGTTGTATAAGTACTATACTTTGGTTTCCCTAGGAAAACCAATTACAAATAGGCACTTATCTGATTTGAGTTCTACTTTGGTATCATCCAAACGTATGCCCAGTGTTCCTAAATCTTCAGGAATGAGAAAACCCGGTTTCTTTCCTGTTCATATCTAATGTAAAGTCTGTTTAACAGATTTTCATGGAACCTTATTCAAAATAAGTATTGCACTGTTTAATGCGTATCCCTAGAAGGAAAATGGTAGCTCAGAGCAACTCATCATTAACCTTACCATGTCCAACAAAGTTCGGTTTCTCTGTTCGGACACGTCACTCAATTGAGGTGTTCCGGGAGAAGTCCACTGTGAAAAATACTATACTCTTTCAAGTAATCGAGAAACTTATTGCTTAAGTATTTTCCACCATGGTCTAACCGTGACGGTTTAATACTTTGGCCGGTCTATCTGTCTACTTCGTGTCGAAACTCTTTGATTTTATCAAAAGTTTTCGATTTGTGTTTCATAAGAAACACATAACCATAACGCGATGCCACATCCGTAAAGGTTACGAAGTGTTCATATCCACTTCTAGCCTAGCTAGATATGGGCCCACATATGTCACTATGAACGAGGGCTAACAGATCGGTAGCACTTGCATTTTTACCAAGTAAAAGGTTCTTTAGGCACTTTGCCTAATAAACTAGATTCGTAGACATCATTTGAATTGGGATCAAATCCGTCCTAGTATCCACTCTTCGAAAGTGTGGATATACGAGTCTTGTTAATGTGTCCCAGACAACAATGCCACTTATAAGTCTCATTTGATTCACTCAATTTGAGATATTTGTTTGTCATGTTATATGTTTGAGATTCATTTATATTCAAAATATAAAGAGTGTTATTCACATCTAATGTGTTTATCTCAATATCATCTTTATAAACAAAACACTTAGTGTTCTAGAATATAAAGGTATACCAGCAACAAGTTATACTAGATATAGAGATAATGTTTCTAGTCAAACTAGGTACATTATAACAGTTTCCTAATTTAAGTACATGCCACAATGGCAGTTCCAAAACTTAGGTTCCTACGGCCAAAACAGCGACTCTCGTCATGTTTCTGACTTGTAGGTCGATCTCATTTGAAGCCAGTTTCCAGCTTATCAGCAGATCCCGCACATCAGTACATATATTCATGTACCACATCTAGTATCAAAAATCCAATTTTAAAACCAGTAGTGAACATGTTTATAACAAACATTCTTGAAGCCGGAACCTTGTCCCGCTTTCTCTTCCTTCATGTCTGCCTTGTCCATGCGGCAGTCACACTTCTAGTGACCCCGTTTGCCACAATTTAGGCAGACAACTTGGGATATGTCCTTTTAAGAAGCTCTGGCTGTGCATAACGGATTGAACACTAAAGTTATCATCACAATGAGTCTTCCTAAGCTCATGCTCTACTATTTGCTCAACTCTGGGCTAATGCACAAGAGGTTTCTCTATCAAATAGAATAATTTCTCAGCTCTCAGGACTATCTTGAAGTTTTATTCCCAATCTGAAAATTAAAGCCGTTAAAGACATTTTCCCCAGGATTATGTTCTAAACGCCAATCTTTCAGTCATCTTGATTGCTATAGTCCAACTATCCAATCAACGATTTCAGGTACAATTAAATATAATGATTACTATAGTCTAACTATATAATCAACTACGATTGATTGGTTACATTCAAATATATTGATTATTATAATCCAATTATATAACCAACCACAAATGAAGTAGTTTAAATACAGTCCAACTGTTAAATTAAAACAACAATTGAATATTAGTCCAACTAATATATATTTAATGACGAAAATTGAAATGAGCGTGTATTGGCAAGTATCTAAACGAAATTGCATATTTAATACTTGCCTCCCACTATTTTTCGGCGAGCCTCTAACCCTCTGTGGAGTACTCGGGAAACCTAGTTTCCTAGTGGGCTAGGATCCCGTTAAATAACACACAATCTTGACTTTGGCCAACAAATTGTATGAAACTTAACTAGGTAGATCTATAAGATCAATTGGATCCCATCCAATTCCTAGATCTAGTAGGTGGACATCCAAGTCCGAAACATATATCTGATATATGCCAATATATCCAATAAATTGCCTAACTTTTTCCTCTAAATCAACTAAGCTTAATGATTCTAGTTAAGCGTGACCCATTGACCTTGGAAAGCTTCGTAATCGATGTCGATGGATAAGAAGTGATCTTGACTTTAGCCAACAAATCACAACTTGGACAAGAAATGTGATATGGAACAAAGCCTTCATGATTCAAACACATATGCGATGGACAAAGGTCTTGACTTTGGCCAACAAACCAATGCGAATCTTGGATCTTGAGAATGAATCATTCAATGAAAGGAAAACATTTAATATTTGTTGAGGGTTTTTCGCGTAAATTGGCAACCAATTTATTATCTTTGATTAGGTCTCATCATACACCCTTAAACATGCATTCTAAAAGCATAATAAGGCGCAGTAAATTAATAATGATATGCGGATGGATATACAACAAATTTGTTCCTATAACAAATCTCTCAATTTCCTCTCTCCCGCTAGCACTATCCATACTTCTACCCAATTACATAATACTTCTAAAGAAACCTCATTTACATTGAGGGGAAGAGGTGGGAAGAGAAATACAATGAGAAAAGAGGTAATAGGCTGGACACGCAGGTCCAATTTAATAAATTCTAAATTTATTACAATAATTTTCAAAATTGCACTCACCCTTCTAATATCCATCTGATATACATTATTCATACATCCAAGTATTCACACAAAACATGTTATCAATCAATCTAATCCAATTAATTAATCTTTGATTAATGACCATCCAATGTTCAAACAACGATTTGATTTGCGCGAGTCCAACTCGTTTAAGAATAAATACTCAAAGTACGTATTCTTGAATTATATTGAACTACAATTTTAAATCAAATTTAAATTATATTCAATAATAATTCATATTTAATTCCAAATTAAATAATTACACTTTTAAAAGTGCCTTTTAGACTAAAATTCTAAATCCAATCTTTATGGGTCTCAAAGGCCCAATTAGTATCCGATACTATTTAATTAAAGTCCAATGAGCTTTCAATTAATTCTTTAGGCATGGGTTTTGGCAATTATGGGTCAAACCCAAGATGCCAAGGCCCAATTAGGAATCACCCTATGCCAAAATCAATTTAGGCCCATTAGGCCCAATTAAAATTTTAAAGGCCCAATTGTCATATTTGGACTTTATGGAAATGGTTTTAGGCCCAATTGGATCCAACCAATTATCCTAAACCAAATTTGGCATAACCAAGCCCATTAAGCCCAAATACAATAAATTAAATTAATTCATTATTCCAAATTACAAATTAATTCAATTCAAGTATAATTACCATAATTAATTAATTAATCTAATGCTTCCAAAACACTAATTAATTCAATTAATCATGCTCTACATTTCCAATTCATGTCTAACACAAATTGAAGCAAAATCAATCTTATAACATGCATCAAGGCTCACGGCTAAGGCATACAAAATCATTCAATTTGATTTCAATCCAATTTAAATCAACATTCAATATTTCTATCATGCCAACAACATATCCAATATGTCAAATTTCAAAAATTCCCATGAGATAATTCTAGGGTATATTCAGCCAAGCATGTGAATTTGGGGAAAATTAATCTAATCAATTTTTCACAAAATCAATGACATACAAATCCAATTAAACATCATCCAAGCTCAACCAAATCATTAATTTAAGAAAATCAAGCTCCAAACACAAAATTCTCAAATTAAAGTTTATCAACCCTAGAATTCCAAATCAAACTTAGATGGCTCTGATACCATTGTTAGTGTTCCTAAAACATGCCAAGATCTTTAAGTTGTGATTTGTGTGTGAATAAATCAAAATGGAGTTGTGGAATACTCACATTGATCGGATTGAGTTCAAAATTTTTTCCTTCTATGTTGGATGTGTTGGAAGCTACGGAGCTTGAGATTGAGTTCCAAACTCTTGGGTAAATTTCCATATTACCTTCACTTGACTGCTTTAAGTGCTAGCTAGAACAAAATAAGCCCAAAATCGCCCTCCAAGAGAGGCAACATTTGGCTTGGGAGAGAGGGATCCAATCGGCCTTGATGAGGCAAGGCCATTCGGCCAAGAACCATGGCCATTCGGCCAAGGAGCATGGCCATTCGGCTAAGAAGTGATCCGATCATCCAAGATCAATGGCCATTCGGCCAAGATACTTCAAGGCCAATTGGCCAAGGTAGAGAAAAGAGAGAGAGAAAAGTTTTTATGTTTTGTTTCTAAAACAAAAATTAACCAATTACCCTTTTCCAAAAGGTGTATATGCTTTTTCCAAAAGCAAAGCAAAGTGTTGGAGGGAAAATGGCATTTAATGCCTCCAACCACTTCCATCACTCAAGTTGACACTTGATAGACATGTGATGTAAGTTGGTGGGACCCACTTTAATTCAAAATTCAATTGGCTTTCTCAACACACTTTGGGCTCAGGTTCGTTTAATCCGATTAAACGAATTTTTCGTCGCGACATAATTAAATCTAATTTAAATAAATAATAATGCCTAGCAAAATTATTACGGAAATCGCTCGCGAATTAATTCCAAATTAATTCGTTCGCTTGAATTAAAATACAACTTTAATTCCGCATTGAAATATAATTTCAATTAATATATCAAATATATTATTTTAGCCCAATTAAATAAATTAAATAGTAAAATCTAATTTAACTATTAAATTTACTTTACCGATTAATTCCAAATGAATCACGTTCTCTCTCTTTGACGAATTTATTCCCAGATAAATTCTCAACGCAATTAATCCCAGATTAATTTTTTCTCTTTTAATTAATCCCAGATTAATTCATTGTCGTAATTAATCCCATATTAATTTTCTCTCTCATAATTAATCCCAGATTAATTTTGTTCGAGTCAAACATCATCGGTGAATCTTCGGGATGTGACCCAAGAGATCCCTGGATATGTTGGCAGTAAATACGGTTATCGGACTATCTGAATACATGCGTACCCAGTACCACGTCCTTACCGATTTACAAGACATGGTCGGCTTCTAGCAAAGCACCGTGCCTACCCAATTCTCCAGAAATATTCTGTAAATGAATATGTAATCTTTGTCAGGCGTAGTATACGTAGTATTGCGTATTACGATCCAGTATCGAATGTCACATGCTAGGCCTGAGGCTGAAATTGTGTCTGCCCCGTACGAAGCACATATCGGATCTCTGGTAACTAGTCTCTATAATCGGATAATCATGACCTTGTCATATTATCCCGAAAGTGCAACATACAAGAGTACCAGTTAAGTATCCTACGTGATCATCATCTCTATATGACTGAAGTGATACTTCCATCTTGACATCACACCCAAATATACTACGATTCTCAATATACCCAGAAGAGGCGTACACAGAACCTGTTAAAACCCCGGACGACCAAAACCAAAGTATATTGATTGTCGCAAGTATTAGCGATGTAAGTCTCAGGTTAAGACCAAATACACCAACCCTGATTCAGATTCCCATAGACACATAGTCATACTACCAATAGAATTCCGAGGGGTCTATCTAGAGTGAAGCTGTTTCCGTACCATCGGTAAACACAACCTCCTATTACACTTGCATGAGTATCCAATACCCAAATATAAGAGAACTATTGTAGACAACAGAACCTGACGACGCTGTTCTAGGCTCGCGGCCTAGTTGGGAAGTACGAAATAACATGGAGTCGCCACCGGTGTGAAACGGGACAAGATTTAAGGCCGCACTCACCACCCCTCGCAAGGGAAGACCTCAAACCGTTGGGTTCGGAATGGTCCCTTACTTATGTCATTGTGATGATATAATTTGTGCACTAAATCAACCGCATCTATCCAATAATCATGCTCAAGGGTACTTAGATCTAACATGCTTTTATCCAAATAATTCCACGCAATGTAACACGACAAGCATATTAAACCATTAAATCAACATGTATGAATCATTACCCAAACGCATCATAAACTAAGAACATGCATAGTGAACAACCTAAACATGCTTTAACGAACAAATAACAAACTAAATTAAACCATGCTTCAAATAATAAAAAATAACCTAAAGATTATAACATGCTCAAAGACAAGTTTGGATGGGACAAAACATATGTCTCTTAAGTGGTACGTGGCGTTGTATCCCGAGTACAAACCGCACTACCGTCCATTCGGATTCGGCTACGGAATTTACGTCCGGGTTTCCATCCTATATACCACAAAAGGGAACACATGTCCCGCCCATCCAACAATCAAATCATGCCTCAAACGACTCTCATGCAATTATATATCAAAGTAAAATAAAATAAAGAATAAAGAAGATAGGTAAAAGGTACCCTCAGGTCTAACCTCTTTTGTCGATCTTTGGAAGCGCGTTCCAAGTCCGTTGGAAGGGCGAATGATCCAAAACCTTTCCAAATTGTTTGCTCACTGTTTTCCCTTGTTTTTGATGCTTGGGCTGCTGTTTTATCTCCGTTTCACCGCCGTTTGGTCGCTGCGTTTCAGGTCACTGGTTCGGGCGGCGTTTAGTGGACTGTTTTGGGTGATTTTGGTGGTCTCGGGAGGTGCGTTTGTAAAGATTTCTTGGGGAAACTTTTTGGGGATTTTTGGGATGGTTTCTAGATGATTTTAGGACTGTTTTGGAGGTTAAAGTCGCAACAAATACTGACCAGAACAGGGGACGAAATTGTGCAGTGGGGCGTTTTCAGGGGCTGTTTTTGGCGCTGTTTTGGAGCTGCTTTGGGGAGTCTTTTTGCGGCACTTCAGGGGCTGGAAATAAGGTTTATTTTAGGGTATTTTAGGGCTGTGAATGGTGGCTGGAAGTCGGCTAAGGAGGGCTAAGAAAAGGGCTTGGTCGTGAGTTGTCTTGGTGAAGGGTGGTGGATGGTGATATGCGGCCTTGGGATGGATTTTTCTTCTGGGATGCGGCAATGAGGGTTCTTGGAGGGGCTTTGGACGTGCAAAGAGGGCTTCACAAGTTGCTTGAGGGATGTGTATCAGCTAGGGTAGTGTATGGGGGGGGGGCAAAGGTCTCTTTTTATAGACAAAGGGAAAAGGCTTTCCTTTTTAGATTAGGAAGGAATCTCCTAATTGGTTTCTAATAAGGAATGCATCTCCTAATTAGGATTTGGGATTGGATTCGATTTGGTAATGATTTTATTTGATTTCTTTTATTTAGGTAAGGATTAATCAATATTTAAACATGTGATTAATGTGCAATTTACCTAAATAAGGCACTAATGGGCGTGAATCATGACCAATGGGCATAGGCTTGGTTTGACTTGGGTTGACTTGGGTTGACTTGGGTATTTGGGCTTGGTTTGGGTTAGGTAAGTGGTCTATGGGAGTGTTGGGCCTAAGATAAGTTTAGAAACGGAGGTATAACAAGCAACCGAAGCGAAACAACTCGGAGAAATCCATCAAAAATTATATTTTCCAACTTTACCCTTCCAACGTTCTTTTCCCGCGGCTTTCATGACTAAGAGGGAGTTGTCTCCATATAAGACTCCTCATCGGGTGTTATGCAAAAATGCAATGTCTACAGTCGCCCCCACTTTGATGGGACTTGTGCAGTGTGTGACAATGACAATTCTATCAAAGTACGTGCAATGCATTTTTACTTACCTGGCTCGCCAGCTGCCACTTGACTTGCCGTGTTGATTTGAGTTGATGTTATGTTGAGGTGCTTCGACCTCTGGTCCATTCCCGAACCGTTGTTGTGATGTGATGAGGTCCATTCCCGAACCGTCACCGTGTTGTGGTCCATTCCCGAACCGATCTCCCGGAGTGTTGCTGTGATGTGATGAGGTCCATTCCCGAACCGTCACCGTGTTGTGGTCCATTCCCGAACCGATCTCCATTCCCGGAGTGTTGCTGTGATGTGATGAGGTCCATTCCGAACCGTCACCGTTGTGGTGTGATGTGATGAAGTCCATTCCCGAACTGTCACCGTGTTGTGGTCCATTCCCGACCAATCTCCATTCCCGGAGTGTTGTTGTGATATGATGTGATGAAGTCCATTCCCGAACTGTCACCGTGTTGTGGTCCATTCCCGAACCGATCTCCATTCCCGGAGTGCCATTCCTGGCGTGCTCATTCCCGAGCTGTCCATTCCCGGACTGTCCATTCCCGGACTAAATCTCCATTCCCGGAGTGCCATTCCCGGCGTGCTCATTCCCGAGCGTGCTCATTCCCGAGCTGTCCATTCCCGGACTAAATCTCCATTCCCGGAGTGCCATTCCCGGCGTGCTCATTCCCGAGCGTGCTCATTCCTGAGCTGTCCATTCCCGGACTGTCCATTCCCGGACCATAATGATCTGATGTAATATGGGCTTCGCCTTCAGAATGCCATTCTCGGCAGAAACTGAAACTGATGTGATGTGGGCCTCGCCCCCAAAATGCATTCTCGGCAGAAACTGAAACTGATGTCAATGTGATTCCCTCGCCCCCAGAATGCCATTCTCGGCAGAAACTGAAACTGATGTCAATGTGGGCCTCGCCCCCAGAATGCCATTCTCGGCAGAAACTGAAACTGATGTCAATGTGGCCTCGCCCCCAGAATGCCATTCTCGGCAGAAACTGAAACTGATGTCAATGATTCCACTCAGCGTATTGCAATTCCTCTCACGAGATCATCTCTGATAATTGGATATATTTTCGTCCTCAACGAATGCTTGATGTCGAAGCCAGAGAATCTTCAAAGTACTCGATATGCTCAACTCCGATCGTCTGAATAGGTGATCCAAACTAGACTCCTAGTGTGTGTGTGCCAAGGATCTTTCACAGCTTATTCCTTAAGCAAGCCAACTCGATAATTCCGCTTCGGAGAATCGGACCAGTGGGTCTAACCAACCTGAATGTCTTAATCACATTCTGTGATTACTTCAGCATATTTGACATGATATGGTCTTCTGTATTGCACTCTTGTCTCTTTCTTTTCATTCGGAACTCTTTTTTTTTTTTTTTTTTTTTTCTTTTTTTTTTTTTTTTTTTTTTTTTTTTTGACACACCTACCCTTTAAGGTAGCATTTCTCCTCATGGTGGTCCTAATACTCGCCCATGGGTAGCTTCACGCTTATCGGTTATAGGCGGTCTTTTTCTTTTCTTTTCTTCTTGCAGAGACATTTCTGTTATTTCTGACCATATCATGTATCATAGCGTCTGTAATCCAGGGTGGACCTCCAGGCAAACGGTCATTCACCGACCCTTTGTCTCTTCAGCTAGTCATCTCATCAACCACTCAGGCTTCCATTGTTGAGATCCCGTATTTAGGTGCTTTATGAGTCTAGTCAAGATCAATCTATTCAGCATACCGGCGACGAACACTTCCAGCACTCGTTGTTTCTAAGGCTTCTACCTATAGCACACAATGTCATCACCGGACATATATCAAATTACCAAAGACTTTTTTTTTTTTTTTTTTGCAACTCATTCACTCACTCAAAGGAATCTTCCTTTCTGCTACCGACACTGTGGGCTTTGCCCCCGGGATCCATTCCCCAAAACTCAAACTGAAAGCGGGCCTCAACCCTCAATTCACCATCTGAACCTTAACACTAATGTGGACCTCAGCCCTGGGATTTCTACCCAAACTCAATACAGTGCTTTCGCTGCTTCGCTTCTGGTTGAATCATCTCACTCCGCCGCTTTCACTTTTCTCTTTTCGAAACCTGTGAATACCAAACACAAAACACAAAACACGAAAACAAAAAGAATGCAGTAATGGGTTATATGTATGCGTGGATGCATGATTTTTCTTTATCCTGTTGGGTTAGGTCTTCTGCAGGTGACCATCCAGTCTTTTGCCCCCTCAGGCAAAGTACAGCTTCAATCTATCAACATTGATGGGCTCGGTGAACTCATTTCCTTCCAAGTCTGACAGTCTCACTGCTCCATTTCCCATTACCTTCTGAACAATGTATGGTCCTTGCCAATTTGGTCTGAACTTCCCTCTTGGGTCTGTCGTCGATGGCTTCGACTGCTTAAGTACCAGATCACCTTTCTTGATCTTGGTAGGACGCACCTTCTTATTAAATGCTCGGGCCAACCTCTTCTGATATATCTGCATGTGATGCAAGGACTTCATCCTCTTCTCATCCATCAATGTCAACTGTTCAAACCTTTGCAAGGTCCATTCTTGTTCTGGCAGTTCTGCTTCTGCGAGTACCGGCATGGACTGTATCTCCATTTCTACCGGCAGTACCACTTCCATTCCTTAGACCAAGGAATACGGCATAGCTCCTGTTGCCGTTCTCACAGATGTTCTGTATCCCCACAAAGCATATGGCAGCTTATCAGCCCAGTCTTTGTAGTTCTCAGTCATCTTTGCCAAGATCGTCTTTATTGTCTTGTTGGCTGCCTCGACTGCCCTATTAGCCTGCGGCCTGTATGGTGAGGACTTGTGATGACCAATTCCATATCTCTGTAGTATTGTCTTGGTCTCTCCCTGAAATTGGACTCCATTGTCCGTGACCACATGGTGCGGCATACCATACCGGCAAATGAGATTCTGTGCAATGAACTTTGCCATCTGCTTTGCTGTCACATTGCAGAAAGACTCAGCTTCTACCCACTTCGAGAAATAGTCAACTGCCACCACTATAAAGCGGTGCCCATTCGAGGCATTCAGTCAGATTTCCCCGATCATGTCAATCTCCCATGCTGAGAAGGGCCATGGCTCTGACAGCCCATGCAATTCTGTGTGCGGCAGATGATTCAAGTTGCCGTGTGCTTGGCAGTCATGACAGTGCTTTACCAGTCTTGCGCAATCAGCTTCCATGGTCGACCAATAGAAACCTTGCCTCACAATCTTGCGAGACAAGTTTAGTCCATTCATGTGCGGCCCACATACTCCGGCATGTACTTCATCCATTACCTTCTGAGCTTCTTCTCTGTTCAAGCATTTCAGCTGAATTCCATTTGCCTGCCTCTTGTAGAGTTCTCCCTTCAAACTCACATACTGAGAAGCTAACTTCTGAATAGCCACTCGGTCCTTTCTGCTTGCTTCCTCTGGGAATTCTCCGTGCTCCAAGTACCTCTGTATGTCATAATACCAAGGCTTTCCATCGTTGACCTCTACTTCCAGTATTCTTTCAATCTCATAGGCTGGCCTACTTGCGGTTGTCAACACAAGCGGTCTCATCACCAACTTCTCTGGATTTTCCCAAGTCGCAGCCAGTGTTGCCAATGCATCTGCCATCTGATTCTCCTCTCTTGGCAAATGTTGAAACTTACAATCAGGAATAGCATGCGTCAGATTCCTGAGGTAGAACAAATAAGGCTTCAGCCGTTCTTCTTTTAATTCCCATTCTCCTTGCATCTGTCGGATTACCAACATTGAGTCTCCGTAGACTTCCACATTCCTAGCACTCAAGGCTATCAATGCTGTCAATCCGAAAGCACATGCTTCATACTCAGCCATGTTATTCGTTACTCCGAAAGTCAGCCTCTTGGCCATAGGCAGGGTCTCTCCTTCAGGGGTTACTATTACGATCCCGATTCCTGCTCCTTTGCAATTCACTGCTCCATCAAAATACATCTTCCATCCTTGGACCGCTATAGCTTGGATTTCCTCGTCGGGAAACTCAAACTTATATTGATCCCCTTCAACAGGTTGCAACGCTAGGAATTCGGCCACGGCCCGCCCTTTGATTACCTTGGAGGTGAGGTACTCGATGTCAAATTCAGTTAGCAGCACTAACCATCTGCCCAACTTCCCAACCAGCGAGGGTACTGAATGCAGGTACTTCAAAGGATTCTCTTTTGCTACTACCTGGATCTTGTAAGATTGGAAGTAATGGCGCAACTTTCTGGATGCCCACACGACTGCTAAACAAATCTTCTCCACCTCTTGATATCGGACTTCGTACGGAAGCAGCTTCTTGCTAAGATAGTAGACAACATGTTCCACTCCCAACTCATCGGCTTGTACCATCATAGCTCCCAACGCTTCTGACTCTATAGCCAAATACAGTACCAAAGGCTTTCCCGGTCTCGGAGGTTTCAACACAGGCGGCTTCACCAAATATTCTCTGATTCTGTCGAAGGCCGTCTGACACTGTTCATTCCACTTTACTGGTTGGTCTTTTCTCAACAGCTTAAAGATGGGCTCACAAACAGAAGTCAATTTGGCAATGAACCGACTGATATACTGAATCTTTCCAAGGAATGCCCTGACCTCTTTTTTTTTCTAACCCAACGGGTATCCATGATGGCTTTTAAGACACAAGGTTTAACATGATGCATGTATGCATGAGATGCATGAGATGCATGGAATATATAAGTTGGCCCATTATCATTTTAAAGCATTCAATCGCACCATTGCGCGATGCAAACTTGTCCCAGTTGAAAAGGCCCAACAGGTTTACACTTTACAATGACATGGCTAAATGACTTCAAATGATAAAAGGCCCATTCACAAAGTGGCCCACCGGCATTTTAGAAGCTTTTGGCCCAACTGTCAAAGGACACAAACTTGCCCCAGTTTAAATGGCCCAACAAGTTCACATCTTTTGACAAAAGGTCCAACTGGATCCAAATGACGGCGGTCCAACACACAAACATAAAATACATAAAACTAACTACCGGTTCTTTCAAGGCTAAGTTTCACAAGTGGGTTCACGGGGCGCGGACAAAGGCTCTCGTTTGACGAAGGATTACCCACAACTAGGACTCCCCACTCAAGGGTTCAAGCGACCAAGTGAGTGCACCTTTTTTATACCTTACGGTACGTGCCAACGAGTTACGGTGTGTGACTAACTGTCGAATGGATTTCCCGTTGTAGATTCCCCAGAGGGAAGGTGGAGCGAGGCTCTCTTAAGTACCCAAGCCCCTTAGGCTCTTATCGCTTGGTGTCAGGAATAAACAACGAGTCCTCCAAACTAGTATGTCACAACGAGCTACAAGTAATGATTTATCTGGGTGCCTTCACAGCTTTTCCCCGAAGGGTAGTGAGTGAAGGAAGACACCCAACCATCACCTAGCTTCAACAAAGCCTTTGATTAACCCCCTCAACCCACTATAGAAATGGTCAACTAATGCACAAATTATACACATCACAAGACATGATTTCGAGGCCAATTCTCTAATATCCCCAGTGGAGTCGCCAGACTGTAGACAACAGAACCTGACGACGCTGTTCTAGGCTCGCGGCCTAGTTGGGAAGTACGAAATAACATGGAGTCGCCACCCGGTGTGAACCGGGACAAAGATTTAAGGTTAAGGCGCACTCACCCCTCGCAAGGGAAGACCTCAAACCGTTGGGTTCGGAATGGTCCCTTACTTATGTCATTGTGATGATATAATTTGTGCACTAAATCAACCGCATCTATCCAATAATCATGCTCAAGGGTACTTAGATCTAACATGCTTTTATCCAAATAATTCCACGCAATGTAACACGACAAGCATATTAAACCATTAAATCAACATGTATGAATCATTACCCAAACGCATCATAAACTAAGAACATGCATAGTGAACAACCTAAACATGCTTTAACGAACAACAATAACAAACTAAATTAAACCATGCTTCAAATAATAAACAAATAACCTAAAGATTATAACATGCTCAAATACAAGTTTGGATGGGACAAAACATATGTCTCTTAAGTGGTACGTGGCGTTGTATCCCGAGTACAAACCGCACTACCGTCCATTCGGATTCGGCTACGAATTTACGTCCGGGTTTCCATCCTATATACCACAAAAGGGAACACATGTCCCGCCCATCCAACAATCAAATCATGCCTCAAACGACTCTCATGCAATTATATATCAAAGTAAAATAAAATAAAGAATAAAGAAGATAGGTAAAAGGTACCCTCAGGTCTAACCTCTTTTGTCGATCTTTGGAAGCGCGTTCCAAGTCCGTTGGAAGGGCGAATGATCCAAAACCTTTCCAAATTGTTTGCTCACTGTTTTCCCTTGTTGTTTTGATGCTTGGGCTGCTGTTTTATCTCCGTTTCACCGCCGTTTGGTCGCTGCGTTTCAGGTCACTGGTTCGGGCGTTTAGTGGACTGTTTTGGGTGATTTTGGTGGTCTCGGGAGGTGCGTTTGTAAAGATTTCTTGGGGATACTTTTTGGGGATTTTTGGGATGGTTTCTAGATGATTTTAGGACTGTTTTGGAGGTTAAAGTCGCAACAAATACTGACCAGAACAGGGGACGAAATTGTGCAGTGGGGCGTTTTCAGGGGCTGTTTTTGGCGCTGTTTTGGAGCTGTTTTGGGGAGTCTTTTTGCGGCACTTCAGGGGCTGGAAATAAGGTTTATTTTAGGGTATTTTAGGGCTGTGAATGGTGGCTGGAAGTCGGCTAAGGAGGGCTAAGAAAAGGGCTTGGTCGTGAGTTGTCTTGGTGAAGGGTGGTGGATGGTGATATGCGGCCTTGGGATGGATTTTTCTTCTGGGATGCGGCAATGAGGGTTCTTGGAGGGGCTTTGGACGTGCAAAGAGGGCTTCACAAGTTGCTTGAGGGATGTGTATCAGCTAGGGTAGTGTATGGGGGCAAAGGTCTCTTTTATAGACAAAGGGAAAAGGCTTTCCTTTTTAGATTAGGAAGGAATCTCCTAATTGGTTTCTAATAAGGAATGCATCTCCTAATTAGGATTTGGGATTGGATTCGATTGGTAATGATTTTATTTGATTTCTTTAATTTAGGTAAGGATTAATCAATATTTAAACATGTGATTAATGTGCAATTACCTAAATAAGGCACTAATGGGCGTGAATCATGACCAATGGGCATAGGCTTGGTTTGACTTGGGTTGACTTGGGTTGACTTGGGTATTTGGGCTTGGTTTGGGTTAGGTATGTGGTCTATGGGAGTTTGGGCCTAAGATAAGTTTAGAAACGGAGGTATAACAAGCAACCGAAGCGAAACAACTCGGAGAAATCCATCAAAAATTATATTTTCCAACTTTACCCTTCCAACGTTCTTTTCCCGCGGCTTTCATGACTAAGAGGGAGTTGTCTCCATAAAGACTCCTCATCGGGTGTTATGCAAAAATGCAATGTCTACAACTATGCAGTTACGCTTCCATAACACACACAAGTGTAATACTAGCCTATTCCGCATTATCGATGTCTAGTCTCGATAATACTACGACTAGGGATATTTAATGATTAAACTTTAGTGGATTAATACTGTCTCATATCTTATTAATCCGGAACTAATCATATGGACTTTTATCATTTATATATCCTGGTAATCCAATTACAAATGATAAAAGAGCAATTTCCTTTGTCACATAGTTAATTTGTACAACAACACAATGTTATGTACAAATAGTGATGCTATGGGTCATAATTGTCCAATACAAATAGCAATCTAACCCCCCACTCCGAGTCTTCTTCGGTTGAAGGTTTTCTTGGAGGAAGAACTCGTGAGGACGTATACTAATGCAGTCACTAGGGTTTGGAGTCCACCAGTTCAGAGTCAGAGAGCATAAGAGTCCAGTTAGAGTCAAAGTAAAGTTGCATGTGTACACTAGTGTTGTATAAGTCATTATAATTGTGTTAATGTTTTGTAAAGAGAAGTATATTTGAGTGTACGGTTTTGAGGAATAAAAGTATTTTATTTTGTTGAGTTGGGCTAGGGTCCCTGTGCATGACTTTGCATTTAGATGGTTTAGAATACAGTAGGGAATTCAGAGGCTAATGGGGTTAGTACTGCTATCCCCTGCCGGTAACATCTCTCAGATTCGGGGATATTACATAGATGGTATCAGAGCATGGTCTAGGGAGTCAGTGACTGCAGTGGGCAGAGGGCAGAGTGTTGGTGTCTTGTATACGCAGTATGTCTGGGATACCCGTACATGGGGCACTACCTCTCCAGTATCCGATCCTCGAGTACGTCCTAAAAGTTCCATAAACATGTTAGTAAGCCCTCCCAAATTATTCAAATAGTATCCCTTACGAGAACAACTGTATTTTAGAGCCATGTTTAGAATTTTCCCTGAAGATATTCTAAACCATTACCAGAAGTATTGACGAGTTACGAAACCAGACAGTAAGATTCTAAGAAGAATTACCCAAAGAAATGGGATAGGAAAGCTATAAGCAAGCAAGAGAGGATGTATAGGTGTTTAGATAGCTAGAAATAAAGAAAGAAAAAGATACAAAAAAAAATAGTAAAATCCTAAAGATACCCACCCATGAGAGTAGAAAGAGAAGGAGAAAACTAGAAAGGAAAAAATAAGAAATGTACATATATGTTAAAGTGACCAGAGATATGTAACATCTTGCCAGATGCATGAGGTTATCGGCATGAGAAATGATTGACCCATCTCCATAAGCCTCTAAATTTTATAGAAAATCCGGCATGATGTATCATAAAACTGGACAACCTCGATCACAGTTCAGCACCAAAAAGAATCTAAGAAAACATCAAAGCAATAAAAGGACCTCGGGTCCACACACAACTTGTCAAAATCACAACCTAAGGGCTCCATACCCACATCATCTATCAACACTCAAGGGCTTTGTGCCCACAATATCATAAGCAATCAAAACTTTAACTTATTTATACAAACCAACGTGCTCAGTACGAAAACAATATAATAACAAATGAACCTAAACCTATATGATATCTCCCAGGACACCTGTGAGGGTGACTGCCGTTTGGGTGATCCACGTCTTGAACATGACTTAAAGTTGAAATGGTTGAGCCAACTGATAACCAACCTGCAAAACTAGTAAACTGGTTTGGTGTGAGTTATAAAACTCAGTAAATGACCATGCTAGTGTTATAACAAATAAGCCAAATATAAACTCCAAACAAACAAATCAACTTATCAGCAGTTTATCAGGATTGCTAAGTTGTTACAAGTTTAAATTTTATTAACTTGATATTATTCTTTATACTTAATCAATGTCAAACTTTCATATTTACTTATATACATATGCGCTAATTTAATCGTTAACATCCAAAGCATACAAAGCAAAACATGAATATCGTACATCATTAATATCAAATACATTTCAATCACATGAAATATGATGGCAAACACATTTATTTTTATGTCAATTAATATATCAAACCGGAAACCCAAACATATTGTCTTATGAAAACTGTATTTTTCTGAAATATCTTTTCTTATCTGAAAACACATCTTTTTATTGTAAAACTTTTCTGAAAACTCTATTCTGTCTAAAAACTCTGAACTTTTTCTGTAAGATCGAGTTCTCTTGAAAACTCTTTTACGAATCCAATCTCTTTTAAAGAATCATATCTCAAAAGTATGTTTCTAAATCCACATGATATAAGTCATGATTTTTCTTTCCAAAACTTTTGCGAACATCATTCACAAAATCATATGTAAAATCATATGTAAAATCAAACGGCCAATTTGTACAATAATCCCGTGGTCTTGGGGCGTTGTACGTACAGTCCCCAAAGGCACTAAACGATCAATCTGTACAATAATCATGTGGTCTTAGGGCGTTGTACGCACAGTCCCCCAAGCCACTAAACCAGACAACAGTGGTGCTATCAGTGCCACCAACCTGTCTCTGAAATATCCGGGTCTAGAGGCGTTGTACACACAGTCCCCCTAGCCCAATACCCAGGATCTAGAGGCATCTGTCATCTCTAATCCTGTATCCCGTGTGCACACGTCTATATCCGGTATCATTACCGATACCCATCAATACCATGTCCGTCAATTCCATATCCGTTAATTCCATATCTGTATCAAGTTACATCTGAGGTGGGTTTTTCCCCCATGCCTCCAAAATCATACATCAATACCATGTCCGTCAATTCCATATCCGTCAATTTCATATCTGTATCAAGTTACATCTGAGGTGGGTTTTTCCCTCATGCCTTCAAAATCATAAATCCATATTTTTGAAATCATTTTCATCATCAAAGCATTTATCTGAAACCAAGCTTTATCAAAAGCTTAAATCATATATCTCTTTCACATTAATTCATCATTTTAAGTAAAACAAATAAATCAATGATCCGCAAAATCATATCAGAAATCACAATTAAAACTTTAAAATAAATACTTTCAAATACGAGAAAAATACCCACTCACATGTATACATGTCACTTGTCACAAACTCATTACCCGGTTTCTCATAACCAAACATACACACGACAAACTTTTCTAAATCATTCAGAATCATCACAAACATATGTTTATATACATATATCAAATATATGAATATATTTATTACTTCAAATTCTGATTCTATGACCTTTACAATTCTCACATTCTATACTTATCAATCAACATTCACCATTCATATACGTATCCAATCAATCACGAACTTCCATTACTCGTAAAAGACTTTAGTCTATACAAACTCAACTTCTAAGCCGCCAAATCGTATACATTGATCATTAACAACTTATTCCAAAGACGCACATCTGCAGGTACTAATACAATTCTAAAGTCATATTTTATCTTCTTTACCAATCCTTTATACCCAAATCATACATATCCAAACATGTCATACATATACAACTACGCGTTCATATACTAATACACTTGCTTATACATACTCATACATTAACTTACACGAATTCATATTAGTACCGATTTATACATTTCCATTCATCCATAGATACACATGATCATTCTGTTCATTTCATGTCTCACTTCATGTCATATCAATAACAAATGTCCATACATGTGGTAGTCGACCATACGTAATCTCGAACTTTGTTCTCAAGAATATACTTTAACTATCATCTTTTATCCTAACATGTCATCATATATATATATATATATATATATATATATATTAATAGTCAAACTCGAAATCACTACTTTAAGTTCTCATCGCATGGATTACTTACTTGGCTTCGCGAGCACTTCAGGTCCTAGTCACATCTGTCAAAACAAATGACAAAAATATCGTCGGAATCGTGATTTACGGTATTCTCGACTTAACCACGACAAAATCCCAGATTCGGAGATGTTACATGTGGATCATTTTTTAAGCGTGGATATTATACTGACATCATTTTTTTTTTATCCAAATTCGGCCAAGGGTACCAAACAGCCCCTATGTACGTAATTTCCAACTTCCAAACTTATTTTACAAGCAATTTTGACTTCCTTCCTTGATAAGGTAAGCACACAAAGGAGTCTTGCACATTAAGTTTCCCTAAGCACTAAGGAAACCCAATTAAACAAGAAAATAAAGAACACAAATTAGACATGAACAAGGAAGTCTCACATGCAAATTCAAGAAACAATATAGCAAATCAGATCTGATGCAAATGTCTTTTACACAGAAATTGAATTGAAGTATTCAAACAATCAAAAGGGGAGTTCATTTGTCCAATTTTTTTCCCTCTCTAAATTTTCTCTCTCTTCAGAATTCTCTCAACTTCCTTCGAGGTGTTTTTGACTTTTGAAGCCAATTGTTGTGCAAAACTTGGACTGCTAAATCAACAAGTGTTTCAATTGTTAAAAATCCTCAATTTTGGATCACATTTACTGCTGGATCTTGCGACTAGCATGTGATCTTTGAGAATTTTTGGAGATCCATGAAAATTGGGCCGTCATTCACGACTATGGGCTATGAACTCCCTGTAAGTGTTCAATCAAAGTCCCAAGGATCACAAATCATGCATAAAAAACCACATATGAACACATCAAAGGAGGTGCGGAATATACTCACATTGAATTTCGGTTTTGATGAATGAAGAACAAGGTGCGATTTTGTCCCCTCCAAGCTCACGGCAGTGACTCCTCCTTGCAGTGGGCTGTGCGATTTTAGTCCTCTTTGAACCTCCAAGAATCGGCCATGCATGAACTCCATTGAAGCTCCAAGCTTTGAGATTCCATGCTCACAAACTCACTTCCCTATCACCTTTGTATCACTCAAGGTGTGTGCTAGCACTTATCATCTTCCATTTTGCTACTCAAATGCTCGGTGAAACCAGAGAAAATGAAGAAGAATCGACAGTGATGCCGTGAAGAAGAGAGGAAGAAAAGGAGGGAGATGAGAGAAAACGTAAAAGTTGCATGTGAGAGAGAGAAAAAGATTTTTAATATATATATATTTTTTATTTCATTTACCAAGTAAAATAAATAAAACATATATATCTTATCTTTTAATTCAAAAGTCAAAAGTTAAAAAACAATAAAGCTTTTTCATCATTTCAACTTTTAACTTTAAGTCACATCACATCTATTCACTTTAATAAAGTGACATATTGTCAAGTCACATCACTCAAAGTGACAATTAATTTGACGATTGACGCGACTAGCGATTTGACGCTTGATGTGACTCGCGTGCCGCGCTCGAATTCGAAATGCGAATGCGCTCGCAATCACTCTCGGGCTCGGGTTCGCTAATTCCAAATTAACGAATTTTCCGTCGCGTCGTAATTAAGTGATTACGCCTAGCGAATTCACTATTCACGTCGCTAACGAATTAATTCTAAATTAACTCGTTCGCCCGAATTAAAATCTAATTTTAATTCCGCGTCGAAATCCAATTTCGATTAATATATCAAATATATTAATTTTATCGATTAATTCCAAATTAATCGTTCTCTCTCTTTAATTAATATTTTATCCCAGATAAAATATCTCCGCAATTAATCCCAGATTAATTTTCTCTCTCATCGAATTAATCCCAGATTAATTCTATCTCTCTCTTCTAATTAATCCCAGATTAATCAAAGTGCGAGTAATACGTCATCGGTGAATCTTCAGGAACCGACCCATGAGATCTCCGGATATGTTGGCAGTAAATACGATCGTCGGACTGTCCGAACACGTAAGTACCTCGTACTACGTTTATATCGACTTACAAGACAAGGTAGCCTCTAGCAAAACGCCATGCCTACCCAATTCTCCAGAAATATTCTTACAGGAATATATAGATTTGTATCAAGCGTAGTATACCGTAGTATTGTGTATATCGGCCCAGTATCGGATAATCACGTGCTAG
Source organism: Zanthoxylum bungeanum (assembly GCA_019454045.1). Classification (NCBI taxonomy): domain Eukaryota; kingdom Viridiplantae; phylum Streptophyta; class Magnoliopsida; order Sapindales; family Rutaceae; genus Zanthoxylum; species Zanthoxylum bungeanum. Next base: position 112,111 of record SKCR01023811.1, read on the forward strand.
GGCTGGGGCTGGATAAGTGTCTGCCCCGTCCGAAGCACATGTCGGATGTCTGGTAACATAGTCTCTATAATCGGATATACATGACCTGGTCACAATATCCCGATTGGTTGCGCAACACTCAAGAGCACTAGTACCGTATCCTGCGTGACATCAACTCCAATATGACTGAAGTGACACTTCCGTCTCGACATCACACCCAATACACTACGACTCTCTGATAAACCCAGAAGCGGTGTACACAGAACCGGTTAAAGCCCTGTACCACCAAGACCAAAGTCTACCGATTATCGCAAGTATTAGCGATGCAAGTCTCAGGTTAAGACTATACACACCTACCTCGATTTCGGCCTCCCATAGACACATAGTCATAATACCAATGGGATTCCGAGGGGTCTATCCAGAGCGAAGCTGTTTTCCGTACCATCGGTGAAACACAACCTCCTATCGCACTTGCATAAGTATCCAATACTTATATATATGAGAACTATGCCGTTGTGCCCTCACAACGCGCACAAGTGCAATACTAGCCTATTCCGCATTATCGATGTCCAGTCTCGATAATACTTCGGCTAGGGATATTTAATGATTAATCCTTCGGGGATTGATACTGTCTCATATCATCTCAATCCAGGAACTAATCATATGGACCTCTCTTCATTTATACATCTATGGTGATCTAATCACAAATGATGAGAGTGCAATTTCCTTGTCACATAGTTAATTTGTACAGCAACACCGTGATCTGTACAAATAGTGACGCTATGGGTCATATTATCCAACACTCCCCTCCACGAGTTTGAACTTTCTGGATCTTAAATCAATTTCTTCATTTGATTTTGGATCAATTTACGTCGATTAGCCTTGATCGTGTAAGTTTGAGCTGATTGCTCACGTTTCCAGGAACCTGCCATTTAGGTTGTGGTTTTTTGACGAAGAAGTTTTAATCGCAAATCACAATTTGGTTTTGCTGATTTGAACTCTATTTGGAATTTTTGTGTTGATCTATGATTTGCTGGATCACTATGTGTGTGAGCAAATTAATTTTCTAATTTGATCGCAATTTGTCTTCAACTCTGGGAATTGAATTTGGTTTGACTGCGTTGACCTGCTTCGTGTTCATCCCATCTTCATCCAGTTCTTGGGAAAATTTTGTTTTGATCTTCTGCTGGACTCGCTCACTGGCATAATTCTGTTTGTCACGCTTCCACGTGATCTGCAGAAGTCTGGAAGCGGTTAGGGGGAGTTGCTGTGAACGACCATCATAAGACTGGGAAGGCTTGTGGAGTTGACAAGGGTGGTTTACTGCACCATTTCTGATGGGCCTATTGGGCCTGTTAAAAGGGGGCTTATTAAAGCAAATGTAGGGGTATGTTATCTCTTCTCTTCAGTTAGTGTGATTGCTGGGAACAAAAATAGTAAGGGGAAATTTGAAAACCCAAGTTGATTCACTCGTGAACCAATGTGATTTCGGGTTTTTTTCTTCACAGCTCCATGGAAACAAAATGGTAGCACCTCACTTTGAGATCCTCCATTAGGTTAAAATTGAGGATTCACGTGAGGAAGGTTTTGAAGAACACATTTGCCTGCCAAATGTTTGTTGAAAGGTCCTGCTGTCTTTTGGACAATTGGTGTCGATTCTTTTGAGTCTTCATTTGGTGGTGAGTCATTAAGGCTTGGCCTGATTCATTGTTTTTTCTCGGCCCTACCTTTCTCTCACTGCAATTCCACCATCGGCAATTTGAAATCTTGCTTGGGTTGTGTTTTAGCAAACCTTGGCTGGGGACTAGTTGATGGGAGTGATGACTAGGTGCTGTTTTCGAAATGGCATGAGTTTTGCAGGCTTTGGAGGCCAAATAGGGTTAAGGCTCTGCTATGGTGACTAGGTGCTGCTTCTGCAGTAGTTTGGTGTGTTGGGCTTGATGCAGGTGGCTTGTGTTTCAGTGGCTTTGGGCTAGGTCCTTGTGTGTCTCTGGGTGCACTGGGATCTAAATAGGCTGAAAATCCTGCTCTTTGCCTTTCCTAGGTTTCGTGAGCTTGCAAATTTAGGCTTGGATTGCCGATTCCCCTGCTGGCTCGCTTTGCAACAAGCGATGTGGGAAGCTTTTCCTTTTTTTGCTATTTGGAGCCGCTCTTTGCAACAAACAATGTGGGACTAAAGGCAGTTTAATTCCACGAGTTAAGCTTGCTTTTTGGTTCTACAATGGTGTCATCACCTCGGGCCTATTGGGCTTATTTTGTGTTGTCTTCATGCTGAATGTCACGGTCTATGACTTTTAGTCACATTGTAAAGGAGCTCATGTTTCGGGAAATCAGTTTAAGGTCGTTAAAGGTTATATGTACCCTTCATGTACCCTTGTACTGGTGAGTTTCCATCCATGAAGCCTTATTCGGAAGTTTGCCTGGAGAATTAGAAACATACTCGCTTGCCGCTAGCCGTTAGCGTAGTATTGTAGAGTTGTGAAGGAGCTTATGTTCCGGAGTGCCGAATCGAGCTCACTCCAAGTCCTAAGTATCTTTCATGGGCCTATGTACTGGGGAGTTTTCGCCCGTGAGGTCCTGTTTGGAAGTCTGTAGAGAGAATTAGAAATGTGCTAGCATATAGCTAGACGTTGGCCTAGTTTGGGGCATTGTGAAGGAGCTAACGTGCCGGAGAGCCGGATCGAGTGGGACCAAGTTCATACGTGAATATTATGGTCACATGTACTGGGAAAATTTCAGCCCCAGAGTTAGATTTCGAGATTTGCCGGGAGATTTTGGCAGTGTGCCGACTTTTGGGCCTTACCGTGCACTTTGCCGCAACAATGAGGGTGTTGTGGAAACCCATCAAGACGAGCTCATTTAGGGACGAGATTTTAACCCAAAGTCACTTATATGATGGCTTACTGAATGCCCAGAAGAGTTCCTGAAAACTCCTCTTAAGATAGATTTTAGAGGGGGGTGTGACAACTCAAGCGCTAGGTGTGTATACTGGTGAAACATGTGCAATGTCTCTAAAACCTCTTTAAGGGGGGAGCCTAGGTGAACCTTGGGTGTGGCTAAGGGGGCTTCGGTGGTCTTGGGGCTTTAGCCGTGAACCCTCTTGCCCTTAGACAACGTGTGGACAATGGTGTATTGTCGAGATTGAGTTGGCGGGAAAATACCATATTTTATATCCGGTTCTGCTATTCGAGTGTCGGGTCCCAGTGTTGTGCGAGCCCGCATGTGTATGCGTTGAGATAGCTTGTGAGCTTTCGTATTTCATTATATTATGGGTCTGAAACCTCCCAAAAATGAGAATTTGGGTGTAGAGGCTGGAGATAGGCTGACTTACACGGGACGTGTGTTAGAGTTTCTAGAGGTCCCAAGATCAAAACTCAAGCATGAATCATAAGCGAATACAACGATTTAAGTGCGGAATACTTACATCGAGCGGTGGAGATGCGATTTGGCAACAAAACGAACTCACTGCCCACTGCCACTGCTCACGGCAGTTCACTGTCAAGTGCGCCCACTGCTGCAGATTCGGTTTTGTGCTTCTGTTTTGCTCCATTTTGATCAAGAAAAACGAGCTCCAAGCTTCATCAAAACGTTTCTTGCCCATGGGTATACTTCCCTTATCACCTTCGCATTGAACCCGGAGTGTGCTAGCACTCTTGTTTTGCCACAAAACTCACTTGCTTCCCTCCATTTTCTTTTATCTTGTTCGGCAGTTCACTGCCTTTGCAAAACCAGAAAATGTCGTGAGAGAGGGGAGAAGAAGAAGAGGAGAGAGTCTGCATTTTCATTTTCTTTTTCCCTTCTTATTTTTTCTAAAAAACGTGAGAGGACCAAAATGAAAAGCAATGATGTATCAAATACAAAATGAATATTTTTAATTAAAACCTTCAAAAACCGTGAAAGGTTTTCCCTCCAAAGGAAAATTCATGATTGCCATCATTACCTCACATAGAGAATAGAGACAATGTATCATCCCTCAAAGGTGTCTAGATACATCCATCATCTATTCGTGTCAAGTAATGAGATATCGCGATGTGATTTGCGGATTCCACCCGTTTCAAAATACGAATGTGTCCGCAAACACTTTCGGGCCCAAATTCGCTAATTCCGAATTAACTAATTTCCGTCGCGACGAGAATTAAATAATTGCGCCTAGCGGAATTATTATTCACGTCGCTAACGAATTAATTCTAAATTAATTCGCTCGCCCGAAATAAAATCTAATTTTATTCCGCGTCGAAATCTAATTTCGTTTAATATATCAAATATATTAATTCCTCGATTAATTCCAAATCAATGTTTCTCTCTCTTCAATTGATATTTTATCCTAGATAAAATGTCTCCGAAATTAATCCCAGATTAATTCTCTCTCTCATCATATTAATCCCAGATTAATATAAGTGCGAGTCATACGTCATCGGTGAATCTTTGGGAAGCGACCCATGAGATCCCCGGATATGTTGGCAGTAAATACGGTCGTCGGTGTATCCGAATCACGTACGTACCAAGTACTACGTTCTACCGATTTACGAGACAAGGTCGACTCCTAGCAAAGCACCAAGTCTTCCCAATTCTCCGGATATATATTCTCATAAGAATATTAAGATCTGTATCAAGCGTAGTATACCGTAGTATTGTGTATATCGGCCCAGTATCGGATAATCACGTGCTAGGGCTGGGGCTGGATAAGTGTCTGCCCCGTCCGAAACACATAGTCGGATGTCTGGTAACTAGTCTCTATAATCGGATATTCATGACCTGGTCATAATATCACGATTGGATGCGCATCACTTAAGAGCACTAATACCGTATCCTGCGTGACATCATCTCCATTATGACTGGAGTGACACTTCCGTCTTGACATCACATCCAATACACTACGATTCTCAATATACCCGGCATTGGCGTACACAGAACCGGTTACAGTCCTAGACGACCTCAACTAAAGTATATCGATTGTCGTAAGCATTAGCGATGTAAGTCTCAGGTTAAGACTATACACACCTACCTTGATTTCGGCCTCCCATAGACACATAGTCATAATACCAATGGGATTCCGAGGGGTCTATCCAGAGCGAAGCTGTTTCCCGTACCATCGGTGAAACACGACCTCCTATCGCACTTGCATAAGTATCCAATACTTATATATATGAGAACTATGTCGTTGTGCCCTCACAACGCGCACAAGTGCAATACTAGCCTATTCCGCATTATCGATGTCCAGTCTCGATAATACTACGGCTAGGGATATTTAATGATTAATCCTTCGTGGACTGATACTGTCTCATATCATCTCAATCCAGGAACTAATCATAGGGACCTCTCTTCATTTATATATCTATGGTGATCTAATCACAAATGATGAGAGTGCAATTTCCTTGTCACATAGTTAATTTGCTACAACAACACAATGATCTGTGCAAATAGTGACGCTATGGGTCATTTTGTCCAACAATCTCCCACTTGGCACGTAGCGAGTCACTCAAGTGTCCTACACCTGAACTATGTACGGTTCGCTCAAATTGCTGAGGAAAGGTTTTCGTCAGCGGATTTGTTTGTTTATCGTTTGACGCGATTTATACGATCATCACATCGCCACGATGTATGATCCGAACGAATCAGATGATATAGAAGTATATATCTGGATCGTCGATGAGACCTTTAATTCCTTAGCCTGTGCTGACGTCTAGCTCAGCTGCTAACAGAACTATATCTAATCTAATTAGATTTATTATTGATCCAAATGGCTTCTATTGCTGCCTCAGCTGCAGCAATAATTCGTATTTGTTGTTAATTCGGCAACAGTTATCTTGCTCGGAAGATTTCCAGCTCACTGTCCCAGTGTTCAAACTTTATAGTACCGCAGTATTTAATTGTTTGGAAACTTGCAGTAGTGATCCCAGTCACTTCAAGTTCTCCTTCTCCATAGTTTAAGACAACATCTTTAGTTCTCTAAGATACTAACAGATGTTCTTTATCTTCAATCCAGTGACTATCACTTGGATTGACCCGATTGTGACTCCATATGCTCGAAGCGTATGAGACACCAATACAAGTACATTTTAAATGTACAATTTCCAGAGAGTGTTACCAACTCCAAATCTAGCCCAGTAGATCTTTATTCCTTGAATAAAGGTTGTTACTCCCCAGAATTCTACGGAGAATTTCTTATGAAAGCCAAGCTTTCACCGATTGTTTTATGGGAATTTCATTGTCAGTGCCCTCTCCCACTAACCTCCTTATATACACAAGAATTATTTCGTTTTGAGTCAAATCATAAACCATTATGATTATTTCAAAACGTCAGTTCCAAGAACCTCATGCTTGCTTCAATCCAAACATGGATCGAATAACCGCAAACCTTGTTTGTCGGTTATACAAAATCGTCAGGATGTTATAAACATCTCCAAAAGGTTTCCTTTTCAGGAAAGCGATTTTGATTTGTAACTGACATATTTCATAAATGAAATATACAGTTATCAACAAGCATCTTCAAAATGGATTTACCATGGCAACATGTAAAAGGTTGAACCGTTACTAACACAATGTTGATAACGATACCTTTCCGTCAAAAGCCTAGCTTTGTACGTTGGTATGTTGCCATCCATGTATGTCTTCCTTGAAGACGTTTAATGTACCATAGGCACAATGCCTCGTGGTACAACAACTAGTATCCAAAATAGTTGTTAAACATGGAATCCATTTTCGATTCATGGCACTTTGCCATAATAGGGAGTCGATACCTTGTATCACTACCTCATACGTAATCAGTTGGTGTACCTTAAAAGATTAACATCTTTATGAGGTGAGATCAGAAACCCATACCCTAGGTTGTTTTCTGACTTACACTGATCTACGCGGTTTCTTGTGTATTTGAAGATTAATGGTATAGATTCATCATTGATGAACTATTTGTGTTCCATTACGGACCTTGTGCCTAGAACAGTATTACTTCGATTTTCATCGAGTATCACTATCCTCCCACTGACCACTGCATATCGGTATTCCTCTCAGGAAAACCGCATGGTGAGCAACAATCACATTGTTCTCATGTGAGATTTATAAGTACTATACTTATGGTTTCCTTTAGGATAACCTATATTGGCACTTATCCAATTTGGGTTCTTAGTTTGGTATCATCCAAACTTTATGCCTTGCATACCCAAATTATCAGGAATGAGAAACCTCGTTTCTTTCCTGTTCATATCCTATATGATATCTGTCAAACAGATTAATATGGAACCTTATTCTAAATAAGTTTTGCACTGTAAATACATATCCTGTTTGAAGGAAATGATAGCTCAGAGCGACTCGTGATAAACCTTATCATGTCCAACAAAATTCGGTTTTAGTTCGGACACACCGTCTAACTGACATGTCTCGTTCAATTGTGTCCTAGACAACAATGCCATAAATAAGTCTCTATTGATCAAATCAATTTGAGCTATTTATTTGTCATTTATATGTTTGAGATTATATTCAAAATATAAATTCTGTTATTTACATCTAATGTATTTATTTCAGTATCATCTTTATATAATAAAACACTTTAGTGTTTTAGAATATAAAGGTTCACCCACAGTGGGTTAAACACTGATAAAGAGATAATGTTTCTAGTCAAACTAGTTACATTATAACAGTTCCTAATTTAAGTACACACCCCAGGTTAGTTCCTAAACTTAGGTATCTACGGTCGAAACAGCGACTTTCGTCCCGTTTCCGATTTGCAGAGGAATCTTAGCTTGAAATCAGTATCCTGCTCAAAGCAGATTCTGATTATCAATACATATATTTTATGTACCACACTAAGTATTTAAAATCTAATTTCAATACTAGCTGTGAACATAACTAAGACAAACATATTAAAGTTAGAGCCTCGCCCTTTCTTTAATTCCTTCGTGTCTTCCATATCCAAATGGTAGTCACTTTGGGATATGTCAATTATCCTTTTCAATATTTTAGGAACCTTAGGCCAAGCCTTGGGTTTTAGAATATTGAAAGGAATGTGCACCTCGTGCTACATGCCCAATTGCAAACTTTGACTTTCCATGAATAGTCAATTAATTCTCCAAGAATTATAAATTGCAATTTTAATACTTCTTAAATCCAAATTAGATTTATGACAAGTATATTAAATTAAGCATTAAAGTCATCATCACAAAAATCTTCAAAAGATTTTATGCTCTACTTATCTTGCTTAATTTTGGGCTTAAGGTATAATAAGTTATTTTATCAAATAAAGTAACCTATTATTTATTCCCAATGTGAAAATTAAATCATTTAAAATATTTTAATCCTAGATTATATTTTAAATATCCAACTTTTCAATTTTATCTTGATTACAATAGTCCAACTATTTAATCAACGATTAGTGGTACTTTATATATTATAATGATTATAATAGTCCAACTATATAATCAAATATAATCCAAATTAATTAACCTCAATTACATTGATTACTATAATCCAATTATAAAATCAAATGTAAACTGAAATTAATTAATTCAAATATATTGATTAATATAATCCAATTATATATAATCAAGTATAATACAGTCCAACTGTTTATTAAAACAACAATTTAAGTATTAGTCCAACTAACATTAACTAATGACGAAATAAAATAAAATGAGCGTGTTTAGCGAGTATTCGAACGAATGTTGCGAATTCAATACTTGCCTCCCACTATTTTTCGTCGAGCCTCTAACCCTCTGTCGAGTACTCGGGAAACCGTGTTTCCTAGTGGGCTAGGATCCCGTTAAATATCACACAATCTTGACTTTGGCCAACAAATTGTATGATAATTAACTAGGTAGATCTCGAAGATCAATTGGATCTCATCCAACTCCTAGATCCAGTAGGTGGACATCCAAGTCCCAAACATATATCTTATATATGCCTATACATCGAATGTATACCCTAACCTTTTCCTCTGAATCAACTAGGCCTTGGCTTTGGCACAACAAACCTAATGATCCCAGTCAAGCGCGGACCCATTGACATGGAAGCTTCGTAATCAATGTCAATGGACAAGAAGTGGTCTTGACTTTGGCCAACAAACCACAACTTGGACACGACACCGATATGGAACAAAGCCTCGTGATTAAAACACATCTTTGATGGACAAGGGCTTGACTTTGGCCAACAACCCCTGCCAATCTCGGATCTTGAGTAAGAATCACTCAATGGAAGGAAAAACGCATGATATTTAACGAGGGTTTTTCGCGTGCAAATTGGCTACCAATTTAATTATCTTTGTTAAGGTCTCATCATCATACACCCTTAAGCATGCATTCTAAACACATAATAAAGCGAGTATGAAAAAAATAATAATGATATGCGGATGGATATTTTACATTGATCCTAGATCAAATCTCTCACTTTCTCTCTCCCGCTAGCACTTGTATTACTTCTACCCGTTACACTACACTTCTAAAGAAACCTCTTTACATGGAGGGGAATAGGTGAGAAGAGAATACAGAAAATAGGAGATAAGGCTGGACACGCAGGTCCAATTTAATAAATCAAATTTATTACAATTTCCAAATCGCCCAACCCATCTAATATCCATCCGATATACATTATTCATGCATCACAACCATGTATTCACTCATATAAGCATGCTATCAATCAATCTAATCAAATTAATTAATCTGATAATTATGTGATCATCCAATGTTCAAACAACGATTTGATTTTGTTCGAGTCAAACTCGTTTTTGCGGATAAGTACTTAAAGTACGAATTCCCGAATTAAATTAAACTACACAATTAAATCCAATTCAATTTGTATTTAATTCTAATTCACTATTTAATTCCAACTTAAATATCACACTTTATTAATAAACCTTTCACTAATTAAATTCCAAATTTAATTGTTACGGGTCTCAAACCCGATTAATATCCAATATTAATTTAATTAAAGTCTAATGGGCTTTTAATTAATTTCTTAAGGCGTGGTCTTTTGGTCAACTCGGGTCAAATCCGCAACCAAAGTCCAATCCGGGATTTACCCCATAAGCCTTTAAATTAATTTTGGCCCATTAGGCCCAATTAAATTACAAAGGTCCATTAGATGCATTTGGGCTTTATGGTTAAGGTTTTGGGCCCAATTGGATCCAATCCATTTGGCCTAAACCCAACTTGATAAAATCAAGCCCAATAGGCCCAATTACAACATTAGAAGCCCAAATCCAATTTAAGGCCTCAAATAATTAAATTACATAAATCCAATTTAACAATTTAATTACTTAAAGTGCATTACATGATTAATCAACTAAATCAACATTTCCAAAACACTAAATTAGTCCAATTAATCATACTCAATTTCATCATCACATGTCCAACACATTAAGATTAAAATCAAACTCATTACATGCTCACTTTGTTCTCGGCAATGAGGTTAATTACATGTCCGATTTGTTTCAATCCAATTAAAAACAATTCGACATTAAATCAATATACCCTAATGATTTTCAACACATCCAATGTTTCAAAAAATCAAAATTCACCAAGAACACAAAGGGGCATAACTCTCGGCCAAGATAAGATTTTGGGCAAATTTGTTCCAAACCAAATTTGATCAAATTGATCCAACCAATCATCAATTAAAATACATTCAAGCATACTTTATCATCCAATTTCATAATTGCATGCTTAAATCAATTTTACCCTATTTCAAGTTTCATGACATACTTTCAAAATTGGGGAAATTTGTTCCAAACAATATTTAATCAAATTGATCCAACCAATCATCAATTAAAATGTATTAAGCATACTTTAATCATCCAATTTCATAATTGCATGCTTAAATCAATTTTACCCAATTTAAAGTTTCATGACATACTTGGCAATTTGGGGATTTTTCGTCCAAATCGAATTCAATCCAATTGATTCCGCAATTGACGTTAAATCATCATCCCGAATGATTTCCAACACTTCCAATTGTCAAAAATCAAAAATCCCAAGACATAAAATCAATATCAATTTTCGGCCAAGGTAGCAATTTGGGGAAAAATTGATCCAATCATATTTTCTTCAAATTGACATAATCAATCTTCAATACAAACACAATTAAGCATACAAATCCATCCAATTTCATTTATCATGCTCAAATTCAAGTTTGCCCAAATTTTAGCCCTAACATTTTTCATGCTTTTAACCCAAGCTCTTGATGCCATTGTTAGAGTTTCTAGAGGTCCCAAGATCAAAACTCAAGCATGAATCATAAGCGAATACAACGATTTAAGTGCGGAATACTTACATCGAGCGGTGGAGATGCGATTTGGAAACAAAACGAACTCACTGCCCACTGCCACTGCTCACGGCAGTTCACTGTCAAGTGCGCCCACTGCTGCAGATTCGGTTTTGTGCTTCTGTTTTGCTCCATTTTGATCAAGAAAAACGAGCTCCAAGCTTCATCAAAACGTTTCTTGCCCATGGGTATACTTCCCTTATCACCTTCGCATTGAACCCGGAGTGTGCTAGCACTCTTGTTTTGCCACAAAACTCACTTGCTTCCCTCCATTTTCTTTTATCTTGTTCGGCAGTTCACTGCCTTTGCAACCAGAAAATGTCGTGAGAGAGGGGAGAAGAAGAAGAGGAGAGAGTCTGCATTTTCATTTTTTCTTTTTGTTTTTTTATTTTTCTAAAAAAGTGAGAGGACCAAAATGAAAAGCAATGATGTATCAAATACAAAATGAATATTTTTAATTAAAAAACCTTCAAAAAACGTGAAAGGTTTTCCCTCCAAAGGAAAATTCATGATTTGCCATCATTACCTCACTTAGAGAATAGAGACAATGTATCATCCCTCAAATGTGTCTAGATACATCCATCACCTATTCGTGTCAAGTAATGAGATATCGCGATGTGATTTGCGGATTCCACCCGTTTCAAAATACGAATGTGTCCGCAAACACTTTCGGGCCCAAATTCGCTAATTCCGAATTAACTAATTTCCGTCGCGACGAGAATTAAATAATTGCGCCTAGCGGAATTATTATTCACGTCGCTAACGAATTAATTCTAAATTAATTCGCTCGCCCGAAATAAAATCTAATTTTATTCCGCGTCGAAATCTAATTTCGTTTAATATATCAAATATATTAATTCCTCGATTAATTCCAAATCAATGTTTCTCTCTCTTCAATTGATATTTTATCCTAGATAAAATGTCTCCGAAATTAATCCCAGATTAATTCTCTCTCTCATCATATTAATCCCAGATTAATATAAGTGCGAGTCATACGTCATCGGTGAATCTTTGGGAAGCGACCCATGAGATCCCCGGATATGTTGGCAGTAAATACGGTCGTCGGTGTATCCGAATCACGTACGTACCAAGTACTACGTTCTACCGATTTACGAGACAAGGTCGACTCCTAGCAAAGCACCAAGTCTTCCCAATTCTCCGGATATATATTCTCATAAGAATATTAAGATCTGTATCAAGCGTAGTATACCGTAGTATTGTGTATATCGGCCCAGTATCGGATAATCACGTGCTAGGGCTGGGGCTGGGGGATAAGTGTCTGCCCCGTCCGAAACACATATCGGATGTCTGGTAACTAGTCTCTATAATCGGATATTCATGACCTGGTCATAATATCACGATTGGATGCGCATCACTTTAAGAGCACTAATACCGTATCCTGCGTGACATCATCTCCATTATGACTGGAGTGACACTTCCGTCTTGACATCACATCCAATACACTACGATTCTCAATATACCCGGCATTGGCGTACACAGAACCGGTTACAGTCCTAGACGACCTCAACTAAAGTATATCGATTGTCGTAAGCATTAGCGATGTAAGTCTCAGGTTAAGACTATACACACCTACCTTGATTTCGGCCTCCCATAGACACATAGTCATAATACCAATGGGATTCCGAGGGGTCTATCCAGAGCGAAGCTGTTTCCCGTACCATCGGTGAAACACGACCTCCTATCGCACTTGCATAAGTATCCAATACTTATATATATGAGAACTATCGTTGTGCCCTCACAACGCGCACAAGTGCAATACTAGCCTATTCCGCATTATCGATGTCCAGTCTCGATAATACTACGGCTAGGGATATTTAATGATTAATCCTTCGTGGACTGATACTGTCTCATATCATCTCAATCTAGGAACTAATCATAGGGACCTCTCTTCATTTATATATCTATGGTGATCTAATCACAAATGACGAGAGTGCAATTTCCTTGTTACATAGTTAATTTGCTACAACAACACAATGATCTGTGCAAATAGTGACGCTATGGGTCATTTTGTCCAACAACGTGTTCCTTGGTAAGTGTCGCATGAGCCCTTTTTTGTTAAGGAAAAAGTTGGCCCGTGAATTGGTATCAGAGCCCTAGGTTGGGCACGTGGAATGTATACGGACGTGAGTAGATGTTATGAGACGTTGTGAACATGTAAGGCTAGTGTGAGCCTTGGTAGAGAACGGCTCGAGAGGAAGCGAGAGAGTGCGTGTTGGTGCACGTAGGGAAGTGTAAATCCCAAATTGAGATGGATGGATGGAGACAGTATGAGAGCACATGAGAAGTTCTAGTTTATATATGATTGGCTCGGATATAGCCAAAATGTTCGGGATTGACCCGAAATGGATGTGAAATTTGTCTACGAGAGACAAGCAAGTGGTCTATACACCGTGAGGGTGTGAGACATATTTGGGATGTATAAGAAACATCACGAGGGTGCCGATGTGATATTGGCATGAGTATATGTGTTCATGAGAACCCGATGTGGGGTTGATTGAAGTTGTGTGGGGTCCAAAAGGGGCGTGAAACCCTTTTCCCATGGCAGTTGAGTGCCAGAATGTGATAGAGAGTCGAGATGAGTAGTCCTCTTGTGTGAGGCAATGTCAGGGACCGAGTGTGAACCTGATGGTTCGTGTGAGTAATTTGAAATGTTTTATCGAGTAAAGCCTTCGTAAGGCTATGAGCAACGAGTTGTTTGGATTCCTGTGATTAGGAATGCCATTAGCTTAAAGCTACGAGTAATGAGTTGTTTGGATTCCCGTGAGCGAGAAGGCCATCAACTCCAGGATATGAGTAACGAGTTGTGTGGACTCCCTAATGTGGGAATGCCAACAAAAGTGTGATGGCTTGAGATAAGCCAAAGTAAAAGTGGGGGAGTGAGTCTGAAATGAGTCAGGTATACCCCAAAGACCGCTTGTGGAATGTTATAACCATTGTGTTGGTTACGTAACAATCGTGTGGAAGACAGAGGCCTAAATATTTTCGGCAATGTAACGTGCATGTAAAGGCAGAGTGCCTTTTGAGTTGGAAGTGAAATGAGTTGCACAAGGGTTGCATGTGAGTTGCAATTGTGGAGAGATGTGAGTGTGATCTCGGAAGAGCCGAGATGTGCATGTTTCGGAGAATACTTGTGGCACAATACGACTACGAGTAGTCGAAATTAGAGTGTATGTACGAGTTACACGGGTAATGGGCCAAATGTGTGATTTTGGCTTTGAAGTGAGTTTGAGAATGGAGATCGCTTCGAGGAAGTGATCCAATGTCGAAGAAAGTTTTGTGAAATGACCTTGGGAGTCAGTGTAAAATTGGCAAGAGTGCTAGAGGGGGTGGGAAACACCCTGGGAGTAGAACGAGTTGACTCGGTGCCTAAGAGTAATAAAGTGAGATGACCAAGAGTGGTCGCGGGAATGGATTATAACGCGGGATGTAGATAATTTATTTGCGAGAGTTGAGTATCGAGACAATTGAGAAGCTCATGACAGAGCAAGTGATCCAGAGTTGAGTGTGAGAATGAGATAGTTGCTAGTGAAATGAGAGCAACTACGTGTGTCCAAGAGGGGACTAGTGGGAAATTAGCTCCATCATAGGCTAATTGTGGATCGTGTGTGTGTTCATCTTCGGGAGACCCGATGTGCTACGCCGAACGCCTTAAAGAATAGGTAGGCAGAGGGCCGGGGTGAAGTGAACAACCGATCTATTCATAATCAAAATGAACAAAACCCATTTGTTTTTATCAAAACCCATTCATATTTACGTGTATGGCGTCTTTTCTGTAAGATGTTGCTGAATCGAAAATGAAAACTCGCGTACAAGAGCATGTAGAAAGTAGTGCCCGAAATCAGAAACACTAATGCACGAGAGTTTGTATGGAGTTGTGACTGAGACTGGACACGAAAACTAATACACAATCACGTGTGTGGAGTTGTTCCACATGTAATGATGGGGATTCCTAGAAGCTGCATGAGCAGTGTGTTGGGTTGGCAATTCAACCTTGTTCGGGAACTTGTGCCTAGTGACAGAGTTGATCCATTATGTCAAAAATAAAGACTTATGTACGAGAGTGTATATGATGTTTTGTGTTTAGATATTGTGTGCCCAATTCATTATAAAGTTGCATAATGTTACTAACGTGGACAAGTAATTTCATTCGTCGAGATAAATGTCATTGCAATGTCTTCGTTGTCTGCCTTGTTTATAAGAATCAAAAGAGATTCGTGATCAAATACGGATTGGACAACCCTCAATTTATGCCATCGTCGAGGATGTAGATGAATGAAGTGGGGGAGAATGTCACAGTCTTAGCTTAAGGTTATGACGTTTAGTCACATTGTAAATGAGCTCATGTTTCAGGACATCAGTTTAAGGTCGTTAAGGGTTATATGTACCCTTCATGTACCATTGTACTGGTGAGTTTCCATCCGTGAAGCCTTATTCGGAAGTTTTCCTGGAGAATTAGAAACATACTCGCTTGCCGCTAGCCGTTAGCGTAGTATTGTGGAGTTGTGAAGGAGTTTATGTTCTGGAGTACCGGATCGAGCTCACTCCAGGTCATAAGTATCTCTCATGGGCCTATGTACTGGTGAGTTTTCGCCCGTGAGGTATGTTTGGAAGTTTGTCGGGAGAATTAGAAATGTTCTATCATATAGCTAGACGTTGGCCTAATTTGGGGCATTGTGAAGGAGCTAACGTGTCGGGAAGTCAGATCGAGTGGGACCAAGTTCATACGTGAATATTATGGTCACATGTACTGGGAAAATTTCAGCCCCAGAGTTAGATTTCGAGATTTTCCGGGAGATTCTGGCAGTGTGCCCACTCTTGGGCCTTACCGTGCACTTTGCCGCAACAATGGGGGTCTTGTGGAAACCCATCAATACGAGCTCGTTTAGGGACGAGATTTTAACCCAAAGTCACTTATATGGTGGCTTACTGAATGCCCGGAAGAGTTCCTGAAAACTCCTCTTAAGATAGATTTTAGAGGGGGTGTGACAACTCAAGCGCCAGATGTGTATACTGGTGAAACATGTGCAATGTCTCTAAAACCTCTTTAAGGGCGGGCCTAGGTTAACCTTGGGTGTGCCCAAGGGGGCTTCGGTGGTCTTGGGGCTTTAGCCGTGAACCCTCTTGCCCTTAGACAACGTGTGGACAATGGTGTATTGTCGAGATTGAGTTGGCGGGAAAATGCCATATTTTATATCCGGTTGTGCTATTCGAGTGTCGGGTCCAGGTGTTGTGCGTGCCCGCATGTGTATGCGTTGAGATAGCTTGTGAGCTTTCGTAATTCATTATATTATGGGTTTGAAACCTCCCAAAAATGAGAATTTGGGTGTAGAGGTTGGAGATAGGCTGACTTACACGGGACGTGTTCCTTGGTAAGTGCCGCACGAGCCCTTTTTCCGTTAAGGAAAAAGTTGGCCCGTGACACTGAGCTTGGTTTGATCATGGGCTTAATTTTAGTTTAATTTGCGTCTTGCATGAGTGCCGGCTCCTTCACGTGGCTCGGTGTGACGTATGGGCTGGCTCCTTGATTGTGGACTGTTTGGTTTTGTTTTGTTCAGACGTGTGGCTTGACAAAAGGGTGGGCTAGGAAAAAGCAATAAAAGGCGACTCATGAACTTGGGCATCTCAATTTTGCTTAGGTTATAAAGCCTACTCTAAGCGTGCACTCTAGCACGTGGAAAGTGTGTTTTGGGGTTTCGGTGGGTTCTCTAGGTGTTCTTAGGATGTCATCGTGAGCTTGGGTGGGTGTTCCTTGATTTGGGTTGTGTTATAATTCTAGAATCATGAGAAAATTTACTGTTTTGCTGGGAAGCAAGGTTATTTTCTCTCTCATCGCAATGAGCGACGTGGGACACTGGTTATGTGACGTGAATGGGCTGTTTAGGATAGGCAATTTTGCCTCGGCTTCTTGCAATGGGCTAAGTGGGACTTCTCAAACTGGTGCTGTGAATAAGGCTGGCAATAAAGGCTGGGTTCGTGGCATGGGCTGGCTTGTTTGGGCTGTTCTGCGTGAGTTTGTTCTGTGTTTGAGATTGGCTTTGGGTGAGCTGAAGCTTTTTCCTGTTGTCGGTGGGCAGGGCTTTGGCTGCTGGGTTTGTCTTGGAGTGGGCTTCGGCATTTGAGTAGTTTTTCATCCCTAGTGTCAGTGAGGGAGTCCAAGAGACCATTATGAACTCAAACAGGTTTAAGGTTGGACATTGCAAGGGGTGTAATGCGGCCTTAAATCATCCACAGTGTCTCATATAGGGTGGCGACTCCATTATTCTCTGATTAGTTCCCCGCGAGACTATCCATACTCTCTACGAGCTGCGAGCTCAACAGTGTCGTGGTTGCCGACATCATAGGCATAGCGAAAAATTTTGCTTCGCTCCTACAAATGGCGACTCCACTAGAGATAGAGAATTGGCCATAAAAAATTATCTTGTAGTATCTTTGGCAAAACTCATGTCTTCATTATTTTTGCATACCTTTAAAACCGTGATAGCGTCATATATCGAGAAATCGCTTTCACTCAAAGTGGTGGATTGGCATGTGACGATAACCATCACTAATTGGCACGCATCATTCGGTATAAAAAAGGCTAGTCTATTTGGTCGATTGAACCCTTAAATGGGGAGACCTAATTATGGGGAACCCTTCGTTGATAAAAGCCTAAGCCATACCGCTATGAGCCCACATAAAAACCTGTAGTTGATTATCCTATAAGAGCCTCCCTATTGCTTGCGATTGTGCTTTAACCATTTGAAGCCATTTTATCTCTTATCGCGGGATAATGAACTTGTACCTTTTCAATGAAGCAAGTTCATATTCCATGATAATTTGATTGAATGCTTTAAAATGTCAATGGGCCACCATGTATGAAAACCTCGTTGGACTTGGAATATTTAATTATAATCCAAGTATGCCAAGACATGAGTCCAATACTCATACTGGCTTTTATTTAGAAATTATATGCCTTGTCTTGGCTTATTTGGACATTCCTAAATACTTCATGCCAATCCCCAATAACCATGATTACTAAGGGTTCAATTCATTGTTTTAAAATAATGGCACGATCCCCAAATTAAGTTTAGTCATTTTATAAATGGGCGAACTTTATCTTTCAACGATGGAACGAAACGGATGTAGCCACACATAGGGAAGATATAGAATTACCACATTTGTGCCAGAGATAAGGTTGGAAGGATGTATGTTGCATGAACTAACCTTGCATTTCATGAATCTCATACATACAAACATCAATGCATACATGCATCATACTAACACATTGTGAATAAAGCCATCATAATGGAATGTTGAGTTAGGGAGAATGAAAGACTAGCAAAAAAGCCGATCACAACCAGCACATAAATGGCAGGTGAAGACAACTCCTATGTAGACAAATTGGAAACCACTGTAAACAAATTGATAAAACAACTATAGACTATGATGAATGCCATGGCTAATCAAGCAGTAACCCAGCGCCAAGGTGTTGGATAATATGACCCATAGCGTCACTATTTGCACAGATCATTGTGTTGTTGTAGCAAATTAACTATGTAATAAGGAAATTGCACTCTCATCATTTGTGATTAGATCACCATAGATATATAAATGAAGAGAGGTCCCTATGATTAGTTCCTGGATTGAGATGATATGAGACAGTATCAGTCCACGAAGGATTAATCATTAAATATCCCTAGCCGTAGTATTATCGAGACTGGACATCGATAATGCGGAATAGGCTAGTATTGCACTTGTGCGCGTTGTGAGGGCACAACGGCATAGTTCTCATATATATAAGTATTGGATACTTGTGCAAGTGCGATAGGAGGTCGTGTTTCACCGATGGTACGGGAAACAGCTTCGCTCTGGATAGACCCTTCGGAATCCCATTGGTATTATGACTAGGTGTCTATGGGAGGCCGAAATCAAGGTAGGTGTGTATAGTCTTAACCTGAGACTTACATCGCTAATACTTACGACAATCGGTAAACTTTGGTTTTGGTGGTGGGGGATCGTAACTGGTTCTGTGTTCACCTCTTCTGGGTTTATCAGAGAATCGTAGTGTATTGGATGTAATGTCAAGACGGAAGTGTCACTCCAGTCATAATGGAGATGATGTCACGCAGGATACGGTATTAGTGCTCTTAAAGTGATGCGCATCCAATCGTGATATTATGACCAGGTCATGAATATCCGATTATAGAGACTAGTTACCAGACATCCGATATGTGTTTCGGACGGGGCAGACACTTATCCAGCCCCAGCCCTAGCACGTGATTATCAGATACTGGGCCGATATGCACAATACAATTGTATACTACGCTTGATACAGATCTAGATATTCTTTGATGAATATGTCCGGAGAACTTGGGAAGACTTGGTGCTTTGCTAGGAGTCGACCTTGTCTCGTAAATCGGTAGTAGAACGTAGTACTTGGTACGTACGTGATTCGGGCACTCCGACGACCGTATTTACTGCCAACTTATCCGGGGATCTCATGGGTCGCTTCCCGATAATCCACCGATGACGCACAACTCGCACTCTTGAATAATCTGGGATTATAAAGAAGAGAGAGAGAGAATTAATCTAGGATTAATAACGGAGATGTTTTATCCAGGATAAAATGTCGTCTAAAGAGAGAGAACGATTAATTCGGAATAATCGATGTATTAATATATTCGATATATTAGACGAAATTAGATTTCGACGCGGAATTAAAATTAGATTTTAATTCGGGCAAACGAGTTAATTAATTCGTTAGCGACGTAAATAATAATTTCGCCAGGCGCAATTATTTATTTAAATTCGATTGAATTAACGTCGCGACGTAAGCTCGGTATTTCGGAAATATCGAACCCGAACGCGTGAGTGCACGTGGGCCCACTTTCATTTGGAAACGTGTGGGGCCCACATGACACATGTCATTGTATGTATTATTTTATTGATAATGCATTGCATGTTGATAGTGTAGAATGCACTCAATGTTATTGCATGGAAATTGAGTGTTTGACACTCTAAGCCATTGCATGTTTTGTGTCATAATTTTATTATTTATTTAATAAATATTATGGCATAAATATAAATTGATTTTTGGTAAATCATTTTAACTTAACACAAAACTTCTTCTCTCTCAAATTTCTCTCTTCTAACTCACGCCCAAATGAACTTTTGCTCACTGGTTTTGAACCAGTTTGGGCGTGAATAAGGGAAGCAAGAGTGGTTTCTCATGGTGAGAAATCAAGTGCTAGCACACTTACAAGTCTTGCGAGGTGGTGGTAGGGAGGTTCGACCATGAGGCGGGACTCATCCGATGGAGTTTGGAGCTTCGTTTTGAGACCCGAAATTCTGTTTTGCAGGGACAGTGGACTGCAGCAGTTTGGCATGAAGGACAGTGCGTTTTTGGGCATGATTCATCTTCAAATCGACATAACCGATCAATGTGAGTATTCCGCTACCTCCATTGATGTATTCATGCATTATTTCATGTCTTGATTTGATCTTGGGACCTTAGAAATAACCAACAATGGCATCATGAGCTAATGTTGCAAGCATGAAATTTTAGGTTAAAATTTGGTAATGAAATTGATTGAAGCATGTTCTTGTGAAATTTGATGAATAAGTATGCTTGCATGTATATAGAATGATGTTACATGGAATCAATTTTATGAAAAATGCATTGGATGATTTTTCCCCAAAAATTTAACCTTGGCCGAATGGGTGTAATGAAATTGATTGAAGCATGTTCTTGTGAAATTTGATGAATAAGTATGCTTGCATGTATATAGAATGATGTTACATGGAATCAATTTTATGAAAAATGCATTGGATGATTTTTCCCCAAAAATTTAACCTTGGCCGAATGGGTGTAATGAAATTGATTGAAGCATGTTCTTGTGAAATTTGATTAATAAGAATGCTTACATGTATATAGCATGATGTTATATGGAATCAATTTTATGAAAAATGCATTGGATGATTTTTCCCCAAATTCATGCCTTGGCCGAATGTGTTGCTACTTGGAGTGGATTGGAATTTTTTGTGTTTAAGATCATTGGATGACTTAGAACGTGTACGGGACGTAGATTAGTAATTCAATCGGATTGAAAAACAAATCGGCACAAAAAACTCACCTTGGCCGAATACATAATGGACATGTAAAGGAGTTGATTTTTTGTTAAAATTAATGTTGGACATTTATTTTGAAAAATAGATGATTAATAAATTAAATGGGTATTTTTGAAATATTTGGTTTAATATATTAATCTTGGTATTACACTTTAATTAATTGGACTTTAATGTTTGGAATATTAAAATTTAATTAATGGGCTTTAAAAAAATTTAATTGGGCCTTATGGGCTTAAAATTGGTTTTATGGCACTTAAGGGTGATTCCTTATTTGGGCTTGGTAATTGGGTTTGACCCACATTGACCAAAGCCCAAGCCTTAATAAACCAATTGAAAGCCCATTTGACTTGAATTGAATTTAACATTGGATGTTAGTTGGGCTTTGAGACCCAATAGGATTAGATTTAGAATCTAAGTCTTTAAAGCATATTAAAAGTGTAAACATTTAATTTGGAATTAAATAATTGAATTAGTATTGAATACGAATTAAATTAGATTTAATAAGTAGTTCGATATAATTCGTGAATTCGTACCTTATGTACTTATTCTCAATCGAGTTGGACTCGTGCAAAATCAAACCGTTGTTTGAACATTGGATGATCACTTTAAATAAAGACTAATTAATTGGATTAGATTGGTTGTAAAAGCATGTCTTGTTTGTATATATATGTGTGTGAATACGTGGTTGTGTTGAATGAATAATGTATATCGGATGGATATTAGATGGGTGGGCAATTTTAGAAATTGTTGTAATAAATTCGATTTATTAAATTGGACCTGCGTGTCCAGCCTTATCACCTTCTTTCTCTTTGTATTCTCTTCTCACCTATTCCCCTCTATGTATATGAGGTTTCTTTAGAAGTGTAGTGTAACGGGTAGAAGTAGTAAGTGTACAAGTGCTAGCTTGAGTGAGAAAGGGAGAGATTTGATCTAGGATCAATGTGTTAAGTATCCATCCGCATATCATTATTATTTTATTTCATACTCGCTTTATTATGTATTTAGAATGCATGTTTAAGGGTGTATGATGATGAGACCTTAACAAAGATAATTAAATTGGTAGCCAATTTGTACGCGAAAATCCCTCAATCTATATTAAGCAAATATCCTTCCATTGAATGATTCTTGTTCAAGATCCGAAGTTGGCATTGGTTTGTTTTTGACCAAAGTCAAGACCTTTGTCAATCAAGGATGTACTTGAATCATGAGAGTTTTGTTGCATATCGGTGTCTTGTCCAAATCGTGATTTTTATTGGCCAAAGTCAGATCACTTTTTGTCCAATGACATTGATTACGAAACTTTCCTCGTCAATGGGTCCTGCTTAACTGGAATCATTAGGTTTGTTTTTGGCCAAAGCCATGGCCTAGATGATTCGGAGGATATGGTTGGGAAAATGTATTGGATACATTGACATTATACATATGTTTCGGACTTGGATGTCCACCTAACCGGATCTAGGAATTGGATGAGATCCAATTGATCTGTGAGATCTACCTAGTTAAATAGCATACAGCTTTTTATTGACCAAAGTCAGGGTTGTGTGTTATTTAATAGGATCCTAGCCCACTAGGAAACGCGGTTTCCCGAGTACTCCACAGAGGGTTAGAGGCTCGACGAAAAATAGTGGGAGGCAAGTATTGAATTTGCAACATTCGTTCGAATACTCGCTAAACACGCTCATTTATTTTACTCG
Source organism: Zanthoxylum bungeanum (assembly GCA_019454045.1). Lineage (NCBI taxonomy): Eukaryota > Viridiplantae > Streptophyta > Magnoliopsida > Sapindales > Rutaceae > Zanthoxylum > Zanthoxylum bungeanum. The sequence continues at coordinate 135,162 of SKCR01023811.1, forward strand.
TCATATTATTAAAAGTATTAGTTGGACTAATATTTTATGTTGTTTTAAATTATATATATAGTTGGACTATATACAAACTCATTCAATATATAGTTGATTTTATAATTGGATTATAGTAATCAATATAATTGAATTAAATGATAGTTGATTTTATAATGGGATTATAGTAATCAATATAAAATTATAGTTGATTTTATAATTGGATTATAGTAATCAATATAATTGAATTAAATAATAGTTGATTTTATAATGGGATTATAGTAATCAATATTAAAATTATAGTTGATTAAATAATTGGATTATTGTAATCATTATAATAAATAGTACCTTATAAATTGATTAAATAGTTGGACTATTAAAATCAAGAAAGAATTGAAAGGTTGAATATTTAAAATATATAATCCTTGGATTAAATGTTTTAAATGATTTAATTTTCAATTGGGAATTAATAATAGGTTAATTTATTTGATAAAATAACTTATTATGACTAAGCCCATAATTAAGCAAATAGTAGAGCATAAAGTCTTTGGAAGATTTATGTGATGATGACTTTAGTGCTTAATTAATATACTTACAATAAATCTATCTTTAGATTTAAAAGTATTAAAATTGCAATTAATAATTCTTGGAGAATTAATTGACTATTCTAGTGGAGAAAAGTCAAAGTTTGCAATAGGGCATGTAGCACAAGGTGCACATCGTTTCGATATTCCGAAACCCAAGGCTGGCCAAAGGTTTGTGAAATATTGAAAAGGATAATTGACATATCTCAAAGTGACTACCATTTGGATATGGAAGACACGAAGGAATTAAAGAAAGGGCGAGGCTCTAACTTTAAAAATATTTGTCAAAGTTATGTTCACAACTAGTATTAAAATTGGATTTTAAATACTTAGTGTGGTACATAAAATATATGTATTGACGTTCAGAATCCGCTGTGAGCTGGATACTGGCTTCAAGCCGAGATTTCTCTGCAAATCGGAAACGGGACGAAAGTCGCGCTGTTTCGACCGTAGATACCTAAGTTTAGGAACTACCCTTTGGGTATGTACTTAAATTAGGAAATGTTATAATGTAACTAGTTGACTAGAGACATTATCTCTATATCAGTGTTTAATCTGATGCGGATAAAACCTTTATATTCTAGAACACTAAAGTGTTTCATTATATAAAGATGATACTGAGATAAATACATTGGATGTAAATAACAGAATTTATATTTTGAATATATAAAATCTCAAACATATAAAATGACAAATAAATAGCTCAAATTGATTTGATCAATAGAGACTTATTTGTGGCATTGTTGTCTGGGACTCAAATTAAACAAGACTCGTATATCCACACTTTAAGAGTGGGTCTAGGACTGATTTGATATTCAAATAAGGTCTACGAATCTAGTTTATTAAACAAGACTCGTATATCCACACCTTTTAAGAGTGGGTACTAGGACTGATTTGACTATTCAAATAAGGTCTACGAATCTAGTTTATTAAACAAGACTCGTATATCCACACTTTTTGAAGAGTGGATACTAGGACTGATTTGACTATTCAAATAAGGTCTACGAATCTAGTTTATTAGGTTAAATACCTAAAATACTATTTACTTGGTAATAGTAAAAGGGCCACCGATCTGTTAGCCCTATTCATGGTGAAGTAAGTGGGCCCATATCTAGCTAGGCTAGATGTGAACATAAAAATTCGTGACCTTAACGGATGTGACATCACGTTGTGGTTATGTGTTTCTTTTGAAGAACACAGATCGGAAACTTTAGAGTTTCGACACGAAGTAGACAAACAGATCGGCTATAGTGTTATTCCGCCACGGTAAGACAGAAATGGAAAATACTTAAGCAGTAAGTTTCATATATAAATGAAAGAGTATGGTATTCTTTCATATAAGGACTCCTCCCGAGACACGTTAGTTAGACGAGTGTGTCTGAACTAAAACCGAATTTTGTTGGACATGATAAGGTTTATCACGAGTCGCTCTGAGCTACTATTCCTTCTACAGGATATGTATTAACAGTGCAAAACTTATTTAGAATAAGGTTCCATATAAATCTGTTTGACAGATATCATATAGGATATGAACAGGGAAGAAACGGGTTTCTCATTCCTGATAATTTGGGTATGCCAGGCATGACGTTTGGATAATACCAAACTAAAGGACCCAAATTGGATAAGTGCCAATATAGGTTATCTAAGGGAAACCTTAAGTATAGTGCTTATAAATCCCACATGAGAACAATGTGATTGTTGCTCACCATGCGTTTTTCCTGAGAGAAATATCGATATGCAGTGGTCAGTGGGAGGATAGTGATACTCGATGAAAATCGGAGTAGTACTACTGTTCAAGGCACGAAGTCCTTAATGGAACACAAATAGTTCATCTATGATGAATCTATACCATTAATCTTCAAATACACAAGAACTAGTAGATCGGATAGAGTCAGAAAACAACCTAGGGTATGGGTTTCTGATCTCACCTCATAAAGATGTCAATCTTATGGAGGTGTACCATCCGACTACGTTATGAGGAAGTGATACGAGGTATCGACTCCCTGTTATGGCAAAGTGCCATGAGTCCGAAATGGATTCCATGTTATAACAACTATTTTGGATACTAGTTGTTGTACCACAAGGCGTTGTGCCTATGGTACATTAAACGTCTTCAAGGAAGACATACATGGAAGGCAACATACCAACGTGCAAACCTAAGGTTTTGACGGAAAGGTATCGTTATCAACATTGTGTTAATAACGGTTCAACCTTTTTACCTGTTGCCATGGTAAATCCATTTTGAAAATGCTTGTTGATAACTGCGTATTTATTCATTTATGAAATTTGTCAGTTACAGATCAAAATCGCTTTCCTGAAAAGGAAACCTTTTGGAGGATATTTACAACATCCTGACGATTTTATATAACCGACAAACAAGGTTTGCGGGTTATTCGATCCATGTTTGGATTGATGCAAGCATAAGGTTCTTGGAACTGACGTTTTGAAATAATCATAATGGTTTATGATTTGACTCAAAACGAAATAATTCTTGTGTATATAAGGAGGTTAGTGGGAGAGCGCACTGACAGTGAAATTCCCATAAAGCAATTGGTGAAAGCTTGGCTTTCATAGATATTCTTCATAAGAAATTCTCCGTAGAATTCTGGGGAGTAACAACCTTTATTCAAGGAATAAAGATCTACTGGGATAGATTTGGAGTTTGTTAACACTCTCTGGGAAATTGTACATTTAAAATGTACTTGTATTGGTGTCTCATACGCTTCGAGCATATGGAGTCACAATTGGGTCAATCCAAGTGATAGTCACTGAATTGAAGATTAAGAACATCTGTTAGTATCTGAGAGAACTAAAGATGTTGTCTTAAACTATGGAGATGGAGAACTTGAAGTGACTGGGATCACTACTGCAAGTTTCCAAACAATTAAAATACTACGGTACTATAAAGTTTGAATAACGGGACAGTGAGCTGGAAATCTTCCAAGCAAGATAACTGTTGCCATATAAACAACAAATGCGGATTATTGCTGCAGCTGAGGCAGCAATAGAAGACCATCTGGGTCGAAAATAAATCTAATAAGATTAGATAAAGTTCTGTTAGCAGCTGAGCTAGGCGTCGGCATAGGCTAAGGAATTAAAGGTCTCATCGACGATCCAGATATATACTTCTATATCATCTGATTCGTTCGGATCATACATCGTGGCGATGTGATGATCGTGTAAATCGCGTCAGACGATAATTAAGCAAATCCGCTGACGAAAACCTTTCCTCAGCAATTTGAGCGAACTGTACATAGTTCGGGTGTTAGACACTCGAGTGACTGGCTATGTGCCAAGTGGGAGATTGTTGGATAATATGACCCATAGCGTCACTATTTGCACAGATCATTGTGTTGTTGTAGCAAATTAACTATGTAATAAGGAAATTGCACTCTCATCATTTGTGATTAGATCACCATAGATATAAATGAAGAGAGGTCCCTATGATTAGTTCCTGGATTGAGATGATATGAGACAGTATCAGTCCACGAAGGATTAATCATTAAATATCCCTAGCCGTAGTATTATCGAGACTGGACATCGATAATGCGGAATAGGCTAGTATTGCACTTGTGCGCGTTGTGAGGGCACAACGGCATAGTTCTCATATATATAAGTATTGGATACTTGTGCAAGTGCGATAGGAGGTCGTGTTTCACCGATGGTACGGGAAACAGCTTCGCTCTGGATAGACCCTTCGGAATCCCATTGGTATTATGACTAGGTGTCTATGGGAGGCCGAAATCAAGGTAGGTGTGTATAGTCTTAACCTGAGACTTACATCGCTAATACTTACGACAATCGGTAAACTTTGGTTTTGGTGGTGGGGGATCTTAACTGGTTCTGTGTTCACCTCTTCTGGGTTTATCAGAGAATCGTAGTGTATTGGATGTGATGTCAAGACGGAAGTGTCACTCCAGTCATAATGGAGATGATGTCACGCAGGATACGGTATTAGTGCTCTAAAGTGATGCGCATCCAATCGTGATATTATGACCAGGTCATGAATATCCGATTATAGAGACTAGTTACCAGACATCCGATATGTGTTTCGGACGGGGCAGACACTTATCCAGCCCCAGCCCTAGCACGTGATTATCATATACTGGGCCGATATGCACAATACAATTGTATACTACGCTTGATACAGATCTAGATATTCTTTGATGAATATGTCCGGAGAACTTGGGAAGACTTGGTGCTTTGCTAGGAGTCGACCTTGTCTCGTAAATCGGTAGAACGTAGTACTTGGTACGTACGTGATTCGGGCACTCCGACGACCGTATTTACTGCCAACTTATCCGGGGATCTCATGGGTCGCTTCCCGATAATCCACCGATGACGCACAACTCGCACTCTTGAATAATCTGGGATTATAAAGAAGAGAGAGAGAGAATTAATCTAGGATTAATAACGGAGATTTTATCCAGGATAAAATGTCGTCTAAGAGAGAGAGAACGATTAATTCGGAATTAATCGATGTATTAATATATTCGATATATTAGACGAAATTAGATTTCGACGCGGAATTAAAATTAGATTTTAATTCGGGCAAACGAGTTAATTAATTCGTTAGCGACGTAAATAATAATTTCGCCAGGCGCAATTATTTATTTAAATTCGATTGAATTAACGTCGCGACGTAAGCTCGGTATTTCGGAAATATCGAACCCGAACGCGTGAGTGCACGTGGGCCCACTTTCATTTGGAAACGTGTGGGGCCCACATGACACATGTCATTGTATGTATTATTTTATTGATAATGCATTGCATGTGATAGTGTAGAATGCACTCAATGTTATTGCATGGAAATTGAGTGTTTGACACTCTAAGCCATTGCATGTTTTGTGTCATAATTTTATTATTTATTTAATAAATATTATGGCATAAATATAAATTGATTTTTGGTAAATCATTTTAACTTAACACAAAACTTATCTCTCTCAATTTCTCTCTTCTCTCACGCCCAAATGAACTTTTGCTCACTGGTTTTGAACCAGTTTGGCGTGAATAAGGGAAGCAAGAGTGGTTTCTCATGGTGAGAAATCAAGTGCTAGCACACTTACAAGTCTTGCGAAGGTGGTAGGGAGGTTCGACCATGAGGCGGGACTCATCCGATGGAGTTTGGAGCTTCGTTTTGAGACCCGAAATTCTGTTTTGCAGGGACAATGGACTGCAGCAGTTTGGCATGAAGGACAGTGCGTTTTTGGGCATGATTCATCTTCAAATCGACATAACCGATCAATGTGAGTATTCCGCTACCTCCATTGATGTATTCATGCATTATTTCATGTCTTGATTTGATCTTGGGACCTTAGAAATAACCAACACAAGGGTCGAGACTAGTGGGAAGAGATGCGAGGAGCCCAAAAATAAGGCAATTGAGGAAAATCTCATATGTAAGAAACTGTTTCCCTCGCGCAGCAGAAGTGGTTTAGGTACCGGGATCGACCTATAATTTTTTTTCTATCCTCTCTATTTGGTTGCCGAATCTGACCTGCCCATGGTCTTATGTTTTGCTTATGTTTTTAAAAATATTTCATCCCCCGAACAGTAGCTTTGATTTGATTAGTTTTGCACCCAAAATACGCTCACAGCTCACCTAAATCATCCCCTGAAATGCGTTTGGTGTAGCAGTGTTTCAAGTCTGATCTTTCTCACAAAACGACCCCACAACACCCTTGAAATATCCCTTATATTCCCTAATTTTTCTGGACAAAAAAGACAACTCTGAATGGTATTTTTTGCTATGTCTCATTACCAACAAAATGAAGTGTGAGCTTCACTCACAAAATAAAATCCCTAAACTCTTTAGAGATTGAAATAAGATTTTGTCACACTAGAAATTTTCTTTTCTCTTTTGTTCTTATTCTTTTTCTTTCAACACTTGAGAGAAAACAAGAACAAGGGTGGCTAGGTTTATTCAAGAATGAATTAGGGTAAAATGATAACATCTTTATCCTTTTATATACTTAGGGTTTAATATTTTAAAATCAATATAAAAAACCCTAGCTTTCCCCTTTGATAAATTTGGCCACCCTTTCATTTCCTATACCTAATTTTGTAACAACCAACTTATTAATTATCATCATAATGACAGTTAATGTAATGTTGAAAAAGAGTAAATACTATTAATGAAATGTTGAATTTTTTTCAAATCATATTTAAAAAATTCTTCATTTCAATAAATGATATATTAAATAATTTAATATTTACATTAAATTAAATGATTATCTTATAATCATTTATTTAATGAAAACCTTATATCAAATATAATATAAAGTTATATATGTGACAAAATATATTATTCATCTCATTAATAATAATATATATATATGAGTATATAATTGAACTATCCAATTATATTTAATTTGCTACAGTATATCGAGCTAGCATGGACGAAATGGATCCACACTTTCGAGCTCCAATAATCCCAGAATATTAATTAAACTCTTAATTAAATATTTTGAATTATTAACTTCATGTTATTCCACTAAAAACCCGAAGCTGCACTCTCGTTGCCGTAAATAGATAATATAATCGAACTACGTCTGTATCCATCGCTATAGTCATTGCATATGGATTAGCCCTTAATGAGTATCTCATAATTATAGCCGGCCATTATTTCCGTTATACTCCTCTAATTATTTTTACCTGAAGTACCATTGATTCTCTAATGAACTATTTATTCATAACTATTATGAATATTAATTTCTCTATTCATAATAGAAAGACTTCAGCGCTCTAATCGTTTAAGTACTGAATCAACCCTTAAGGAATATACTCCTCTAATTCTTGCAAGAATGAGTGAACTCCATATCTATGACCAAACCATGTCCCCAGCTACAAAAAAAAACCATGTCCCCAACTACACAACAAACCATGTCCCCAAAGTACGTAGTTATTGGTCGGGATTGCTACACCAACCTCACATTGTAAATCAAAGCATCTCACACCTATATTTGGTTAGACTTACTGTGAATTCAAATTATTCTACCTCACATAAAATATTACTATCTTATTATTCTTATCCAGGTTCTGTTGAACCTCTTGGTTCGGCTATCTTACTGTTTCGTGACTTGTCTATCCTTTTAGATACTCTTCTTTACTTGATCAAATCCTTACAAGGGCTCTACATTGAAAGGTGAATATATACACTCCATAGACATCTGATAATACTCATTACTATTATTTGTCTAAGTTCAGTGATGGTTTAGTTAGGTGTCTATACACTTACTGGGGTAGGGCTACTGGGAAGAAGATTTATCTATTCATTCTGTTGGGATCTGCATTGACTTCTCCATACCTTAGGGTTCCACAACTCTTATCAATCATTCCGAGGTCTTCATCTACATTACTGTTTTTAAGCTATGTTATCTATGTTGCTATTTGTACTGAACTTCCTTGTTACTTCCTGCATCCATCTATATTATTTATTTCCATATCCTATCTCTTGGCTCTAAGCTGTGCTACCGAGGCTAGTGGTGGTTCGTTCTTATTGAGTTTTGCTTTTTCTATAGGCTTCATCTACATCACCTGACTTATAATCTATACCGATCATTTTTTTGCTAACTCCTAAGTGTCTCCAATCTAATGGGCCTGTTCCTTTAAATTTACGTGGATTTCTACTAGCATTGGTCTGATCTATGGATTCTTATTGGTATTAGAAATATGTCCATCTTGGACTATGTCGGGTTCTTTCTTTTCTAACTTTAAAAACTTCCTTGGTCCTTTTCTGGGTGATCTATCTCTCTGTGTTTTTTGCCCCTAACTCAGAATATAGTATTACATATACTGAGCTTTCTTACGGTTATCTCCATCTATGTTGGTTAAAGATGGAATAATAATTTTATATCTCAACGAATTCCAATGTCCTTAGTTTGATACTTTATGTCCTGGTAGAATCTATTACTCATGTAGGATAGGTATGAGATAGACTCTATTATGATAGTTTCTTTAATCGGTATCACTGAGAGGTGAGAATCTGGATTTGATTGTCTAAGATCTCTATATCATTTGTGGAATCTCATGTCAATCTGATACTTCCCCGACTAACTTTGATTTCATGTTTCTTTTGCCTTTATGACTATTCCTCGATACTCGAAATGCTTGCTACTTATACAAGGTATTCAAGGATTTTTGGATCTGATCGAAGGAATCTTACGAAAAAAGAAGGAACATTACTGAGGTCTATTCGACATTTTTTATTCTTGCTCAGGCATATTTTATTTTCCATACTACTATAAGTTCTGACATTTTCTTTGTTATCTTATTCTATATCTCTACCTTTTATTGCATCTAGTTTTTTTAAGTATCTGTACTTCATTCCTTACTTTTCTTATAGCTTTTTTTTTCTCTTTCTACTCCTCTGGGTGGGTATTCTTAGAACTTTACTATCTAGTTTCATAACTTATCTTGAACTTCTGGTAATAAGCCGGGATGACTACAAAAGAATTCTTATCTAGGATAAAGAGTATAATTATTTTCATTAGGAAGGAAATTCAAGTAGCTTTGGGAATTCTTACTAACATTTCTATAGGACTTGAGGACGCACTCGAGGATCGAATACTGGAGAGGTAGTGCCTCGCATACGGGTATCCCAGGCATACTACGTATACAAGACCCCAGTACTCTACGCACTGCAGTCACTGACTCCATGGACCATACTCTGCTACCAACTTTGTAACATCTCTCTCTCGGAGATGCTACCAGTAGGGAATAAGCTGACCTATCCCCCTGAGCCTCTGATTTTCTGACTATGATCATCAATACAAATCTTATCTCAATCACAAACTCATGCCTATGGACCATTGCCTGACTTAATAACATGAAATGAAACTTAATACTCATAAGTATGTACTCAATAACAATACACTTATAACTCTGTCATGGACACTATAACTTATTTTATACACAATCTTTACTATACAATTGTCTGATACATGAATTTACTCTGACTTTGACTGAACTGTTTCTCTAACTTCACATGGTGGACTCAAACACCCTAGTGACTGCCATCGGTATCCATCCTCTCGAGCTCGTTCTCCGAGTATACTTGTAAAACAAAAACAATGGGAGTGGGCGGGTTAGATCGTTTGAACGACTAGTGAATGGATAGTTTAAAACGGAATTTGAAATACTTTATGAAACATCCTTTTTCTGAAATCAAAATCATCTCGAGGAAAACTGATATTTTCTAAATACTATTTCTTATCTTAAAACACATTCTTTTTCTGTGAAAAATCTTCTAGAAATCATTTCTGTCTGTAAAACTCCGAGTTTCTCATAAAATTGTTTCTTTTGAAAACTCTTTTATAAAACCATCATTTTAAAAATCATGTCTCTGAGTATCTGTAGAAAACCTGAAGCATGGGGGCGTTACGTATCGTCGTCCCTCCATATGCCTAGATTAGCGGTCTTGGTGCGTTACGTATCGCCATCCCCCAAGCCACTAAACCAGAGTCAGGTGTGCCAATCCATGTCATTGGGGCATTATTGTTAGGGTTGGTGCTCGGAGAGCCAATCCGGATCGTATTTATGTCTGATTCATGAATACGAGCAATACTTTTTTCCATAATATTACTTATATATGGTTACACATCTTATTTTTATATACGTATTTGATCTAATTACGACTAGATTAAAACTAAATCTGATTTAGTGATATATATATATTACATAAAGACCCCAGGATTTACAACGTAGTGTACAATTACAACGTTGTGTATAATTGACATTGGGAAATGTCACTATAAGTTGTATATTCTCAAATAAAGTTCCTGGTCAAGATTTACTAACACGAATGGGTTAACAAAATCTGTTGAGACCAGCACATGTCGTATATCGAGACTTAGTCCGATGGTTTTGTTGGGGTTTTATTGGGGGAATATCCGGTAACGCAGCGGAACGCGGAAAATCAAAATTTTTCGATTTCAATAATTTTTCTTAGAACAATTAAATAATTATTTATTTAATTACCCAATACTTACAAACTGAATTTTAACTCATTGATGAATAAAGTAAGCTTGAAATGATTTCAAAAGCTTACTTTTGATTATTTGATAATCATGTTGTCATTCTAGAGTTGCTAAGCCACTCATTGATTTCCTAGAATTGTTCTTGAGTAGTTTCAAGATGGTGAGACTTGCTTGGTGTGGTAAAGGTTGGATTAAAGTGTTGAATTTAATTAATTTTGTGTAATTTGGTTAATTAGACAATTTGTAAAGTTAGGGTTAAGAACTCTTTCCAGATTTGGGATTTTTCATATATGTGATGAAATATAGTGTGTATATGATGCATATTAATTTTTGGGTTGATTGGATTTGATCTTGACATGTTTTGAACAAAAATGGTCCAAATTGTAAGAACTTAAAATTATCGGGCTATTCGGCCATATTAAAAAATTTAGGGTTTTTGTTGCAATTTATTTTTGATGTGTTGGACATGTTGGAAGTCATTTTAGAACTGATTTGGAATCATCCAAAATTATATTTGACAATTTGAGAACTAAAATGAACAAAATGCCAAGTTTAGAGGTTAAACATTAATTTTCAAGAAATATGATTTCTTGAGTTAAAATTCAGTTTGTAAGTATTGTGTAATTAAATAAATAAGTTTATTTAATTGTTCTAAGAAAAATTATTGAAATCGGAAAATTTTGATTTTCCGCGTTCCGCAGCGTTACCGGATATTCCCTCAATAAAACTCCAACAAAACCATCGGACTAAGTCTCGATATACGATATGTGCTGGTCTCAGCAGATTTTGTTAACCCATCCTTGTTAGTAAATCTTGACCAGAAATTTTATTTGAGAATATACAACTTATAGTGACACTTCCCAATGTCAATTGTACACAATATTGTAATTGTACACTACGTTGTAAATCTTGGGGTCTTTATCTAATATATATATATATATATCAAACATGCAAACACCTTCCAAACAAGTTCCAACTATTTAATTACAAACTAAAAGAGTAGAGACAACATCATAGCAACACATGTTGAAGCTAAACATGATAGAAACAATTTCTTAGTTGAAAAGTTTAAGAAAAAAACTTACAAAATTCAAGTATTTTCAAGCTTTTTTTTCTTGTTCTTCAACTTTGCTATCAACTTTCTTTGTAATGTATTTGATAACTTAACCTAAATGAATGAAAAAGAAACAAAACAATTTATACTCCCCCATTTAGCCCTTGGCCAAAATTTTGGGAAGAAAAATAAATATCTCGATATTTTTTTGTTTCAATTAATTCAAGTTAATCCACTTGTATATTTGATCATTATAACATTTAATGATTTACAACAAGTCAGATTAATCAACTAAAGTCATTTCCTAAAGTAATCATAACTTAAGATATTTATATTTTAATTACTTTAATTATTTATTAATTAAATAATTAAATAATTATTTAAATATGAATATTTTATATATATGTAATATATTTACTTTAAATATTCAAATATATATATATATATATATATATATATATATATATTTATGATATATGTCAAATATCACAATTTGACATTTAATTAATATGTATTTAATAAAATCATTCATTAAATACATATACATATTAATTAGGAAATTATCATTAGGTCCGTTTGTATGTATTTTTCGTTTAACCTTTAAACAACTTATAAATAATCAGTATTATTCATAAAAGTTACCCTAGTGCTATACGAGTATATTTCATAGGTGAAACTCTCTAGATTCATGCATATCCGTCAAGAAATCCAATTTCGTGTCCATAATTTACCCACCTGTAAATTATGACGATCACAGATAAACTCGTTGAATCTTACAGGTCGAGGTCATGGTATATGTTTAGTTCCTCCGTCACATGTATCTGGATATATCCCAGAGATATAGATGTAAACGTCAAATCTCTATAGGGACAATCCCATCGACGTCTCTTATTAGCAATCTCTAAAAGAACACTTAGAACTTACTTTTAAAGTGTACCACGGGCCTATGGTTTTTATTTGATTGCTAATCATATATGGACTACCTATGTTATGTATACAAAACTGACGGATCCTATCTTGACACACAAAAGATATCTTGAGGATCTATCCACACCCAACGAATAGGCGGAGGTTTGATCTAAATAGATCGGTGACGTGACTGCCATCTAAGTGTGGAGGATGTCTCATATACCCACAATGGTATCTCAAGTCAAAGAATCACAAATGCTACTCAACCCGAGAAGATTCGTATTGACGTTGGTGTACCATCCATTAAGAATCTTCGGTGATTCGTTCAGTGTTTATCCGCTATAAACACCTACACGTCTATATGTAGACCCGGCCATGGTTCCGATTCGAAACCGGAACCGGACCAGAACCGAACCGGTTGGAATCGGAAGGTTCCGGTTCCAACCGGTTCCGGAATCGGAACCGTGGCCGACTGGTTCGATTGGGGTTCGACCCCAATTCAAACCGGTGGAACCGTAGGGTTCCAACAGGAACCCTAAACCCCAACGGCTAGTAGCCGTTGGGGGCTCTCTGCCCTCCATTTTAAAAAAAACTGTTATAAAAAAATTATAAATTACTAATATATCTCTAATAACGGTAGTAAAACGGTTATATTTAGGGGCATTTTTGATATAAAAAAAATTCTAAAACTCTATAAATAGGATTCATTTTTCATTAAACCGATTAAATTTTCAAGAGATGTTCCAGCACGTTGGAATTCAACTTATTTTCTTTTATGTCAAACATTTCAATACAAAGATTCATTATGTACTTTTTTTTCTCAACATGTTCAAAATGTCACACTTTATCCTAGTCAATGGGATATTTGTGAAAATATTTTAGATATTTTAAAAGTTTTTAATGAAACTACTTTAACTTTTAGCGGTGTTTATTATCCAACAGAACAATTATTTCTTCTTGAAAGTTTGAATATTGTTGGTGCTCTCGATGAACATGCCGAAAGTAGCGATCCTAATGATATTATTTTATTAGAAGCCATTACTGTTATGAAGGTAAAATGATTGACTTATTTTAGAGACATTCCTTTACTTTATCTTATTGCTGCTGTTTTTGATCCTAGATTTAAATTAGAAGGTTTGAATGGTGCTTTACAAGCTTACTATGGTTATTTAGGAATATTAGAAGAAATTGATATTACAAGAATAATGACGAAATTAAGAAATGATTTAATTGAGTTATTTAATGATTATATTGTAAGATATAACTTAGGAACATTAGGTGAATCTAGTAGTAGCGACCCGGTAATTCAAACAAAACTTAGCGCAAGGGTGTAGGAAACGCTTTCCTCGCGCAGCGGAAGCGATTAGGCACACGGATCGACCTTGAAATTTTTTTCTGCTTTCGCTTCCTTAAATTCGAATGGAACCAGCACATATACTGAACTTTTGCTTCTGTTTCGGACAAGATCTCAGCCCCGAAATGCGCCCAAAAAAGTCCCCGAACTGCAGTGAAATAATGGACTGTTTTGGACCCGTTACACAACCGAACTGTACACAAACCAGTCCACTATTGGCGTGAACTGCTAGAGTATTTAAGGTATGATTTTATCTCTAAAAAACAGTCCCAACTGAACCCCAAAATATCCCCAAAGTGTTTTGTTGACGGCTGATTTTGGTCTCAGGGCAATACGGGAATATTGCTCCCGAGGCAATCCTCCTTCAATAGTGAATTTGTTTGGTTGTGGGAGAAACCAAAAGAAAACTTAGCAGAAGATAGATAATGCGCCAATCAACAAGGAGATTTAACGTGGTTCGGTGGATTTGGATCCAACCTACGTCCACGGACACAAACAGAACGATACTTTTATTATTGAGATATGCTTCTCTGATATCACTTGAGTTTACAAGTATGGTCTTGATGATTCTGATCCCTTTTACTCATACTCTACCCTCCTATTTATAACAATGAAGAAATCAGATTCCTTCTAGTATAAGGATTCCTAGTTGATACAATTTCCTTCTCCTGCAAGGATTCCTAATGAAATCTTACTCTTACTTCTTTCTTTCCGCTTAGGACACTGATTTTATCAGCATTCCATATGGAAGTATGACAACTTATCCCTTTTCCCCGTAGAAATAGGATGTCTCGTCTTCTGGTGCACGCTTTGCAATGTGCTCGGTCTTCATGAGGTCGGTCGTGAAGGTCTTTCGAACTGAGGATGCCGCTGTTGATCCGGTATATGCACGGTCATCCGAGCTTAAGTGGTCGGTCTCTGGTCATGGAGTGCTTGGCCTGTCACTGCTGGTTCTTTTATAGGTCGGGTCGGTATTAGTAATCTTGGCTTGAGAAGTGAACTTCTTTTCTTACCCCTGTCGTGCTGCTTAAATAACATCGTTCCTGAAAACACCATCAACATCTGTCCCCTAGTTCTCGATTCCAACGAGTATACAAGTTGGTACCGGGAACTATAAAAAGATGGTGTGCTGATTACAGATTTGTTTCTATCTTCATACCCTTGGCCTAAATATGGTGCTTGATCTAATTCCTTTTTTCGTGCCAAAACCAAGCCTTTCCACCGCCTCTTCCAAAAGACTTTTCCTCGAGACACACATCTGTCGCGTCCATTTAAATGCCCATTAAATCACCATTAGAGTTTTTCCTGAGTTCGACACTTGTCAAGCATCCACCGGTTTCCCGCCAAAGGTAGAAAAAATTGACCGTGTAGAAGCGTTTCAACAGTACCTTGATCCCAACTGTTTGCTTGACTTTGTTAGAACTCTTTTATAGCCGACACTTGGCGTTTATCCGGGGTTCTTTTTTTTCAATCTAACGGCCTGGGGTGCCCCGTTCATGACCATAAGAAGACGGAGCGTCTACTGTGCGACTGTTTTCTTTGCTAGGGAGAGACTTATGGGATTGAATGCTTGCTTATGACGCCTTTTAGAACTTCTCAGGTATAAATTTTCTAGATGTTCTCCTTTTTCTTTTTCTTTTTTTTTTTGGTAGTTGCGTAGCCTTGGTTACTTCGAGAAACTGGCCATAGACTGATTTTTCCCTTTTTGTTTCTCGGGTGTCTAGGATGTCTGACGATCGGCTTTCCTCTGCCACACCTGCTAACCCTTTGATTCCCCCTGCCGAAGAGCTCTCCTCGAGCTCGGGAAGTCCTGATATAGAGGATCTTGACACCACCCTCACCTCTTCTGAACTCGAACAAGATACTTACCACCAGAGAGTCCCCCGGAAGGATCCGGAGCCCGGTGATTTAGACTGCTCGGCTCTGGATATGGATCGCCCTTCCAAAATTACTGAGGATGACTTAGCGCTGCTCCGGCAACGGTATGACATCCCGATTGACATTGCTCTTGAGGTCCCCCATCTGTATGCTCGTGCTAGCCAACCTGATGAGGGTTCGGTGGCTCTTCTTCCGGCTTTCTTTGAGTGTGGTCTTTGGCTGCCCATTCAACGTTATTTCGCCTGGATGCTGGCTGAGTTGGAGATTGCCCCTTGCCAGTTGAGTTTGAATAGTTGGAGGATCCTGGCCGGTTTACACGTGGTCTAGAACCGGGCGGGACTTGGCGAACCTTCTCTTGAGGAAGTGAAGAGATTTTACCGGCTGAAGGCCAACCCCAAAACACACCACGGCTGGTATTACCTTTCTGCATATGCTGACTCTTCTAACGTTGTCCGCAAGCTCCCCGATTCCAATAAAAACTTCAAGGATCTTTGGTTCTGGGCCACTGGAGATTGGGGATGGGTTCTGCGATCATATGTAGAGGATGTTTCGGTTCCGGACATCTTTAGAGCGGGAGGTTAGGAGCCTAATCCTTACCATCCATGTCTTTAGCTTTTATGCTTTAGATTCTAACTTTATTGATTCTTCCCAGCTTGCTGGAGGGATGCTCCCAAGGTTTCTCGTGGAGTCCGGAGGCGGGTAAGATGGGCTCGGCGATATGCCGATCACTGAAGGGATTTGATAAATGATATGGCATTTACTGAGTCGGGTCTTATTCGGATCGTCCCTCCGAAGATTCTGGGCCGGATAGGAGGTTTCTCGTTGATTTTTCTAGCTGTTTCCCATGTTTTTTTTAAACATGTACGCAGGTCCTGTACTGACCACTTTTCTTATTTCTGCCTTTGCAGGTATGTCGAGGAGACCAAGATACCTCGATCGATTGACCGGTTCCTCCAAGAAAACTAGCCCATGTGGAGCCGGTACTTCTCGAAAACGGCCTGAAACTTCTGAGGCTGAAAGGTGGCTGAAGAGGTGGAGCGACCGAGCTCTCAAGGTCTGTCTTCGCCTTCCGGGGTGCCTTCGATGGGTGCTGCCTGCCCTGGTAGTCCTTCAAGGTCTTCTAGAAGAAGGAAGCGTCCATTTGGTGCTGTGGACCCAATACTAAGTCGGGAGTTGGAGGAGGAGCGGGCTCAGAGCAATGAGACTCCTGCTCGGAAGGAGAGGAGGGCGTCGGGGTGTATTTGTAAGAAGTAGAAGGGTTCTGTGATCCTTGGCGTTGACGACCTCGGGAAGGATATTAGGGAAGCTACTTCCCACCTGGTGCCGGCTTTCAATGAGATGGCCGAGGCCATACCTTCGGAGAAGATTCCGGGGTACGAGGACCTTTCCCCCGAGGAGGTGGTTGCAGAGCTATGTTCTCAGATGGCTAAGGTTGTGTTACTTTTCCTCATTCCTGCTGTGTCTTCCTGACTTAGTTTATTTTCTGATTCTTTTGTTTCTTCTTGGCAGGCAAACTACCTTACGGCCAAGAATAAGGACCTCTTTTTGAGCCTTTTATCCGATGGCGGCCAGGCCCAGAGGCTTCAGAATCGGCTTTCCGAAGTGGAGACCAAGCTGGCTAATGCGGAGGAGACGATAAGGAATCAGGAGCTGGCTGCAGTTGATGCCCTTAGGAAAAACAAGGCTCTTAAATCCTCTTATAGTCTGGAGCGAAAAAACGCTGAAGCCGCTAGAAAGGGTTTCGCAAATGCCCAGTCTGAGATCAGGGTTTTAAAGGTGGAGGTATGTAGTGTTGAATCAAAGCTGCGGGCCAAAGATGAAGAGTTGGAATGATCCCTTGCCGAGCTTGGGAGAAAGGAATTTGAGTTGGAGGCCGAGAGGGACTCAATCCGTCTTGAAGGAGTTGGTGACTGTGCGAAAATTATTCCGATGGTACTGCCTGACTTGGATATGGGTCCCATTCATGCGACCATCCGCTTCTGTAAGGGGGAGATATCCGAGGAGGAGTTTAAGAGGTGGCTACCCCCTTCTCCCGAAGAAGTGATGGATCTCGACCCTGTCTCGATCGCCCCGGTTCTGCCAATTCCTCAAGAAGACCGACCCGAGGTTCTTGCTACTGAAGTGGTCCGACCTGAGATTCCTCCGACCCATGAAACTGTACTTGTCGAGGCCTCTCCGTTTGCCGATGTGGAAGATGATGTCCCCTGTCCTGAGGCCGAGCCGAGCCATCCGCCATCCGGTCCTGCTGAAGGAGAGCTATCTGCCCCTGCGCGGGCTGACTGACAAGGGGGTAACCCGAATGGGGCCCCGTGTAAACATGACATACTTTTCTTTTCTTGTGATAAATTTTTCCCATCTGCAACTTAAGCAATTAATTATATATTTCACGTGTTTCTTCTGTCTTTCATAATCGGTTCTGAATGTTTCCCTTCACATGCCTATTCGAGGCCTGCCTGTGAACCGACCCCGAGCTGGAGGAAGCTTTTGGCTGCGGGGGGATGTTCCATCCCTCGTCCGAGCAGGTGGGCTTAGTGGGACATAACCTGACCCCGAGCTGAGAGAAATACTTGGCCCTGGGGGATGTTCCATCCTCAGTCTGGGCTGATAGACTCGGTGGGACTTAACCCGACCCCGAGCTGAGAGAGATATTTGGACCTGGGGGAATGACGCCTCCCCAGTCCAAAAGTGCTGACTCGGTGGGACGTAACCCGACCCCGAGCTAAAAAAGGCATTTGGACCTGGGGGAATGACGCCTCCCCAGTCCAGAAGTGCTGACTCGGTGGGACGTAACCCGACCCCGAGCCAGTGGTACACAGAGGTATCGGCGGAATGAAATCCAGCCCCGAGCCGAGTGACCAAGCGGCCTCGGTGGAATGAAATCCAGCCCTGAGCCGAATAATTTTTGGGACTTGCATAGGAGGGAAGTAAACCAACCTTTGCAGTCCTACCAACCTGGCACGGGTGTCCCCTTGCCAGACCGGCAAAAAAGCAAAAATAAAATTTTGGAAAATAATATCAAAAGGGTGGGGGGTGACTCAGCACTTGTCCCAAAAAAAAAACTTTTTACAAATGTAAACAATAGCACGGATACCTCAAAACAGCGTCCTGCCCGAGGTCTCCAAAACACAATTCTGAATCTTTCAATTCAGTGTCCCGGCGAACCAGGATTTGGATCAGAGAGCGTTTAAAATGGTAAGGGCACATCCTCTATATGTCGGGTCACTGTGGAGCCTGTGTATTGTGCGAGGGCTCCTCCTTACCATGATGGAGCAGGCACACGCTACAGTGGCACAACGCCTCCCCGTTCTGCGCCTCTCTTGGATCCAAATGATGAATGGATCAAAGAGTGTCCGGGATACTAAGGGCACATTCCTCCTTAGGTCCGGCATCACTGGAGCTAGCAATCGTCACGGGGGCATCATCTCTCCTCGTGCTATGCTTTCTCACGGATCCATTACATTGGGTAAGTGATGATCATAGAGTGTTTCGAAACATTAAGGGCATATTCCTCCTTATGTTCGGTAACACTGGAGCAAGCAATCGCCACGGGGGTATCATCCCTCCCCGTGCTATGCTTCTCACGGATCCTATGCATCGAGTATGTCCCTGAATATTCTGAGGACCCCGAGCTAAAGAGACATTTGGTTCTGGGGGAATGTTCCGTCCCCAGGCCAATAAGCACGACTCGATAGGACGTAACCCGACCCCTGAGTCGAATAGTATAGTAGCCTTAGCGGAACGAGATCCAGCCCCGAGCCGATGAAGAGGCCTTGGCGGAACGAACTCTAGCCCCGAGCAGATTGTTGAAGGGGCCTCGGCGGAACGAACTCCAGCCCCGAGCCGATTGTAGAAGGGGCCTCGGCGGAACGAACTCCAGCCCAGAGCCGATTGTTGAAGTGGCCTCGGCGGAACGAACTCCAGCCCCGAGCCGATTGTTGAAGGGGCCTCGGCGGAACGAACTCCAGCCCCGAGCCGATTGTTGAAGTGGCCTCGGCGGAACGAACTCCAGCCCCGAGCCGATTGTTGAAGTGGCCTCGGCGCCAACTGTCCTCTGTAATGGGCGTTGAGTATGTCCCCCGGTTTTTTTTATATGGCTTTCAACTTTGTTTTAAGAAAGCGGATGGAAAAATTTTTTATTTTGAAAAAAGAAGGTTTTATTCATATTTGGGGACATACTGTCCTCCTTACAGTTTTTCTGCGGGATATTTCAAGAAAAAGCTTTATATTTGGCTCATTTGTGGGCATTGTTGGTACCGACCGACCACCTTGTAATCCCGGGGCCTGTTCCGTTTCTAGCACGTCTGACTCCCAAGCTCTGTTATAGTTTTTCCTTGACCGATTAGAATCTCTGGTCAGTGCTATGTGTCCTCTGCCTAGTCGCCATAACTTCATGGTCAATATATTTATTTAAATATCCATTCCGCGCCAGGTCTTCCATCTGTTCCCGCAAATCTTGGCACCCATCTATTGCGTGTCCCCTCAGATTATGATGTACACAAAATGCTTTTTGATTTCTCTTATCAGGGGGGAATCTCCTGAGGTCAGGTTCTATTAAGAGGCCTTTTCCTTGGATCTCCATGACGATTTGTCCCAGTGGCTTTTTCAGAGGAATGTATGCATCTTCCCTGAAGACATGGTTTACTTGGGTCGGGGCTCCTCTTTCCTGGTTGTTCCGAGGTATAGGCTTGAATTCCTTGTGTTTTGGGGGTGGTTTTTTGGGCTCCCTATCTGCTCGACGGGGGGCCTCTGCCCTTACCGTCCTCTCTCTGATGGTCGTTCCTCTCCGGGAGATTTTTTCCTCATTTTCTAACGAAACGAACTTCCGGGCTACCTCCAAAGCGGTTGCATAGTCTGGGGTGCCTTGGATCCTTAGGTGGGTCCATAGTCTTCCGACCTTTAAGGCTCCCTTCAGGCTTTCCAACCCCTCGGGAGACTCATACCCCCGACCTCGAGCACCATGTTATGATACCTCTCAATAAAGGTTTTTAGGGGCTCGTCGCCTCCCTGTTTCATGAGTCTTAACTCTCCAATTGTCATTTTAGGGACGCATGCCCCTTTGAAGTGCCGTACGAACGACTTTCTGAGTTGTGCAAAGCTACCGATGCTTCCTAGGGGCTAGACTTCTATACCATAGAATGGCGGATCCACCCAAGGTTAGGGGGAATACCTTGCACACGGCATCCCCTTACACTCCTTGGACCTCCATAAATAGTACAAAGCTCTCAATATGGGATTTCGGATCGGTATGGCCTTTGTAGGGCGTCATGGTCGGCATGTTGAACCTTTTCGGGAATTTTGTTGATTTTATTTCTTCTGTGAGGGGGGATCCCTCTTTGTCGTCCCGGGTGTCTCATGTATCTGTTTTGAGGCTTGTCCTCCACTTGGCCATCTCTTTCTTTAACCAAGATTTTACCTCACTATTTGGGCCGCCATGTCGCTTTCTGTGTTCTTCTTCATGTCTGTTGCCCCGGGTGCGGTGTTCCTCACGCCTTGGAATCTCCCGCACAGTTTCGTCGTACTCTGTGTCTCCTCTTCCAGTGTAGCGGAGACTATCATAAGAGGAATCTGTCGAATGTCTCTCTTCTTCTTCTTCCCATGTGTCATCTGTTTGTGAATCTTTTTCCACAACTATGGATTTTATCCCGTAAGGGCCTTTCCTCCTGGGTCCATCGTCCTCACTTGTATTCACAACCCTCTTTCCTTCTGCTATTTCACCTCTTCTTTGACTGGTTCCGGCTTCGGGTCTCTCATTGTTCATTCCTTCCATTCTCTCCAGTCGATCCATCATGGATTTCATGCTTTCTTCCATCTTTTTCATCCAGTCTGTTGCTGGACTCCCCAAAGATTGATGATTTCCGCCTTCTGCCATTGTCTTTTTCGTGAATTGCTTTTTGTCGAGGATCCCCACAGACGGCGCCAACTGTCGACGGCTGATTTTGGTCTCAGGGCAATACGAGAATATTGCTCCCGAGGTAATCCTCCTTCAATAGTGAATTTGTTTGGTTGTGGGAGAAACCAAAAGCAAACTTAGCAGAAGATAGATAATGAGCCAATCAACAAGGAGATTTAACGTGGTTCGATGGATTTGGATCCAACCTACGTCCACGGACACAAACAAAACGATACTTTTATTATTGAGATATGCTTCTCTGATATCTCTTGAGTTTACAAGTCTGATCTTGATGATTCTGATCCATTTTACTCATACTCTACCCTCCTATTTATAACAATGAAGAAATCAGATTCCTTCTAGTATAAGGATTCCTAGTTGATACAATTTCCTTCTCCTGCAAGGATTCCTAACTAAATCTTACTCTTACTTCTTTCTTTCCGCTTAGGACACTGATTTTATCAGCATTCCCTATGGAAGTATGACAACTTATCCCTTTTCCCCGTAGAAATAAGATGTCTCGTCTTTTGGTGCACGCTTTGCAATGTGCTCGGTCTTCATAAGGTCGGTCGTGAAGGTCTTTCGAACTGAGGATGCCGCTGTTGATCCGGTATATGCACGGTCATCCGAGCTTAAGTGGTCGGTCTCTGGTCATGGAGTGTTTGGCCTGTCACTGATTGTTCTTTTATAGGTCGGGTCGGTATTAGTAATCTTGGCTTGAGAAGTGAACTTCTTTTCTTACCCCTGTCGTGCTGCTTAAATAACATCGTTCCTGAAAACACCATCAACATGTTTCCCAAAATCCCGAATCAAAAATGAAACAAAACTAGCCCCAAATCAAGAGGCAAAGGTGCGGCAATGAGGTGAAACTAAACCTCACTGTCGTGACCTTGATGAATAGAGGAAGAGGATGATTAGTTCATCACCACAAATTCTTCCGTGTTATGTCTCGTTACCAACGGAGAGTAGTGTGGGCTACACTCACAAATCAAATCCCTAAAACAATTTTAGAGATTCAATCACACTTAGTATTTTATTATTCTTCTTATGTTCTTCAATGGAGTTTCTCAACTTTTGAGAGAATGGTAGAGAAGAAGAAAAAGGTGGCTAGGGTTCAAGAATAAGAGATCCCTCCAAAAGAAAATCAAATTTTCTTTTTATACTTAGGTTAATTGTTTCCAAAAACAAAACAACTAATCCACTCCCCTTATGTTCAAAATTCGGCCATGGTAAGAATTTCATTCAATTTTTGTAACATCAAATATTTAATTACCATTATTAGAAGGATGTTATAAAATTGAATAAGCAATAAACCATATTGAAAGTCATTACTTCCAATAATAATGCAAATGATTATTTTGTTTCCAAAACAAACAAATCCATTCCCTTATGCACTAAGGAATTCGGCCATGGCATGAATTCTTTTATTAATTTTGTAACAATAATATTTACTTTCCATAAAGCCAATATATGTTACAAATTAAATGTATGATTAATATTTTGAAAGTCATTACTTCCAAAATTAAATCAAGGGTTTCCAAAACCCATAATATAGAAATTACAATCTTAGCCTTATTAAATTATATCATATATATAATTCAATATTTTATATTTAATAATTATCATATAATTATTAATACCATACATTAACTTTTAATATATAGTTTCAAGTGTGACAAATAATATTACTAATCATATTAATAATACTTATACATATGTGAGCATATAATTGGACTATCCAATTACATTAAATCCGCTATAGTAAATCGAGCTAGCACGGGGACCAAATGGACCTACGGTTCCGAGCTCCAATAATCTCGAAATATTAATTAAGCTCTTAATTAAATATTCCGAATTATTAACTCCGGGTTATTCCAATAAAAACCCGAAGTTGTACTCTCGTTGCCGTAGATGAAATATTAAGCCGAACCAAGTCGGTGTCCACCGATATAGTCATTACAAATAAATTGACCATTCACGAGTATCTCGTAATTAGAGCCGGGTCATAATGTCCGTTATACCCCTCTATTTCTTTTTACCTTAAGTTCCATTGATTCTCTAATGAATAATTTATTCATAACTATTACGAATATTAATCTTTCTATTCGTAATAGAAAGACTTGAGCGCTCAAATCGTTCAAGTACCGAATCAACCCTTAAGAAAGATACTCATCTACTTTTCGCAAGAAGGAGTGAACTCCATGTCTATGTAAAACGTTCCCAGCTACAAAACAAACAGTGCCCCCAAAGTACGTAGCTATTGGTCGGGACTGCTACACCAACCTCACCTCTGTAAATCAAAGGACACAGCCTGCCATGCATGAGTTCGTAGTACACTCAGGATTAAGATAAATCCATATATGACCATCAAGTAGATTAAAATGACTTTCTTTGCTTAACGGATATTATAAGAATGTCATTTCTATCTGGGTCCAGTCCTATATGATCGCATCATACAAGGTGCCTCCATTCTCATGTCTCTTCAAGGACGATCTGGATCAAGATCGCCATACAAATATAGAATGGACCGCAGCTATAGATAAACCACAAACAAAGTACCCGCTTTGTTTGCTCTCTATGGACTATTTAAGATTACTAACTTCAGACTTAAATCCTCTTGTATATGACACCCATACACTAAGTCTGAAGGTACATAAGTAATCTAGGGTATTTAAGAAGATATATAATATGCGAAAATTAAACAAACAATTTGATAAATGAATAATGCATCATTTTATTTCAGAAACACATGAAACCGTTTACATCATATGTAGCTCTAGGGCATACATCCCAACAATCTCCCACTTACACTAGAGTAAATGGGACATGTCACGTAATCATAGACCATCTAGGTGACCTTCAAAAACTTTAGCCGGCAAGGTCTTTGTAAACGGATCAGCAAGGTTTTCTGCGGATGCAATCTTTGTGACGGTAACGTCTTCTCTTTGCACTCTCTCCCTGATGAGATGATATTTCCTCTCTATATGCTTTCCCCTCTTGTGGCTTCTTGGTTCTTTGGAGTTTTCCACCGCACCACTATTATCGCAATAGAGTGTGAGTGGTCTATCCATATCTGGAACAACTTCCAGATCTCCCAAGAATTTACGGAGCCAGACTGCTTCCTTAGCCGCTTCACAAGCCGCTACATATTCAGCCTCCATGGTGGAGTCAGCAATACAAGATTGCTTTATGCTCCACCACATAATAGCCCCACCACCTAGGGTGAACACTGATCCAGATGTAGATTTCTCAGAATCGACATCTGTCTGAAAATCAGAGTCTGTATATCCTCTTAGGATCATATCCTCACCGGAATATACAAGCATATAATCTCTCGTTCTCTTAAGATACTTGAGAATGTGTTTCACAGCCACCCAGTGATCCAATCCTGGGTTTGATTGAAACCTACTGACTACTCCCACTGTAAAACAGATGTCCGGTCTCGTGCATAATATTGCATACATGAGACTACCAACTGCTGAGGCGTATGGGATATGTCTCATTTCCTCAACATCTTGAGGTGTCTTAGGAGACTGTTCCTTTGACAAATGAATTCCATGTCGATAAGGTAGATTGCCTTTCTTGGAATTATGCATCCCAAATCACACAAGGATCTTATCGATATAGGATGCCTGAGACATAACTAACAGTCATTTCTTGCGATCCCGAAGTATCTGAATCCCAAGAACATAACTGGCCTCTCCCAAATCTTTCATTTGGAATTGGTTAGTTAGCCAGGTTTTCACATCTGATAATATCTTTACATCATTCCCAATGAGTAAAATATCATCGACGTATAAAATAAGAAAAACCACCTTCCCGTCAATGACGCGCTTGTATACACAAGGCTCATCAACATTCTGCTCAAAATCATAAGACTTGATCATTGTATCAAATCTTATATTCCAAGATCGAGATGCCTGCTTGAGTCCATAAATGGACCTTTGCAGCTTGCAAAACTTTTGCTCTTGACCTTGGGCGATGAACCCATTTGGTTGTATCATATAGATACTTTCATTAAGATTTCCATTCAAGAATGCAGTCTTGACATCCATTTGCCAAATTTCATAGTCATAATATGCGGCAATGGATAGAAGAGTGCGGATGGATTTAAGCATGGCTACTGGCGAGAAAGTTTCCTCATAGTCAACTCCCTCTTTCTGGGTATAACCCTTGGCCACTAGTCTAGCCTTGAAGGTCTGTACCTTCCCATCTGATCCCCTCTTCCTTTTGTAGATCCACTTGCAACCTATGGGTTTCACCCCATTAGGTTGGTCTATAAGTTCCCAGACCGAGTTGGAGTGCATGGACTCCATCTCTAGGTTCATGGCTTTGAGCCATTCCTCTTTGTCAGAATCATCCATTGCACTACTGTAGGTCAATGGATCATCTATGCCATCGCTGGATGCGATAACTTGTGCCTATCCAACCCCTAAGTAGTGATCAGGTTATCGTACAACCCTCCCACTACGTCTAGGAGGTAGATCATTCTGACGAGCTTTCATCTGACTATCAGATGTCGAAGGTGCTATGTATTTGTCAACTTTCGTTGATGATGGCGTGCTGGTCGAACCAGCAAGTAACTCTTCGAACAACACTTTACTTCAAGGTTTGAACTCCCTCATATAGTCCTCCTCTAGAAACGTAGCATTTTTCGATACAAACACTTTGTTATCATCAGGACTGTAGAAGAATCCACCCCTAGTATTCTTAGGATAGCCTACAAATAGGCACACCTGAGAACATGGCTCCAACTTTGAAGTCTTATTCTTCAGCACAAGTGCTGGACATATGCGGAAATGTCGTAAAATAGTTTTACGACCATTCCACAACTCTAAGGGAGTCTTAGGAACAGACTTAGATGGAACTACATTAAGGATATGCATTGCAGTTTGCAGTGCATATCCCTAGAACGAACTAGGTAGTGAGCTATAACTAAACATAGATCTCATCATGTCTATTAGGGTTCGATTTCTCCTTTCTGCAACACCATTTTGCTGTGGTGTTCCAGGTGTTGTGAGCTGGGATACCATCTCATGCTCAACTAAGAATTCCTCGAAGTCTCTGTCGAGGTATTTATTTTTGATGTGTTGGACATGTTGGAAGTCATTTTAGAACTGATTTGGAATCATCCAAAATTATATTTGACAATTTGAGAACTAAAATGAACAAAATGCCAAGTTTAGAGGTTAAACATTAATTTTCAAGAAATATGATTTCTTGAGTTAAAATTCAGTTTGTAAGTATTGTGTAATTAAATAAATAAGTTTATTTAATTGTTCAAAGAAAAATTATTGAAATCGGAAAATTTTGATTTTCCGCGTTCCGCAGCGTTACCGGATATTCCCTCAATAAAACTCCAACAAAACCATCGGACTAAGTCTCGATATACGATATGTGCTGGTCTCAGCAGATTTTGTTAACCCATCCTTGTTAGTAAATCTTGACCAGAAATTTTATTTGAGAATATACAACTTATAGTGACACTTCCCAATGTCAATTGTACACAATATTGTAATTGTACACTACGTTGTAAATCTTGGGGTCTTTATCTAATATATATATATATATATCAAACATGCAAACACCTTCCAAACAAGTTCCAACTATTTAATTACAAACTAAAAGAGTAGAGACAACATCATAGCAACACATGTTGAAGCTAAACATGATAGAAACAATTTCTTAGTTGAAAAGTTTAAGAAAAAAACTTACAAAATTCAAGTATTTTCAAGCTTTTTTTTCTTGTTCTTCAACTTTGCTATCAACTTTCTTTGTAATGTATTTGATAACTTAACCTAAATGAATGAAAAAGAAACAAAACAATTTATACTCCCCCATTTAGCCCTTGGCCAAAATTTTGGGAAGAAAAATAAATATCTCGATATTTTTTTGTTTCAATTAATTCAAGTTAATCCACTTGTATATTTGATCATTATAACATTTAATGATTTACAACAAGTCAGATTAATCAACTAAAGTCATTTCCTAAAGTAATCATAACTTAAGATATTTATATTTTAATTACTTTAATTATTTATTAATTAAATAATTAAATAATTATTTAAATATGAATATTTTATATATATGTAATATATTTACTTTAAATATTCAAATATATATATATATATATATATATATATATATTTATGATATATGTCAAATATCACAATTTGACATTTAATTAATATGTATTTAATAAAATCATTCATTAAATACATATACATATTAATTAGGAATTATCATTAGGTCCGTTTGTATGTATTTTTCGTTTAACCTTTAAACAACTTATAAATAATCAGTATTATTCATAAAAGTTACCCTAGTGCTATACGAGTATATTTCATAGGTGA
The DNA here is from genome assembly GCA_019454045.1 of Zanthoxylum bungeanum. Lineage (NCBI taxonomy): Eukaryota > Viridiplantae > Streptophyta > Magnoliopsida > Sapindales > Rutaceae > Zanthoxylum > Zanthoxylum bungeanum. The sequence goes on from SKCR01023811.1 coordinate 163,140, forward strand.
AACTCTCTAGATTCATGCATATCCGTCAAGAAATCCAATTTCGTGTCCATAATTTACCCACCTGTAAATTATGACGATCACAGATAAACTCGTTGAATCTTACAGGTCGAGGTCATGGTATATGTTTAGTTCCTCCGTCACAGGTATCTGGATATATCGCAGAGATATAGATGTAAACGTCAAATCTCTATAGGGACAATCCCATCGACGTCTCTTATTAGAAATCTCTAAAAGAACACTTAGAACTTACTTTTAAAGTGTACCACGGGCCCATGGTTTTTATTTGATTGCTAATCATATATGGACTACCTATGTTATGTATACAAAACTGACGGATCCTATCTTGACACACACAAGATATCTTGATGATCTATCCACACCCAACGAATAGGCGAGGTTTGATCTAAATAGATCGGTGACGTGACTGCCATCTAAGTGTGGAGGATGTCTCATATACCCACAATGGTATCTCAAGTCAAAGAATCAAAAATGCTACTCAACCCGAGAAGATTCGTATTGACGTTGGTGTACCATCCATTAAGAATCTTCGGTGATTCGTTCAGTGTTTATCCGCTATAAACACCTACACGTCTATATGTAGACTCGGCCATGGTTCCGATTCGAAACCGGAACCGGACCAGAACCGAACCGGTTGGAATCGGAAGGTTCCGGTTCCAACCGGTTCCGGAATCGGAACCGTGGCCGACTGGTTCGATTGGGGTTCGACCCCAATTCAAACCGGTGGAACCGTAGGGTTCCAACAGGAACCCTAAACCCCAACGGCTAGTAGCCGTTGGGGGCTCTCTGCCCTCCATTTTAAAAAAAACTGTTATAAAAAAATTATAAATTACTAATATATCTCTAATAACGGTAGTAAAACGGTTATATTTAGGGGCATTTTTGATATAAAAAAAATTCTAAAACTCTATAAATAGGATTCATTTTTCATTAAACCGATTAAATTTTCAAGAGATGTTCCAGCACGTTGGAATTCAACTTATTTTCTTTTATGTCAAACATTTCAATACAAAGATTCATTATGTACTTTTTTTTCTCAACATGTTCAAAATGTCACACTTTATCCTAGTCAATGGGATATTTGTGAAAATATTTTAGATATTTTAAAAGTTTTTAATGAAACTACTTTAACTTTTAGCGGTGTTTATTATCCAACAGAACAATTATTTCTTCTTGAAAGTTTGAATATTGTTGGTGCTCTCGATGAACATGCCGAAAGTAGCGATCCTAATGATATTATTTTATTAGAAGCCATTACTGTTATGAAGGTAAAATGATTGACTTATTTTAGAGACATTCCTTTACTTTATCTTATTGCTGCTGTTTTTGATCCTAGATTTAAATTAGAAGGTTTGAATGGTGCTTTACAAGCTTACTATGGTTATTTAGGAATATTAGAAGAAATTGATATTACAAGAATAATGACGAAATTAAGAAATGATTTAATTGAGTTATTTAATGATTATATTGTAAGATATAACTTAGGAACATTAGGTGAATCTAGTAGTAGCGACCCGGTAATTCAAACAAAACTTAGCGCAAGGGTGTAGGAAACGCTTTCCTCGCGCAGCGGAAGCGATTAGGCACACGGATCGACCTTGAAATTTTTTTCTGCTTTCGCTTCCTTAAATTCGAATGGAACCAGCACATATACTGAACTTTTGCTTCTGTTTCGGACAAGATCTCAGCCCCGAAATGCGCCCAAAAAAGTCCCCGAACTGCAGTGAAATAATGGACTGTTTTGGACCCGTTACACAACCGAACTGTACACAAACCAGTCCACTATTGGCGTGAACTGCTAGAGTATTTAAGGTATGATTTTATCTCTAAAAAACAGTCCCAACTGAACCCCAAAATATCCCCAAAGTGTTTTGTTGACGGCTGATTTTGGTCTCAGGGCAATACGGGAATATTGCTCCCGAGGCAATCCTCCTTCAATAGTGAATTTGTTTGGTTGTGGGAGAAACCAAAAGAAAACTTAGCAGAAGATAGATAATGCGCCAATCAACAAGGAGATTTAACGTGGTTCGGTGGATTTGGATCCAACCTACGTCCACGGACACAAACAGAACGATACTTTTATTATTGAGATATGCTTCTCTGATATCACTTGAGTTTACAAGTATGATCTTGATGATTCTGATCCCTTTTACTCATACTCTACCCTCCTATTTATAACAATGAAGAAATCAGATTCCTTCTAGTATACGGATTCCTAGTTGATACAATTTCCTTCTCCTGCAAGGATTCCTAATTAAATCTTACTCTTACTTCTTTCTTTCCGCTTAGGACACTGATTTTATCAGCATTCCATATGGAAGTATGACAACTTATCCCTTTTCCCCGTAGAAATAGGATGTCTCGTCTTCTGGTGCACGCTTTGCAATGTGCTCGGTCTTCATGATGTCGGTCGTGAAGGTCTTTCGAACTGAGGATGCCGCTGTTGATCCGGTATATGCACGGTCATCCGAGCTTAAGTGGTCGGTCTCTGGTCATAGAGTGCTTGGCCTGTAACTGCTGATTCTTTTATAGGTCGGGTCGGTATTAGTAATCTTGGCTTGAGAAGTGAACTTCTTTTCTTACCCCTGTCGTGCTACTTAAATAACATCGTTCCTGAAAACACCATCAACATCTGTCCCTTAGTTCTCGGTTCCAACGAGTATACAAGTTGGTACCGGGAACTATAAAAAGATGGTGTGCTGATTACAGATTTGTTTCTATCTTCATATCCTTGGCCTAAATATAGTGCTTGATCTAATTCCTTTTTTCGTGCCAAAACCAAGCCTTTCCACCGCCTCTTTTAAAAGACTTTTCCTCGAGACACACATCTGTCGCGTCCGTTTAAATGCCCATTAAATCACCATTAGAGTTTTATCCTGAGTTCGACACTTGTTAAGCATCCACCGGTTTCCCGCCAAAGGTAGAAAAAATTGACCGTGTAGAAGCGTTTCAACAGTACCTTGATCCCAACTGTTTGCTTGACTTTGTTAGAACTCTTTTATAGCCGACACTTGGCGTTTATCCGGGGTTCTTTTTTTTCGATCTAACGGCCTGGGGCGCCCCGTTCATGACCATAAGAAGACGGAGCGTCTACTGTACGACTGTTTGCTTTGCTAGGGAGAGACTTATGGGATTGAATGCTTGCTTAGGGCGCCTTTTAGAACTTCTCAGGTCTAAATTTTCTAGATGTTCTCCTTTTTCTTTTTCTTTTTTTTTTTTGGTAGTTACGTAGCCTTGGTTACTTCGAGAAACTGGCCATAGACTGATTTTTCCCTTCTTGTTTCTCGGGTGTCTAGGATGTCTGACGATCGGCTTTCCTCTGCCACACCTGCTAACCCTTCGATTCCCCCTGCCGAAGAGCTCTCCTCGAGCTCGGGAAGTCCTGATATAGAGGATCTTGACACCACCCTCACCCCTTCTGAACTCGAACAAGATACTTACCACCAGAGAGTCCCCCGGAAGGATCCGGAGCCCGGTGATCTAGACTGCTCGGCTCTGGATATGGATCGCCCTTCCAAAATTACTGAGGATGACTTAGCGCTGCTCCGGCAACGGTATGACATCCCGATTGACATTGCTCTTGAGGTCCCCCATCTGTATGCTCGTGTTAGCCAACCTGATGAGGGTTCGGTGGCTCTTCTTCCGGCTTTCTTTGAGTGTGGTCTTTGGCTGCCCATTCAACGTTATTTCGCCTGGATGCTGGCTGAGTTGGAGATTGCCCCTTGCCAGCTGAGTTTGAATAGTTGGAGGATCTTGGCCGGTTTACACGTGGTCTAGAACCGGGCGGGACTTGGCGAACCTTCTCTTGAGGAAGTGAAGAGATTTTACCGGCTGAAGGCCAACCCCAAAACACACCACGGCTGGTATTACCTTTCTGCATATGCTGACTCTTCTAACGTTGTCCGCAAGCTCCCCGATTCCAATAAAAACTTCAAGGATCTTTGGTTCTGGGCCACTGGAGATTGGGGACGGGTTCTGCGATCATATGTAGAGGATGTTTCGGTTCCGGACATCTTTAGAGCGGGAGGTTAGGAGCCTAATCCTTACCATCCCTGTCTTTAGCTTTTATGCTTTAGATTCTAACTTTATTGATTCTTCCCAGCTTGCTGGAGGGATGCTCCCAAGGTTTCTCGTGGAGTCCGGAGGCGGGTAAGATGGGCTCGGCGATATGCCGATCACTGGAGGGATTTGATAAATGATATGGCATTTACTGAGTCGGGTCTTATTCGGATCGTCCCTCCGAAGATTCTGGGCCGGATAGGAGGTTTCTCGTTGATTTTTCTAGCTGTTTCCCATGTTATTTTTTTTAAACATGTACGCAGGTCCTGTACTGACCACTTTTCTTATTTCTGCCTTTGCAGGTATGTCGAGGAGACCAAGATACCTCGATCGGTTGACCGGTTCCTCCAAGAAAACTAGCCCAGGTGGAGCCGGTACTTCTCGAAAACGGCCTGAAACTTCTGAGGCTGAAAGGTGGCTGAAGAGGTGGAGCGACCGAGCTCTCAAGGTCTGTCTTCGCCTTCCGGGGTGCCTTCGATGGGTGCTGCCTGCCCTGGTAGTCCTTCAAGGTCTTCTAGAAGAAGGAAGCGTCCATTTGGTGCTGTGGACCCAATACTAAGTCGGGAGTTGGAGGAGGAGCGGGCTCAGAGCAATGAGACTCCTGCTCGGAAGGAGAGGAGGGCGTCGGGGTGTATTTGTAAGAAGTAGAAGGGTTCTGTGATCCTTGGCGTTGACGACCTCGGGAAGGATATTAGGGAAGCTACTTCCCACCTGGTGCCGGCTTTCAATGAGATGGCCGAGGCCATACCTCGGAGAAGATTCCGGGGTACGAGGACCTTTCCCCCGAGGAGGTGGTTGCAGAGCTATGTTCTCAGATGGCTAAGGTTGTGTTACTTTTCCTCATTCCTGCTGTGTCTTCCTGACTTAGTTTATTTTCTGATTCTTTTGTTTCTTCTTGGCAGGCAAACTACCTTACGGCCAAGAATAAGGACCTCTTTTTGAGCCTTTTATCCGATGGCGGCCAGGCCCAGAGGCTTCAGAATCGGCTTTCCGAAGTGGAGACCAAGCTGGCTAATGCGGAGGAGACGATAAGGAATCAGGAGCTGGCTGCAGTTGATGCCCTTAGGAAAAAAAAGGCTCTTAAATCCTCTTCTAGTCTGGAGCGAAAAAACGCTAAAGCCGCTAGAAAGGGTTTCGCAAATGCCCAGTCTGAGATCAGGGTTTTAAAGGTGGAGGTATGTAGTGTTGAATCAAAGCTGCGGGCCAAAGATGAAGAGTTGGAACGGTCCCGTGCCGAGCTTGGGAGAAAGGAATTTGAGTTGGAGGCCGAGAGGGACTCAATCCGTCTTGAAGGAGTTGGTGACTGTGCGAAAATTATTCCAATGGTACTGCCTGACTTGGATATGGGTCCCATTCATGCGACCATCCGCTTCTGTAAGGGGGAGATATCCGAGGAGGAGTTTAAGAGGTGGCTACCCCCTTCTCCCGAAGAAGTGATGGATCTCGACCCTGTCTCGATCGCCCCGGTTCTGCCAATTCCTCAAGAAGACCAACCCGAGGTTCTTGTTACTGAAGTGGTCCGACCTGAGATTCCTCCGACCCATGAAACTGTACTTGTCGAGGCCTCTCCGTTTGCCGATGTGGAAGATGATGTCCCCTGTCCTGAGGCCGAGCCGAGCCATCCGCCATCCGGTCCTGCTGAAGGAGAGCTATCTGCCCCTGCGCGGGCTGACTGACAAGGGGGTAACCCGAATGGGGCCCCGTGTAAACATGACATACTTTTCTTTTCTTGTGATAAATTTTTCCCATCTGCAACTTAAGCAATTAAATATATATTTCACGTGTTTCTTCTGTCTTTCATAATCGGTTCTGAATGTTTCCCTTCACATGCCTATTCGAGGCCTGCCTGTGAACCGACCCCGAGCTGGAGGAAGCTTTTAGCTGCGGGGGGATGTTCCATCCCTCGTCCGAGCAGGTGGGCTTAGTGGGACATAACCTAACCCCGAGCTGAGAGAAATACTTGGCCCTGGGGGATGTTCCATCCTCAGTCTGGGCTGATAGACTCGGTGGGACTTAACCCGACCCCGAACTGAGAGAGATATTTGGACCTGGGGGAATAACGCCTCCCCAGTCCAAAAGTGCTGACTCGGTGGGACGTAACCCGACCCCGAGCTAAAAAAGGCATTTGGACCTGGGGGAATGATGCCTCCCCAGTCCAGAAGTGCTGACTCGGTGGGACGTAACCCGACCCCGAGCCAGTGGTACACAGAGGTATCGGCGGAATGAAATCCAGCCCCGAGCCGAGTGACCAAGCGGCCTCGGCGGAATGAAATCCAGCCCTGAGCCGAATAATTTTTGGGACTTGCATAGGAGGGAAGTAAACCAACCTTTGCAGTCCTACCAACCTGGCACGGGTGTCCCCTTGCCAGACCGGCAAAAAAGCAAAAACAAAATTTTGGAAAATAAGATCAAAAGGGTGGGGGGTGACTCAGCACTTGTCCCAAAAAAAAAAACTTTTTACAAATGTAAATAATAGCACGGATACCTCAAAACAGCGTCCTGCCCGAGGTCTCCAAAACACAATTCTGAATCTTTCAATTTAGTGTCCCGGCGAACCAGGATTTGGATCAGAGAGCGTTTAAAATGGTAAGGGCACATCCTCTATATGTCGGGTCACTATGGAGCCTGTGTATTGTGCGAGGGCTCCTCCTTACCATGCTGGAGCAGGCACACGCTACAGTGGCACAACACCTCCCCGTTCTGCGCCTCTCTTGGATCCAAATGATGAATGGATCAAAGAGTGTCCGGGATACTAAGGGCACATTCCTCCTTAGGTCCGGCATCACTGGAGCTAGCAATCGTCACGGGGGCATCATCTCTCCCCGTGCTATGCTTTCTCACGGATCCATTACATCGGGTAAGTGATGATCATAGAGTGTTTCGAAACATTAAGGGCATATTCCTCCTTATGTTTGGTAACACTGGAGCAAGCAATTGCCACGGGGGTATCATCCATCCCCGTGCTATTCTTCTCACGGATCCTATGCATCGAGTATGTCCCTGAATATTCTGAGGACCCCGAGCTAAAGAGACATTTGGTTCTGGGGGAATGTTCCGTCCCCAGGCCAATAAGCACGACTCGATGGGACGTAACCCGACCCCTGAGTCGAATAGTATAGTAGCCTCAGCGGAACGAGATCCAGCCCCGAGCCGATGAAGAGGCCTTGGCGGAACGAACTCTAGCCCCGAGCCGATTATTGAAGGGGCCTCGGCGGAACGAAATCCAGTCCCGAGCCGATTGTTGAAGGGGCCTCGGTGGAACGAACTCCAGCCCAGAGCCGATTGTTGAAGTGGCCTCGGCGGAACGAACTCCAGCCCCGAGCCGATTGTTGAAGGGGCCTCAGCGGAATGAACTCCAGCCCCGAGCCGATTGTTGAAGTGGCCTCGGCGGAACGAACTCCAGCCCTGAGCCGATTGTTGAAGTGGCCTCGGCGCCAACTGTCCTCTGTAATGGGCGTTGAGTATGTCCCCCGGTTTTTTTTATATGGCTTTCAACTTTGTTTTAAGAAAGCGGATGGAAAAATTTTTTCTTTTGAAAAAAGAAGGTTTTATTCATATTTGGGGACATACTGTCCTCCTTACAGTTTTTCTGCGGGATATTTCAAGAAAAAGCTTTATATTTGGCTCATTTGTGGGCATTGTTGGTACCGACCGACCACCTTGTAATCCCGGGGCCTGTTCCGTTTCTAGCACGTCTGACTCCCAAGCTCTGTTATAGTTTTTCCTTGACCGATTAGAATCTCTGGTCAGTGCTATGTGTCCTCTGCCTAGTCGCCATAACTTCATGGTCAATATATTTATTTAAATATCCATTCCGCGCCAGGTCTTCCATCTGTTCCCGCAAATCTTGGCACCCATCTATTGCGTGTCCCCTCAGATTATGATGTACACAAAATGCTTTTTGATTTCTCTTATCAGGGGGGAATCTCCTGAGGTCAGGTTCTATTAAGAGGCCTTTTCCTTGGATCTCCATGACGATTTGTCCCAGTGGCTTTTTCAGAGGAATGTATGCATCTTCCCTGAAGACATGGTTTACTTGGGTCGGGGCTCCTCTTTCCTGGTTGTTCCGAGGTATCGGCTTGAATTCCTTGTGTTTTGGGGGTGGTTTTTTGGGCTCCCTATCTGCTCGACGGGGGGCCTCTGCCCTTACCGTCCTCTCTCTGATGGTCGTTCCTCTCCGGGAGATTTTTTCCTCATTTTCTAACGAAACGAACTTCCGGGCTACCTCCAGAGCGGTTGCATAGTCTGGGGTGCCATGGATCCTTAGGTGGGTCCATAGTCTTCCGACCTTTAAGGCTCCCTTCAGGCTTTCCAACGCCTCGGGAGACTCATACCCCCGACCTCGAGCACCATGTTATGATACCTCTCAATAAAGGTTTTTAGGGGCTCGTCGTCTCCCTGTTTCATGAGTCTTAACTCTCCAATTGTCATTTTAGGGACGCATGCCCCTTTGAAGTGCCGTACGAACGAATTTCTGAGTTGTGCAAAGCTACCGATGCTTCCTACGGGCTACACTTCTATACCATAGAATGGCGGATCCACCCAAGGTTAGGGGGAATACCTTGCACACGGCATCCCCTTACACTCCTTGGACCTCCATCAATAGTACAAAGCTCTCAATATGGGATTTCGGATCGGTATGGCCTTTGTAGGGCGTCATGGTCGGCATGTTGAACCTTTTCGGGAATTTTGTTGATTTTATTTCTTCTGTGAGGGGGGATTCCTCTTTGTCGTCCCGGGTGTCTCATGTATCTGTTTTGAGGCTTGTCCTCCACTTGGCCATCTCTTTCTTTAACCAAGATTTTACCTCACTATTTGGGCCGCCATGTCGCCTTCTGTGTTCTTCTTCATGTCTGTTGCCTCGGGTGCGGTGTTCCTCACGCCTTGGAATCTCCCGCACAGTTTCGTCGTACTCTGTGTCTCCTCTTCTAGTGTAGCGGAGACTATCATAAGAGGAATCTGTCGAATGTCTCTCTCTTCTTCTTCCCATGTGTCATCTGTTTGTGAATCGTTTTCCACAACTATGGATTTTATCCCGTAAGGGCCCTTCCTCCTGGGTCCATCGTCCTCACTTGTATTCACAACCCTCTTTCCTTCTGCTATTTCACCTCTTCTTTGACTGGTTCCGGCTTCGGGTCTCTCATTGTTCATTCCTTCCATTCTCTCCAGTCGATCCATCATGGATTTCATGCTTTCTTCCATCTTTTTCATCCAGTCTGTTGCTGGACTCCCCGAAGATTGATGATTTCCGCCTTCTGCCATTGTCTTTTTCGCGAATTGCTTTTTGTCGAGGATCCCCACAGACGGCGCCAACTGTCGACGGCTGATTTTGGTCTCAGGGCAATACGAGAATATAGCTCCCGAGGTAATCCTCCTTCAATAGTGAATTTGTTTGGTTGTGGGAGAAACCAAAAGCAAACTTAGCAGAAGATAGATAATGCGCCAATCAACAAGGAGATTTAACGTGGTTCGATGGATTTGGATCCAACCTACGTCCACGGACACAAACAAAACGATACTTTTATTATTGAGATATGCTTCTCTGATATCTCTTGAGTTTACAAGTCTGATCTTGATGATTCTGATCCATTTTACTCATACTCTACCCTCCTATTTATAACAATGAAGAAATCAGATTCCTTCTAGTATAAGGATTCCTAGTTGATACAATTTCCTTCTCCTGCAAGGATTCCTAACTAAATCTTACTCTTACTTCTTTCTTTCCGCTTAGGACACTGATTTTATCAGCATTCCCTATGGAAGTATGACAACTTATCCCTTTTCCCCGTAGAAATAAGATGTCTCGTCTTTTGGTGCACGCTTTGCAATGTGCTCGGTCTTCATAAGGTCGGTCGTGAAGGTCTTTCGAACTGAGGATGCCGCTGTTGATCCGGTATATGCACGGTCATCCGAGCTTAAGTGGTCGGTCTCTGGTCATGGAGTGTTTGGCCTGTCACTGATTGTTCTTTTATAGGTCGGGTCGGTATTAGTAATCTTGGCTTGAGAAGTGAACTTCTTTTCTTACCCCTGTCGTGCTGCTTAAATAACATCGTTCCTGAAAACACCATCAACATGTTTCCCAAAATCCCGAATCAAAAATGAAACAAAACTAGCCCCAAATCAAGAGGCAAAGGTGCGGCAATGAGGTGAAACTAAACCTCACTGTCGTGACCTTGATGAATAGAGGAAGAGGATGATTAGTTCATCACCACAAATTCTTCCGTGTTATGTCTCGTTACCAACGGAGAGTAGTGTGGGCTACACTCACAAATCAAATCCCTAAAACAATTTTAGAGATTCAATCACACTTAGTATTTTATTATTCTTCTTATGTTCTTCAATGGAGTTTCTCAACTTTTGAGAGAATGGTAGAGAAGAAGAAAAAGGTGGCTAGGGTTCAAGAATAAGAGATCCCTCCAAAAGAAAATCAAATTTTCTTTTTATACTTAGGTTAATTGTTTCCAAAAACAAAACAACTAATCCACTCCCCTTATGTTCAAAATTCGGCCATGGTAAGAATTTCATTCAATTTTTGTAACATCAAATATTTAATTACCATTATTAGAAGGATGTTATAAAATTGAATAAGCAATAAACCATATTGAAAGTCATTACTTCCAATAATAATGCAAATGATTATTTTGTTTCCAAAACAAACAAATCCATTCCCTTATGCACTAAGGAATTCGGCCATGGCATGAATTCTTTTATTAATTTTGTAACAATAATATTTACTTTCCATAAAGCCAATATATGTTACAAATTAAATGTATGATTAATATTTTGAAAGTCATTACTTCCAAAATTAAATCAAGGGTTTCCAAAACCCATAATATAGAAATTACAATCTTAGCCTTATTAAATTATATCATATATATAATTCAATATTTTATATTTAATAATTATCATATAATTATTAATACCATACATTAACTTTTAATATATAGTTTCAAGTGTGACAAATAATATTACTAATCATATTAATAATACTTATACATATGTGAGCATATAATTGGACTATCCAATTACATTAAATCCGCTATAGTAAATCGAGCTAGCACGGGGACCAAATGGACCTACGGTTCCGAGCTCCAATAATCTCGAAATATTAATTAAGCTCTTAATTAAATATTCCGAATTATTAACTCCGGGTTATTCCAATAAAAACCCGAAGTTGTACTCTCGTTGCCGTAGATGAAATATTAAGCCGAACCAAGTCGGTGTCCACCGATATAGTCATTACAAATAAATTGACCATTCACGAGTATCTCGTAATTAGAGCCGGGTCATAATGTCCGTTATACCCCTCTATTTCTTTTTACCTTAAGTTCCATTGATTCTCTAATGAATAATTTATTCATAACTATTACGAATATTAATCTTTCTATTCGTAATAGAAAGACTTGAGCGCTCAAATCGTTCAAGTACCGAATCAACCCTTAAGAAAGATACTCATCTACTTTTCGCAAGAAGGAGTGAACTCCATGTCTATGTAAAACGTTCCCAGCTACAAAACAAACAGTGCCCCCAAAGTACGTAGCTATTGGTCGGGACTGCTACACCAACCTCACCTCTGTAAATCAAAGGACACAGCCTGCCATGCATGAGTTCGTAGTACACTCAGGATTAAGATAAATCCATATATGACCATCAAGTAGATTAAAATGACTTTCTTTGCTTAACGGATATTATAAGAATGTCATTTCTATCTGGGTCCAGTCCTATATGATCGCATCATACAAGGTGCCTCCATTCTCATGTCTCTTCAAGGACGATCTGGATCAAGATCGCCATACAAATATAGAATGGACCGCAGCTATAGATAAACCACAAACAAAGTACCCGCTTTGTTTGCTCTCTATGGACTATTTAAGATTACTAACTTCAGACTTAAATCCTCTTGTATATGACACCCATACACTAAGTCTGAAGGTACATAAGTAATCTAGGGTATTTAAGAAGATATATAATATGCGAAAATTAAACAAACAATTTGATAAATGAATAATGCATCATTTTATTTCAGAAACACATGAAACCGTTTACATCATATGTAGCTCTAGGGCATACATCCCAACAATCTCCCACTTACACTAGAGTAAATGGGACATGTCACGTAATCATAGACCATCTAGGTGACCTTCAAAAACTTTAGCCGGCAAGGTCTTTGTAAACGGATCAGCAAGGTTTTCTGCGGATGCAATCTTTGTGACGGTAACGTCTTCTCTTTGCACTCTCTCCCTGATGAGATGATATTTCCTCTCTATATGCTTTCCCCTCTTGTGGCTTCTTGGTTCTTTGGAGTTTTCCACCGCACCACTATTATCGCAATAGAGTGTGAGTGGTCTATCCATATCTGGAACAACTTCCAGATCTCCCAAGAATTTACGGAGCCAGACTGCTTCCTTAGCCGCTTCACAAGCCGCTACATATTCAGCCTCCATGGTGGAGTCAGCAATACAAGATTGCTTTATGCTCCACCACATAATAGCCCCACCACCTAGGGTGAACACTGATCCAGATGTAGATTTCTCAGAATCGACATCTGTCTGAAAATCAGAGTCTGTATATCCTCTTAGGATCATATCCTCACCGGAATATACAAGCATATAATCTCTCGTTCTCTTAAGATACTTGAGAATGTGTTTCACAGCCACCCAGTGATCCAATCCTGGGTTTGATTGAAACCTACTGACTACTCCCACTGTAAAACAGATGTCCGGTCTCGTGCATAATATTGCATACATGAGACTACCAACTGCTGAGGCGTATGGGATATGTCTCATTTCCTCAACATCTTGAGGTGTCTTAGGAGACTGTTCCTTTGACAAATGAATTCCATGTCGATAAGGTAGATTGCCTTTCTTGGAATTATGCATCCCAAATCACACAAGGATCTTATCGATATAGGATGCCTGAGACATAACTAACAGTCATTTCTTGCGATCCCGAAGTATCTGAATCCCAAGAACATAACTGGCCTCTCCCAAATCTTTCATTTGGAATTGGTTAGTTAGCCAGGTTTTCACATCTGATAATATCTTTACATCATTCCCAATGAGTAAAATATCATCGACGTATAAAATAAGAAAAACCACCTTCCCGTCAATGACGCGCTTGTATACACAAGGCTCATCAACATTCTGCTCAAAATCATAAGACTTGATCATTGTATCAAATCTTATATTCAAGATCGAGATGCCTGCTTGAGTCCATAAATGGACCTTTGCAGCTTGCAAAACTTTTGCTCTTGACCTTGGGCGATGAACCCATTTGGTTGTATCATATAGATACTTTCATTAAGATTTCCATTCAAGAATGCAGTCTTGACATCCATTTGCCAAATTTCATAGTCATAATATGCGGCAATGGATAGAAGAGTGCGGATGGATTTAAGCATGGCTACTGGCGAGAAAGTTTCCTCATAGTCAACTCCCTCTTTCTGGGTATAACCCTTGGCCACTAGTCTAGCCTTGAAGGTCTGTACCTTCCCATCTGATCCCCTCTTCCTTTTGTAGATCCACTTGCAACCTATGGGTTTCACCCCATTAGGTTGGTCTATAAGTTCCCAGACCGAGTTGGAGTGCATGGACTCCATCTCTAGGTTCATGGCTTTGAGCCATTCCTCTTTGTCAGAATCATCCATTGCACTACTGTAGGTCAATGGATCATCTATGCCATCGCTGGATGCGATAACTTGTGCCTATCCAACCCCTAAGTAGTGATCAGGTTATCGTACAACCCTCCCACTACGTCTAGGAGGTAGATCATTCTGACGAGCTTTCATCTGACTATCAGATGTCGAAGGTGCTATGTATTTGTCAACTTTCGTTGATGATGGCGTGCTGGTCGAACCAGCAAGTAACTCTTCGAACAACACTTTACTTCAAGGTTTGAACTCCCTCATATAGTCCTCCTCTAGAAACGTAGCATTTTTCGATACAAACACTTTGTTATCATCAGGACTGTAGAAGAATCCACCCCTAGTATTCTTAGGATAGCCTACAAATAGGCACACCTGAGAACATGGCTCCAACTTTGAAGTCTTATTCTTCAGCACAAGTGCTGGACATATGCGGAAATGTCGTAAAATAGTTTTACGACCATTCCACAACTCTAAGGGAGTCTTAGGAACAGACTTAGATGGAACTACATTAAGGATATGCATTGCAGTTTGCAGTGCATATCCCTAGAACGAACTAGGTAGTGAGCTATAACTAAACATAGATCTCATCATGTCTATTAGGGTTCGATTTCTCCTTTCTGCAACACCATTTTGCTGTGGTGTTCCAGGTGTTGTGAGCTGGGATACCATCTCATGCTCAACTAAGAATTCCTCGAAGTCTCTGTCGAGGTATTCCCCTCCACGATCTTGTTAGTGTTCCTAGAACATTCATAGGATCTAATAAGCATGAAAAGCATTTCATATGATCATTATAAGGTGCGGAATAAACTTACAATGAGTGGATAGAGCTTTAAAACTTTTGAGAGGATGAACTCCAAGTTCCAACCTTTTGACGATTCCAAGCTTTTGATGATTCCAAGCTTTTGAGTAGTTTCCCTTTTGATGATTCCAAGCTATTGAGTAGTTTCCCTATCACCTTTGTCAACTTCCAAAGTGCTAGCTTTTAGTTGATTTGAAACAAATCCAAGAGAGAAGAAGCTTGAGGAATTCGGCCAAGCCCTAGGGAGTTCTCTAGGGTTTTTCATTTTCATCTAATGAATAGTGTTGTGTAACAAGTGTAGAGAATTTCCTTTTTGTTATTCACCTTTAGGTAAAACTATTTCACCATTTTTACCCTAAACTTGGTAGGTTTGGTAAATGGTTTTCAAAAAGTAAACAAGGTGGTTGAGTGGTTGGTGGCTTGGCATAAATGCCAACTACCACCACCTACCACACATGTGAAGTGGGCCCCACATATTTGAATTCAAAATTCAAATATCTCTACGAACATTTTCCGCGGCTCGGTTCCGTTTAATCCGATTAAACGAACTTCCGTCGTCAAATAATCAAATCTAATTTAATTAAATATCGATGCCTCGTAAATATATTACGATCGTCGTTTATGAATTAATTCTAAATTAACTCGTTCGTTCGTATTAAAGTCCGACTTTAATTTCGTAACGAAATCCAATTCGTATTAATATATCCGATATATTAATTTTAGCCCATTTAAATAAATTAAATCGGAAAAATCAAATTTAACTATTAAATTTATTTTACCGATTAATTCCAAATTAATCGGGTTCTCTCTCTACTGAACACATTTAATCCCGGATTAAATAAAGCCCTAATTAATCCCAGATTAATTTTCTCTCGCTCTCTATATTAATCCCAGATTAATTTAAGTCAACTATCATCGGTGAATCCTTGGGAAGCGACCCAAGAGACCTCTGGATATGTTGGCAGTAAATCCGGTTATCGGACTATCCGATTAAGTGCGTACCTCGTACCACGTGCTAACCGATTTACAAGACATGGTTGGCTTCTAGCAAAGCACCGTGCCTACCCAATTCTCCAGAAATATTCTTACTGGAATATATAATCTATGTCAGGCGTAGTATACGTAGTATTGCGTATCGCGATCCAGTATCTGATGATCACATGCTAGGCCTGGGGCTGGAGAAGTGTCTGCCCCGTACGAAGCATATATCGGATATCAAGCAACTAGTCTCTTTGAATCGGATAATCCTGACCTAGTCATATTATCCCGATGGTTGCAACACTTATAGAGAACCAGTTCCGTATCCCTGGGCGATCATAATCTCCATATGTCTGGAGTGATACTTCCATCTTGACATCACACCCAATACACTACGATTCTCAACAGACCCAGAAGAGGCGTACAAAAAACCTGTTAAAGTCCTGGACGACCAAAACTAAAGTCTACCGATTGTCGCAAGTACTAGCGGTGCAAGTCTCAGGTTAAGACCATATACACCTACCCTGACGCGGACTCCCATAGACACACAGACATACTACCAATGAGATTCCGTAGGGTCTATCCAGAGCGAAGCTGTTTTTCCGTACCATCGGTAAAACACATCCTCCTATCGCACTTGCATAAGTATCCAATACTTAAATATATGAGAACTATGCCGTTGTGCCCTCACAATGCGCACAAGTGCGATACTAGTCTATTTCGCATTATCGATGTCCGATCTCGATAATACTACGACTAGGGATATTTAATGATTAAACCTTTATGGATTGATACTGTCTCATATCATCTCAATCCGGAACTAATCATATGGACTTTTACCATTAATGTATCAAAGTAAATAAATTACTAAACGGTAAAAGGGCAATTTCATTACTACATAGTTAATTTTGTACAATAATACAATATCATTTACAAAATAGTGACGCTATGGGTCATATGTTAGACATTATGTCCCATAGCGTCACTGTTTGTAAATGATATTGTATTATTGTACAAAATTAACTATGTGATAATGAAATTGCCTTTTGCCGTTTTGTAATATTATTTACTTTGACTTATAAATGGCGAAAGTCCATATGATTAGTACCTGGACTGAGAATGATATGAGACAGTATCAGTCCCCAAAGGTTTAATCATTAAATATCCCTAGTCGTAGTATTATCGAGACTGGACATCGATAATGCGGAATATACTAGTATTGCGCTTGTGCACGTTGTGAGGGCACAACGGCATAGTTCTCATATATTTAAGTATTGGATACTTATGCAAGTGCGATAGGAGGTTGTGTTTTACCGATGGTACGGAAAACAGCTTCACTCTGGATAGACCCCGCGGAATCCCATTGGTAGTATGTCTACGTGTCTATGGGAGGCCGCATCAGGGTAGGTGTATATGGT
>SKCR01023812.1:0-338608 GCA_019454045.1 Zanthoxylum bungeanum
GTGACAATCAATGTACTTTGGTTGCGGTCGTCCAAGGCTTTAACAGGTTCTATGTACGCCAATGCGGGTATAGATTGAGAATCGTAGTGTGTTGGGTGTAATGTCAAGACGGAAGTATCACTCCAGTCATAGTGGAGATGATGGTCACGTAGGATACGAGATTGGTTCTCTTAAATACTGCAGCTATCGGGATAAGATGACAATGTCAGGTTATCCGATTATAGAGACTAGTCACCAGACATCTGACATGTGCTTCGTACGGGGCAGACACATTCCAGCCCCAGGCCTAGCACGTGATCATCCGATACTTGACAGAAATACGCAATACTACGTATACTACGCCTGATACAGATCCTTTATTCCTATAAGGATATTTTCGGAGAATTGGGTAGGCATGGCGCTTTGGTAGAGGCCAACCTTGTCTTGTAAATCGGTAAAACGTAGTACGAGGTACTTACGTGTTCGGATAGTCCGACGACCGAATTTACTGCCAACATATCTAGGGATCTCATGGGTCTCTTCCCAAAGATTTACCGATGACGTATGACTCACACTTTAATTAATCTGGGATTAATTAAAGTGTGAGAAAATTAATCTGAGAGATAACGATTAATTTCAAATTAATCGGTAAATTAATGTATTTGATATATTAAATGAAATGGATTTCGATGCGGAATTAAAATTAGATTTTAATTCGGGCGAACGAGTTAATTTAGAATTAATCGTAAGCGACGTGAATAGTAATTATGCTTGGCATGATTATTTAATTAAATTAGATTTAATTACGACGCAACGGAAAAATCGTTAATTTGGAATTATCGAACCCGAGCCCGAGATTATTTACGAGCGCATTCACATTTAAAATTCGAGTGTGGTACGCAAGTCAAATCAAGCTCAAATCATTAGTCGCATCAAGCTTCAAATCGCTAGTCACGTTCAAGTGTCAAATCACTTGTCAACATGAGTGATGTGACTTGACACTTGATGGATGTGACTTGAAGTGAGTGGTTGAAATCTTTTTAAAAGGCTTGATTGAAATTTAAATATATTTAAATGTTTTTTTTCTTCTTTGTTTTGATTTTTGAAAATCAATTTATTGATTTTGTAAAAATAAAACAAAGTGTATTTGATACACTTTTTGCCAACATCTATAACACTCTCTTTCTTCCTCATTTCCTCTCACTTTCACGCCCTTGGAGGGCCATTTTTCTTCTTCTTTTCTGTTCAGTTTTGCCGAGCAATAGGAAGAGAATAATGGTGATTTTGTGGCAAAATCACTTAGAGCTAGCACTCCAAGAGTTATACGAAGGTGATAGGGAAACCCAACCACGAGCCGGGAATCGTTTGACGAAGTTTGGAACTTGGAAGATGACTTCAAAGGGCAAAACAATGAGCACATTCACTGCCCACTGCCGAGCAGTCCATGGAGGGAAGAAAATGTTTTGTTGCCTACCGCGTCGCTCAACCGCTCGATGTAAGTATTCCGTAACTTCGTCGTTGTTATTCACACACTTATTTCTTGCATATTATTGATCTTGGGACCTTAATAGAAACCAACACTTCAACCCTTTACTCTTAGTCTTCGGGTTATCATCGTCGAATTTTTATCCTAATCCTCTCTTAGTGGTCTGCCCTTTGAAGTCTGGTAGTGCTCCGCCAACACCTGATCCTGTGTTTGGCTCAAACTTCATCTTCTCCATGATCCTATCTACCTTAGGATCCACCCACTCCACAAAGTTTGCAGCCACTTGGAGCCTTGTGAAAGGCTTTATCTCCAAAGCACATCATTGTTTACCTCAGCTCTGATGGTGATGATCTCCCCACCGTACGACATCTTAATAACCTGGTGCAAAGTGGAGGGCACGCCCCCAAGCTTGTGAAACCTTGGCCGAGATATCAAGCACCGTGAACTCAACCTCATCCTCAATTGGGTTCACTTTGACTACCGCCGTAAAAGTGCCTTCTACTCCTCGTTTACTGCCATCATATTCCTTGATAGTCATGTTGGAGGGACTCAAATCTGTTGCCTTCATACCCAACCTCGACAGAATCTTCAAAGGGCACACATTGATAGATGAGCCATCATCCACCATCACACAAGATGTCATCTTTCCCTTCACTTCCGCACTTATGATCAGTGGCCTATTGTGATTTCTTCCATCCCTCATAGAATGTTATCACCTGCAAAGCTTCCTACTGTACCGACCCTACGATCATTGTGGGGTTGGCATCCTCCGATACCTCTATCTTACTCAAAGCCTCTACCATGGCGCGCCTTTGCTCCTACGATGCACACAATAACTCCTAAATGCTTACTTGTGCCCGCGTCTTCTTTAACTGATGCAGCACTACATCTCCCTCAGTATTACCCATATTATATGCCACTTCTCTACCTTCTACCAACACTTCCTTACCTTTCTCCGCTACATCACCATAAAAATGCCCACTATATGTCATCCCTTTCACCTCCTCTTCATCACTGCTCGAGATGTTCTCCCATAAATTCTTCCCCTGTTCCGTTTCCTCCTCACTACTGCTATCCTATATCCCAGGCAAAAGGCTTGGCGGTCAAGGGTTTGGAGGACAAAGCTTTCGGGTAGGCCTGAGCTAATAATGTAGGTGGGTGTTGAAACATAGTGATAGTTGGGTATGGGGTTCTCTATGTGTTTGGGTTGTTCTTTTTCTGGGTCGGGTATATTATGGGAGTTGATGAGGTCTTGGATTTCATGTCTGAGGTGGGCTCAGTTATCGGTGTCATCACTTTTTTGCTGGTGGTAATGGCAATAAAGGTTTAGGTTGAGGTGTGGTGGTGGAGGGTGTGGAAGTGGTTTAGCTTCTAGGGGTTTTAGTAGTCCCGGTCTCTTCAACCTCTCAAGCACCTTAGACAAAGGCATACCCATGTTAGAAAACCGCCTGTTCCTGATGGCGCCACTTCAACAGAAATGGGATTGGCTCCTGAAGGCCCCCATATGGTTCTCCTATTCAGGCAATAAAACTTCCTATTCTCAGCTTCTTCCTCCTCAATATCCATAACAGTCTCCCTCAACTGTCGAAAATCGCCTATCATAGAGGTCATCCTCCTCGGATTGCCATAAATAGAGTACTTAGTGCCCTTAATGATCATCTTAATATGGTCCTTCTCCGAGGCCGCGTCTGCAACTTCAAAAGCTAGTGTAGGCATTGCATTTCGCATGTGAAACCCGATGATGAGTCTCATTTGGAGGCACTACTTTTTAAGTCACGGAAGCCGCAGGAAACGGACGTCGGAAGGGAAAAAGATGGAAATCAGTACTCTGTCAAATTTGACTTGCTTGTTTAGCTTCGAGATCACTGGTAGATCTCCGTTTTAAAGCATATTTGGCCTAAAAAATTCGCAAACCACTTAACCTCGGCCCAAAATCCCCGCAAGCCCCTTGGCCTTGACCTAAAACCCCCGCAAGCCCACACACCTAGCCCACACAAACCAAACCCACCAACCAAAGGCCCCACACGCCCAACCAAGGCCCACACGCCCATATCACCCTAAAATACCTCCAAATTAAATCAATATTAAATTAAATAATGTAATTGAATTAAATAAAATATTAAAAACCATTTACCAAATTAAATAAGACATAAAATATAATTATACCAAATTAAAATATTGTAACTTCCTAACTTAAAATATTATATGCTAAATTAAAGAAATATTATGCCTAATTAAAATCAATCATAACCAATTAAAGAAATATTATGCCTAATTAACACCAATCAAATATTCAACCTTCCTAATTAACCAAAATTTGTCCCTCCAATCAATCAAATCTTTTCCTGTTTGACACAAAATCCAATCTATTCCTTGTGAGACAAGGCGAAACCCTGGCCCTTCTCTATATAAACAACCCCTAACCAAGTCATTCACCCCCTTCACACAATTATTATTCACGCCCATACACAAAGCAAGAAGCTCTCCTCTCACACGAAAACAACAAGAAGAACAACTCTTCTAGCCCTCATCCACGCCTAATACAAGAATAAGAAGCAAAAAATAATTCTCTTCATCTCCTTCACTCATAACCGAAAGCATTCACCCCTCCAAGTCCTTGCATCACCGAAAAATCACAGCCGTTATACCCCCTAAAGCCACCGAAACTAGCCCCATACAACATCCCTCCATTACCGAAAATTACAACTTAAAAACGCACTGTAGTGAACACAAAAAACTGCACTGTTTAACACACTAATATCACCGAAAACAGAAGCAAAAACACCTTAAAACAGTCCCTAAAATCCTTAAAACAGTAACATAAAAAAACTCTACCCTAAGCCTCCTTAAATAACCGAAAAATACAGCCCTTAGACCTCTAAAAAAATGCAAAAACATTAGCTTTAAAGACCTGAAACAGTAAGCAGAAAATATAGAAAAAACAGTTGTAAAACGGAGGTCAAATAGCAAGCGAAACAGTAAAACAGTGAGCTAAGACGCTAAACCAGTGAACCGGAGAAGTTGAGGAGCCTTAACCCTTCCGATCTCCGTGAAACGCAAGTCCGAAAGTCGGCAAAAAAGGTTAGACCTGAGGGTATTTTTCACATTCATTTTTTTTCAGTTTTATTTCTATTATTTATTGAGTTTCGTTTGCATGATTATTATGGATTGATGCTTGGTTGTGGCTCTTGAATAAATGGAAATGTATCTATTGTGGAATAATGCATGATTGTGGCCTTTGAATAAAACGGAAAATGTGTCGCCTCTTGTGGTATATAGGATGGAAACCTGGACGTAAATTTCATAGCCGATTCCGAATGGACGGTAGTATGATCTGCACTCGGGATACAACTCCACGTACTACTTGAGCAAACGGCGCATATTTTGTTTTATGTTGTTTTGATGTGTTTATTATTCGCTATTTAATTTCTGCATATTATTTGTTTGTGTAATGATGTGATCGAGCGCATGGGCTTAGTAAGTGGGACTGAAGGTCCTCTATTTGAGGGGGTTAAAATCATTTACCACTATGCTTTGCCACGATAGTCAATGTATATTCGATTGGATGTAAGTTATGTTCAATCAGGTATGCGAAATCCGATATCTATGTATTTGCTTTTGTTTTAAATATATGCATTGTGTTAATTGCGCATGGGCTTAGTAAGTGCGATGAAAGGTCCTCTAATTAAAGAGGTTAAAATCCTTTACCACGATGCTTCGCTGCACTGGACGATGTATATTCGATTGGATGTGAGATATGTTCAATCGGGTATGCGAAATCTGATATCCTTGTATTTACTTTTGTTTTATATATATGCATTGTGGTAAATGCGCATGGGCTTAATAAGTGTGATTAAAGGTCCTCCATGTCGAGAGGTTAAAAGTCTTTACCACGATGTTTTGCTGCGCCTCTTATTATGTCTTGTATCCCTTGTTTGCACATCATTTCTTTATTGACGCATGCATTTCATTCTAAAGCGCATGGGGTTATTATGTTGGATGAAATGTTCTCCATTTGGGGGAAGAAAAGCCTAAAAGGCTACCTTTGTGACAACACTTTGCCGCGCCTTTTATTCGGCGATTCACTTTATGACATTTCCTTGCATAATCATGTATCACGTACAATATGTTTAATCGAACACTTGAAGTCTTACATAGATATAGGTACACGTTGCATTTCTTTTCTTTCACTTTCATTAGCCATCTTCTTTTGCATCGCATCATAGCACGTTTATTTTAATGTATGGTTACATCTTTAGTTGCCTCTTTACATGTTGTATGTGAATTGCCTATTTAATCATCTTTTCACCATGCATTTGAATTTGTCTATTTATTTATCCCTTCACATTATGCGGTTATTTTGACCCTCCTTAATATGCATGTTCGTATAATCACTATTTGTTTGCGCTTCCGTAATGCGTTTATGTTTGCCGTACTTGATTTTCCTTATATTGCATGCCAATATCACTATGGGTTATTTGCGTTTATATATGCATGAATGTTAAATGTTTGTGAAGTTTTATGCTTGCCGTATCTTGATTTTCCTTATATTGCATGCCAATATCACTATGGTTTATTTACGTTTATATATGCATGAATGTTAAATGTTTGTAAAGTTTTATGCTTGTCGTACCTTGATTCTCCTTATATTGCATGCCAATATCACTATGGTTTATTTGCGTTTGTATATGCATGAATGTTAAATGTTTATGAAGTTTTATGCTTGCCGTTGTAATGACTTATTTTTAAGCATACAAACTTAGTCATGGGAATTATTGTATGGACTAAATCTAGGTCACCTTTGGGCATATATTACATAGATTAGATTGATTCATTGCACAAATCATATCATAATAAGTGACATAAGTAAGGGACCATTCCGAACCCAATAGTTTGAGGTCTTCCCTTGCGAGGGGTGAGTACGGCCTTAAATCTTTGTCCCGGTTCACACCGGGTGGCGACTCCACGTTATATCTCCGGTTTAGTTCCCCCGCGGACTATTCCGTACTCCCAATCGGGCCGCGAGCCCGGAACAACGTCGTCCACCGTCTGTGTCCTACAGTCTGGCGACTCCACTGGGGATAGAGAATTGGCCCCGAAATAATATCTTGTAATGTGTGTAATTTGTGCTTTATTCAATCATATCAGTAATGGGTTAAGGGGGTTAACCAAAGGCATTGTTTAAGCTAGGTAATGGTTGGTGTCTTCCTTCATTCACTACCTTTCGAGGAAAAGCAGTCAAGGCACCTACATAATCATTACCCATAGCTTGTTGTGATAGACTAGTTGGAGAGACTCGTTGTTTATTCCTGTCTGTCAATTATTATCTAGGTCCCAAGATCATTAAACAAGCATGATAAAGTGTTGAAACATCTCAAAGGAGTTGCGGAATACTCACATCGATCGGTTGAGACGATTGAAGACGAACAAAAACAATTTATTCCCTTCAAATTCGGCCAAGGCAGTGAGCAGTCCATTGCTTGCATTTTTCAGATTTTGAGCTGAGATTTGAAGCTCCAAGCTTCGTCTAACGATTCCCGGCTCGTGGGTGGGTTTCCCTAACACCTTCGTATGTCTTCTAGGAGTGTGCTAGCACTTGGATCTTGCCACAAAACCCTCAATATCCTCCCTCATTCACGCCATTTTCAGGCAGTCCACAGCCCCTTGGGCGTGAACTTTGGAGAGAAAAAAAGAAGGATAGATAGTTGGAAAGAGAGAAGAGTTGTCTAGGGTTTTCAAAATTCATCTATGAATAAATAATCAATTACCAAAGTGTAGAGAGATATTTTGCTTTTAACTTTTGGTGAAATCATTTCACTTTTACCCTAAACTAGGTAGGTGTGGGTAATGGTTTTCCAAAAAGCAAACAAGGTAGTTGGGTGGTAGGTACACTACCACACATGGGCCCCACATATTTGAATTCAAAATTCAAATATCTCTACGAACATTTACCGTGGCTCGGTTTCGTTTAATCCGATTAAACGAACTTCCGTCGTTAAATAATTAAATCTAATTTAATTAAATATCGATGCCTCGTAAATATATTACGAACGTCGTTTACGAATTAATTCTAAATTAATTCGTTTGTTCGCATTAAAGTCCGACTTTAATTTCGTAATGAAATCCAATTCATATTAATATATCCGATATATTAATTTTAGCCCATTGGAATAAATTAAATAGAAAAATCAAATTTAACTATTAAATTCATTTTACCGATTAATTCCAATTAATCGCGTTCTCTCTCTTTAGACGATATTTTATCCCAGATAAAATATCTCCATAATTAATCCTAGATTAATTTTCTCATCTCTCTAATTAATAATCCAAATTAATATATAATGCGAGTCATACGTCATCGGTGTATCATTGGGAAGCGACCCATGAGATCTCCGGATATGTTGGCAGTAAACTCGGTCGTCGGACTATCCGAACACGTAAGTACCAAGTATTACGTTTTACCGATTTACAAGACAATGTTGGCCTCTAGCAAAGCGCCATGCCTACCCAATTCTCCGAAAATCCTTACAGGAATATGTGATCTATATCAGGCATAGTATACGTAGTATTGTGTATTCGATCCAGTATCGGATGATCACGTGCTAGGCCTGGGGCTGGATATGTGTCTGCCCCGTACGAAGCACATGTCGGATGTCTGGTAACTAGTCTCTATAATCGGATATACATGACCGAGTCATAATATCCCGATAGCCGCGCAGCATATAAGAGCACTAATACCGTATCCTACGTGACCATCATCTCCATATGACTGGAGTGACACTTCCGTCTTGAGATCACACCCAATACACTACGATTCTCAATATACCCAGCATCGGCGTACACAGAACCTGTTAAAGCCCTGGACGACCTCAACTAAAGTACATTGATTGTCGCAAGTATTAGCGGTGCAAGTCTCAGGTTAAGACCAAATACACCTACCCTGATTGTAGATTCCCATAGACACAAGGTCATGCTACCAATGGGATTCTGCGGTGGTCTAATCCAGAGCGAAGCTGTTTCCTGTACAATCGGTGAAACACAACCTCCTATTACACTTGCCTGAGTATCCTATACCCAGATATACGAGAACTACGCCGTTATGTCTCACATAACACGCACAAGTGTAATTCTAGTCTTTTACGCATCTATCGATGTCCAATCTCGACAATGCTCTGACTAGGGATGTTTAATGATATATCCTTCGTTGATTGATACTGTCTCACATCATTCTCAATCTAGGAACAAATCATAAGGACCTCACATCATTTATATATCTAAGGTGATCTAATCACAAATGATAGGAGTGCAATCTCCTTTGTTACATAGTTAATTTGTACAGCAACACTATGATCTGTACAAATAGTGACGCTATGGGTCATAACTGTCCAACAATCTCCCACTTGGCCTTTAGCCAGTCACTCGAGTGCCTAACACCCGAACTATGTACTGTTGGCTCAAATAGCTGAGAAAAGCTTTCGTCAGCGGATTTGCATAATTATCGTCTGATGCGATTTAAACGATCATCACATCGCCTCGATGTATGATCCGAACGAATCAGATGAATAGTCGAAGCATGTATCTGGATCGTTGATGAGACCATTAATTCTTTAGCCTGTGCTGACGCCCAGCTCAGCCGCTAACAGAACTATATCTAATCCAATTAGATTTATTTATTGACCCAGATGGCTTCTATTGCTGCCTCAGCTGCAGCAATAATCCCATGTGTTATTTATTCGGTAACAGTATCTTGCTTGGAAGATTTCCAGCTCACTGTACCGTTATTCAAACTGTATAGTACCGTTTACGACTTTTAGTCGCTTTATCGATTTGGAAACTTGCAGTAGTGATCCCAGTCACTTCAATTTCTCCTTCTCCACAGATTAAGATAGCATCCTTAGATCTCTAAGATTCTAACGGATGTTCTTAACATCAATCAAGTGACTATCACTTGGATTGGCCTGATTGTGAATCCATATGCTCAAAGCGTATGAGACACCAGGTCACGTACATTTTAATGTACAATTTCCCAGAGAGTTTTAGCAACTTAAATCTATCCTAGTAGATCTTTATTCCTAGAATAAAGGTTGTTTCTCCCTAGAATTCTACGAAGAATTTTCTCTTGAAATCCAAGCTTTCACCGATTATTTTATGGAATATCATTTCCAAGAAATGAATATATATTACATTATCATTATTATAAGGACAGCCATTGTCTGTGCGCTCCCACTAACCCTCTCATATACACAAAAATCATTCTGTTTTGAATCAAATCATTGACTATCATGATTACATCAAAACAATAGTTCCAAGAACTTTATGCTTGCTTCAACCCAAACATGGATCGAACAACACGCAAACCTAGTTTGCTGGTTTTAGTACGACAAAATCGTCAGGATGTTATAAACATCCTCCAAAAGGTTTCCTTTTAAGGAAAGTGATTTTGACCTTTAACTGACATATTTCATAAATGAAACGTGCAGCTACAGCAAGCATTATCCAAATGGATTTACCGTGGCAACAGGTAAAAGGTTGAACCGTAATCAACACAATGTTGATAACGATACCTTTCCGCTACAAGCCTAGCTTTATACGTTGGTATGTTGCCTTCCATGTATGTCTTCCTTGAAGACTTATACAGTACCTATAGGCACAATGCCATATGGTACATCAACTAGTATTTTAACATAGTTGTTTTACATGGAATCCATTTCGGACTTATGGCACTTTGCCATGAAGGGAGTCGATACCTTGTATTACTTCCTCATACGTAGTTGGGTCTTCCTCAATAAGATTGATATCTTTATGAGGTGAGATCAGAAACCCATACCCTAGGTTGTTTTCTGACTCTCTCCGATCTTACGCGGTTCTTGTGCATACGAAGATTAATGATATATGTTCATCCTTGATGAACAATTTGTGTTCCATTAAGGACTTCATGCCTTGAACAGTATTACTACTTACTCCGATTTTCATCAAGTTTTACTGTCCTCCCACTTTCCACTGCATATCGGTATTCCTCTAAGGAAGACCGCATGGTGAGCAACAATTACAATTGTTCTCCAGTGAGTTGTATAAGTACTATACTTATGGTTTTCCCTAGGATAACCTACATTTGGCACTTATCCGATTTAGGTTTTAGTTTGGCATCATCCAAACATATGCCCAGCATACCCAAATCGTTAGGAGTGAGAAACTCTGTTTCTATCCCTGATCATATCTATTATGATTGTCTAACAGATTAATATGGAACCTTATTCCAAATAAGTTTTGCACTGTTAATGCATATCCGTTGAAGGAAATGGTAGCTCAGAGCGACTCATGATAAACCTTATCATGTCCAACAAAATTCGGTTTCTCCGTACGGACACACCGTCAAACTGACGTGTCTCGGGAGGAGTCCTCATTTGAAAGAATATTTACTCTTTCAAGTATTTGTGAAACTTATTGCTTAAGTATTTTCATCATGTTTATCACGTGATGTTTTAATACTTTAGCCGATCTGTTTCTCTATTTCGTGTTGAAACTTTAAAAGTTTCTGATTTGTGTTCTTCAAAAGTAACACATAACCATAACGTGATGCCACATCCGTATAGGTCACGAAATATTCATATCCATATCTAGCCTAGCTAGAT
Organism: Zanthoxylum bungeanum; assembly: GCA_019454045.1. Taxonomy (NCBI): domain Eukaryota; kingdom Viridiplantae; phylum Streptophyta; class Magnoliopsida; order Sapindales; family Rutaceae; genus Zanthoxylum; species Zanthoxylum bungeanum. The sequence goes on from SKCR01023812.1 coordinate 11,098, forward strand.
ATGGGCCCACTAACTTCACTATGAATAGGGCTTACAGATCGATGGCATTTATCACTATTACCAAGTAAATAGTATTTTAGGTACTTTACCTAAAGAACTAGATTCGTAGACTTTATTTGAATAATCAAATCAGTCCTAGTACCTACTTTTCAAAAGTGTGGATATACGAGTCTTGTTTATTGTGTCCTAGACAGCAATGCCACATTTAAGTTTCATCTGATCAGATCAGTATGAGCTATTAGTTTGTCATATTATATGTTCGAGATTTTTATTTATATTCAAAATATAAATACTGTTATTCACATCTAATGTGTTTATCTCATTGTCATCTTTATATAATGAAACACTTTAGTGTTCTAGAATATAAAGGTTTATCCACAATGGATTAAACACTGATATAGAGATGATGTTTCGAGTCTAACTAGTTACACTATAACAGTTTCCTAATTTAAGTACATACCCGAAGGTAGTTCCTAAATTTAGGTATCTATGGTCGAAACAGTGACTTTCGTCCCATTTCCGATTCGCAGATTAACCTCAGCTTGAAGTCAGTATCCTGCTCACAGCAGATTCTGAACATCAATACATATATTTTATGTACCATACTAAGTATTTTAAAATCCAATTTTAATACCTGTCATGGACATAATTTTGACAAACATCCTTAAAGTCAGAGCCTTGCCCTTTCTTTAATTCCTTCGTGTCTGCCATATCCAAACGACAGTTACTGTGGGATATGTCATTATCTTCCCAGAAGATCATAATGATTTTGCCTTTACCCTTTTTCAATATTTCAGAAGTCTTTGGCCAAGCCTTGGATTTCTAGAATATGATGTAAAGTGCGCCTTGCGCTACTTTTCTAATTGCAAAGTTTTACTTTTATCTCCTTGAAATTAGTCATTAATTCTCCAAGAATTATTAATTGCAAATATAATACTTCTTAAATCTAATATAGATTTATTGCAAGTATATTGAATTAAGCACTAAAGTCATCATCACATAAATCTTCCAAAGATTATGCTCTACTAATTTGCTTAATTCTGGGCATAGGCTTAACAAGTTATTTTATCAAATAAAGTAACTTATTATTTATTTCCAGGACTATCCTGAAATTATTCCCAATTTGAAAATTAAACCATTTAAACATTTTAATCCAAGATTATGTTTTAAATGTCCAATCTTTCAATATATCTTGATTTTAATAGTCCAACTATTTAATCAATAATTATGGTACTAATTATAATGATTACAATAGTCTAACTATTTAATCAACTATAATTCAATAGTTTAAAATCAATTATATTGATTACTATAATCCAATTATAAAATCAACTATAATTGAATAGTTTGAATAATAGTCCAACTATTTAATAAAACAACGATTTAAATATTAGTCTAACTGATATTTAAATCATAACGACGAATGATATTTGATTGAGCGCGTATGGCAAGTAATTGAACGAGTACTTGCAAATTCAATTCTTGCCTCCCACTATTTTTCGGCGAGCCTCTAACCCTCCGTCGAGTACTCGGGAAACCGCATTTCGTAGTGGGCTAGGATCCCGTTAAATAACACACAATCTTGACTTTGGCCAACAAATTGTATGATATTTAACTAGGTATATCTCTAAGATCAATTGGATCCAATCCAATTCCTAGATCCAGTAGGCGGATATCCAAATCCTTAACATATATCTTATATATGCCAATACATCCAATGTATTGCCTAACCTTTTTCCTCTGAATCAACTAAGCATTGGCTTTGGCACAACAAGCTTAATGATCCCAGTCAAGCGCGACCCATTGACCATGAAAAGCTTCGTAATCAATGTCGATGGACAAGAAGTGGTCTTGACTTTGGCCAACAAACCACAACTTGGACAAGACACACCAATATAGAACAAAACTCTCATGATTCAAACACATCTTCGACGGACAAAGGGCTTGACTTTGGCCAACAACCCAAAATACCAATCTCGGATCTTGAGTATGAATCACTCAATGGAAGGAAAACGAATGATATTTGATGAGGGTTTTTCGCGTGCAAATTGGCTACCAATTTATTATCTTTGTTAAGGTCTCATCATCATACACCCTTAAACATGCATTCTAAATACATAATAAAGCGCATATGTAAATAAAAAATAATGATATGCGGATGGATACTTAACACATTGATCCTAGATCAAATCCTCTTTTATCTCTCTCATAACTAGCACTTGTATTACTTCTACCCGTTACACTACACTTCTAAAGAAACCTCATATATATAGAGGGGAATAGATGAGAAGAGAATACAAATAGAAAAGAGGTGTTAAGGCTGGACACACAGGTCCAATTTAATAAATCGAATTTATTACAACAATTTCCAAAATTGCCCCACCCGACTAATATCCATCCGACATACACTATTCATTCATCACAACCAAGTATTCACACAAGCATGTTATCAATCAATCTAATCAAATTAATTAATCTGATAATTAGTGATCATCCAATGTTCAAACAACGATTTGATTTTGATCAAGTCAAACTCGTTTTGCGAATAAGTACTCAAAGTACAAATTCTTGAATTAAATTAAACTACGTCATTAAATCCAATTTAATATGCATTCAATTCTAATTCATTATTTAATTCCAAATTAAATATTACACTTTAATAATAAACCTTTTACGACTTAAATTCCAAATTTAATCGCAACGCGTCTCAAAGACCGATTAACGTCCAACATCAATTCAATTGAAGTCCAATGGGCTTTTAATTGATTTCTTAAGGCGTGGACTTTTGGTCAACTCGGGTCAAACCGAATAATCAAAATCCAATCCGGGATTTACCCCATAAGCCCATAAATCAATTTTGGCCCATTAGGCCCAATTAAACTTTAAAGGTTCATTAAATCGCATTTGGGCTTTATGGAAGTGGTTTTGGGCCCAATTGGATCCAATCCAATTTGCCTAAACCTAACTTTGTACAACAAAGCCCAACAAGCCCAATGATAACTTTAAAAGCCAAAATCCAATTTCAAGGCCCAATTAATTAAATACAAAAATCCAATTTCACATTCAATTAACCTAAAGTGTATTACATGATTAATTACCCAAATTAACATTTCTAAAACATTAATTTTATAATTAATCATGCACAATTTCATTATCACATGCCCACACATTTAATGAAAAATCAAACCCATTTTCATGCTTCAAAGTCTTGGCAATTTGGGGATTTTATGTCCGATTCAAATTCAATCCAATCAATTACACAATCGACATTAAATCATATATCCAAATGATTTCCAATTCATCTAATGAACAAAAAATCAAAATTCCAAGACAATTAGGGCTTATCAAATTCGGCCACATAAGCAAATTGGGGAAAAATGATCCAATCATCACATTTTCATGAAATTGAATCCAATCAATCTTCAATTCAACTATATTTAAGCATACTTAATCATCCAATTTCATAAAATCATGCTCAAATTGAAAATACCCAATTTATCATTTTAGGCCAACTTTAATATTTGGGGAAAAATGTTTCTAACATTAATTCATGAAATTGATCTAATCAATATTCAATTAAACATGTATTAAGCATACTTCAACATCCAATTTATTCAAATCATGCTCAAATACAAAATGCCCAAATTTTAAGCCCTAAACTTTCATGCTTGAACCTAGGCTCTTGATGCCATTGTCAATTATTATCTAGGTCCCAAGATCATTAAACAAGCATGATAAAGTGTTGAATACATCTCAAAGGAGTTGCGGAATACTCACATCGATCGGTTGAGACGATTGAAGACGAACAAAAACAATTTATTCCCTTCAAATTCGGCCAAGGCAGTGAGCAGTCCACTGCTTGCATTTTTCAGATTTTGAGCTGAGATTTGAAGCTCCAAGCTTCGTCTAACGATTCCCGGCTCGTGGGTGGGTTTCCCTAACACCTTCGTATGTCTTCTAGGAGTGTGCTAGCACTTGGATCTTGCCACAAAACCCTCAAATATCCTCCCTCATTCACGCCATTTTCAGGCAGTCCACAGCCCCTTGGGCGTGAACTTTGGAGAGAAAAAGAGAAGGAGAGATAGTTGGAAAGAGAGAGAGAGTTGTCTAGGGTTTTCAAAATTCATCTAATGAATAATAATAATCAATTACCAAAGTGTAGAGAGATATTTTGCTTTTAACTTTTGGTGAAACCATTTCACTTTTACCCTAAACTAGGTAGGTGTGGGTAAATGGTTTTCCAAAAAGCAAACAAGGTAGTTGGTGGTAGGTACACCTACCACACATGGGCCCCCACATATTTGAATTCAAAATTCAAATATCTCTACGAACATTTACCGCGGCTCGGTTTCGTTTAATCCGATTAAACGAACTTCCGTCGTTAAATAATTAAATCTAATTTAATTAAATATCGATGCCTCGTAAATATATTACGAACGTCGTTTACGAATTAATTCTAAATTAATTCGTTCGTTCGCATTAAAGTCCGACTTTAATTTCGTAATGAAATCCAATTCATATTAATATATCGATATATTAATTTTAGCCCATTGGAATAAATTAAATAGAAAAATCAAATTTAACTATTAAATTCATTTTACCGATTAATTCCAAATTAATCGCGTTCTCTCTCTTTAGACGATATTTTATCCCAGATAAAATATCTCCATAATTAATCCCAGATTAATTTTCTCTCTCTCTTTTAATTAATCCCAGATTAATATATAATGCGAGTCATACGTCATTGGTGTATCATTGGGAAGCGACCCATGAGATCTCCGGATATGTTGGCAGTAAACTCGGTCGTCGGACTATCCGAACACGTAAGTACCAAGTATTACGTTTTACCGATTTACAAGACAAGGTTGGCCTCTAGCAAAGCGCCATGCCTACCCAATTCTCCGGAAATATCCTTACAGGAATATGTGATCTATATCAGGCATAGTATACGTAGTATTGTGTATTTCGATCCAGTATCGGATGATCAAGTGCTAGGCCTGGGGCTGGATATGTGTCTGCCCCGTACGAAGCACATGTCGGATGTTTGGTAACTAGTCTCTATAATCGGATATACATGACCGAGTCATAATACCCCGATAGCCGCGCAGCATATAAGAGCACTAATACCGTATCCTACATGACCATCATCTCCATATGACTGGAGTGACACTTCCGTCTTGACATCACACCCAATACACTACGATTCTCAATATACCCAGCATCGGCGTACACAGAACCTGTTAAAGCCCTGGACGACCTCAACTAAAGTACATTGATTGTCGCAAGTATTAGCGGTGCAAGTCTCAGGTTAAGACCAAATACACCTACCCTGATTGCAGATTCCCATAGACACAAGGTCATGCTACCAATGGGATTCTGCGGTGGTCTAATCCAGAGCGAAGCTGTTTCCCGTACCATCGGTGAAACACAACCTCCTATTACACTTGCCTGAGTATCCTATACCCAGATATACGAGAACTACGCCGTTATGTCTCACATAACACGCACAAGTGTAATACTAGTCTTTTACGCATCTATCGATGTCCAATCTCGATAATGCTCTGACTAGGGATGTTTAATGATTTATCCTTCGTTGATTGATACTGTCTCATATCATTCTCAATCTAGGAACAAATCATAAGGACCTCACATCATTTATATATCTAAGGTGATCTAATCACAAATGATAGGAGTGCATTCTCCTTTGTTACATAGTTAATTTGTACAGCAACACTATGATCTGTACAAATAGTGACGCTATGGGTCATAATTTGAAAATGATTGAAAATGACTTTTAATAATTACACTCCACACACTTCTGGATAGTTCATCAATATCGGTCATGAAATCATCAGAATTCGAAAATATTTTCTCTTTTAGAGTTGTAGATCTTTGAGTCTTCTTTAATCTGGAACTTGAATCAGCGCAATCCGATATCGGAGTAAAAAGTTACGTCCAAAATACGACAGATGCACAAAACTGGAATTTCCAAAACTGCACTTCGTCAAAAACGCCCTTTCAAGTTTCCAATCTCCAAAATTAAAATATCAAGTCCAATAATTACCCTTAATTGACCCATATTTCATCCTAAATGATTTCATTGAGTCCCAATATTATTTTATCTGCAAAATTAACTAAAACACATCAAAACATTCATCAAACCCGATAAACTAAACAAAATATTAAGTAAAAGGGGCGGTAAATATGATATATTTTCCGCTCATCACACCCCCAAACCTAACATTTTGCTAGTCCTCGAGAAAAACAACAAAATAAAATTAAAATTAAACTAAGCCACTTTCGTAGGGATCACGGTTGCATTTAGCATATGCAACAAGCCTTTAAACCCCTAGGTGTCCCTAGTGGACGAGTTGTAGTCTCGTGAGGGTTTACAGCAATGATACCCACAAACATTTTACAAAAGTAAAAAGGTAGTAAAACTAATGCACACAAAAGCAAAAAGACAAGAGAAAAGAGAATAAAGAAGTTAGTGACTATTCAGGTAAAACTTTTGCTCCAAGTTACTAGTTGTTTTGTTTCTTTCTAAATTACCAAATAAGTAAATTCTCCGATTATTTTTTACCATTCTTCATATACACAGCTAACAAAATATTAATCAACTCATTTTCGCCCACAACAGTCACAAGTGTAGTTGATAAGAGGGTAATATTTTTGTCCTAAAGTTTTATCAGAATTCACATCTTTTTACAGCAATGAAATAATTTTTCTGATTTTTTTCTTTGCTTTTTTCTCTATTTTTTATTTATATACAATACCTTTCGTCTATGTAGCGAGCTTTGGGTTGGTGGCTCCCAAACCAGTTGGCTTTAGGGCACCAGGTGTTAAGACACCCCTACGGACTTATTTACTCAGACTTCATATATATATATATATATATATATATATATATATATATATATATTTGCAACATCCTTGATCCATGTAGCAAGCTTTGGGCCAGTGACTCCCAAACCAGTTGGTTTTAGGGCACTAGGTGTTAAAACACCCTTACAGACTTAATAACTCGGATTTCAGATAATTTTTTTTTTTTTTACTCCATCACTTTTTGAGATGATTCTTCCAATTAAACTAGAGCACTGAATATTACAATCTTTTCAATTACAGTTCATGTCCGTATGTTACTATGCATATTGATAATATCTGCCAACTTAGCATATGAAGATTCATTTAAGTCCGTTTTAAGGAGAATCTACAAATTAAATAATTTAAAAGGAAATAAACAAAAATTAACTTATTTCGAAAATATTTTACCTTTTTAGTCAACAGAAAAACAAAAACAAAAACAAAAAGAAATAATTTTTACTGGCCATGGTGTGTGACTAACTGTCGAATGGACTTCCCGTTGTAGATTCCCCAGAGGGAGGGTGGAGCGAGGCTCTCTTAAGTACCCAAGCCTCTTAGGCTCTTATCGCTTGGTGACAGGAATAAACAACGAGTCCTCCAAACTAGTCTATCACAACAAGCTACGGGTGAATGATTATCTAGGTGCCTTCACAGCTTTTCCTTAAAGGTAGTGAGTGAAGGAAGACACCAAACCATCACCTAGCTTTAAATATGCCATTTTTTTGAAATTTTTTTAATTAATTTTTTAATTTTTTTTTGTCTTTTTCAAAAAATTTTGGACTAAAAATAAAAACAACACACAAACTAAAAACAAGATACTAATCAACTAATTTCCTTCACCCCCAAACCTAAAAGAGACATTATCCCCAATGTCTTAAATGGTAAAAGAAGAGTTTAGAAAAACATACCTGGTTAGCTGAACTACCGATTAAGATCTATATCCAGTTTACGTTTCTTACCACGATCGTTGTCTGTCCAGTCCAACTTGGAAATAATAGGGTCCAGTTTCGGTTCAAAGGCTAGGATTTGGTCAATTAGTTCTTCGGCCTTTGTAGCAGTCAGGAAAATCTCATCCACTGATTTCGTGACGAACTCATGCCTCTTTGTTTCCGCAAGGAAAACAAACAGAAAGTCGAAGAAATGCTCGATGTTTAGTAACCCAATGGGCTTTCGATGAATATTCAAGTGTGCCCATGATGCCACTGTAAACATTTCTTCAAACATTCCAAGCCCCCCTGGTAATGCAATAAACGCATCTGCACTGTTGATCATTTCATGGATTTGTTCAGACATACTTGAAACGATGCGTTCATCTCCATTTGTTGGTCCAATTAAGTGTTCGTCCGCCAAAGGTTTTGGGATGATTCCCAAAACATGTCCGCCACCATCCTGAACAGCTTTTGAAATACTTCCCATCAGTCCAAGATTGCCACCACCATATACTAGGTGGATATTATGTTCTGTCATGACTCACCCCAATTCCTTCGCAGCCTCAATGAATTCTGGTTTATTACCAGAATTGGATCCACAGAAAACGCAAATTCTCTTGAATCTCTGCTGTGATGTTGCTTCCATTTTCTCTCTCTTATTTGAATGTGTATCTGGATGTGTCAAAGAGAGAAATGAAGTGCTGAATTTATAGACCTGAAAATGGGTGAGTAATAATTGCACTAGTACCTGACAAATGACAATTATTAGATGAACGTTAAAATAAATCGTGAAAAGTCAAAAAGTATAGATCTTGTCGGCGAAAATAAAGATAAAAACAAAAGAAAAGCAAAACAAATCAATTATTAAGGCAACGGAATTGTGTACTCAATACGCCAACCGCTAGTATAAATTCATGAGAATGCGTCTCAAGAATTCATTCCTTACTCAGCCATCACTCATGATTTATCTTTCATCTTTGCGATCTCCAAACATCATTCCTTCTGTCTTAAAATGCTCCGTTTGTGCTTTTCCTACAAAATAACACACAAAATTAAAAACTCTACAACATGTATATACAAAATATAAAAACAGAAATTACAACAAATTGCATGGGCTGCCTCCCTGCTAGCGCTAAATTTTTCATCTTTAGCCAGACGTGACTGAAATCCATCTGTCAAGGAGGTTTCAGCGTTGTTTTGGATGTCCGATTAAAAACAATCCCATGAGCGTTGCTTTTGAAGGGTCTCTTCCAACGGTAAAGCGGCAAAAAATATTTTGTCCCATTCAGTGCTTGTGCCACCTTTTTGATCTTTGTTGCTCCATTGGTTCCTGAAAAGAAAGAAAGAAAATCAGGATGTCTCGTATGGTGCTTGACTTGGAATGGAAGTTCCATTATGTCAAGCTTCTGGGTGATATCTTTGATCTGTACTCCCCAAAACAATGATGTTTCGCCTGAATGTACTGGCTTTTCAATAAGGTCTGACATTTGCTCCGCTTCTTGCTCCACCTTTTCTTCACAAATGAATTTTAGGATTTCTGCATTCAGTTCTTCGTCTGTCATCTGTGAAATACATGCTTTAAAATTATCAACCTGAGGATGTAAAGAAATGTCAGACATTAGGTCTTCATCCTCTGGTTTGGCTGGAATGGATGGTTCAGGTTGATCTTCTTCAAACATTTGTGCAATGGAATCTCCAACATCTTCATTTTGAGGATATAGAATTCCATCCTCAATTGTTGATGCATTTGGTACAAACAACTCGGCTTCATCCTCTTCAGAATCTGAATAATAAAAGTCAAATAGAGACTTTGCTGGTTTGGGCTCCCGAACTGATACCTCTGGTTGTTGATACTGCTCAGCCTCATCCTTTACTGAAGTGTCATCGTGAAATGATTGGTACTCGAAGGCTTCATCAGTGTCATCTGAAAATGATTCTTGAGGTATGCAACTCTGATTTTCTGTTAATTGTTTCATTTGATCTGTCATCCTCTGAATAGATTCTGATTGTCTCTGAATACTTTCAAGTTAGTTCTGATATGTTTCAAGCATTGCATCCAACTTTTTGTTTCGTTTCTCGAACAAGTCTTTAAGCATGTCAACCAGTTGTTCTTCCTCTGATGGTTCTGGTTGTTGATAAGGATCATAGGTAGATGGTGGATAAGAGGGAAAATGTGGCTCTGTGAAATGTGATGGCTCATCATACCATGAAGGATTCTGATAGTTTTGCCACCCTGAATTGTAGTTGTATTCGCAATCATCGCTTGGGTGGTTATCATCACATATCTCACATCTCCATGTTGTGTTCTGATGTGCAAATGTAGTATTGCTTGATTCTGACTTCCAGTGATAATCGTCAGCAGTCCTCAGAAAACCGGACTGTTGTTCCCAGAATTGGGGTGTATCTTCATATAAGGCTTGTAATCTCTCAATCTCCCAGTAGTGTTCCATTTTTCAATCACCTGAAAATAAAAGAAAGAAATAAAAATTACATATAAAAAAAAAATAGATACAAGTAAATTAGATAGCTTCAAAATTAATAACTCAAGAAAAATAAGTCCCCGGCAACGGCGCCAAAAACTTGACCGGCGTAAACACACGCGTATAACGCAAGCGCATGTATCGTTCAAGTAGTATAAAAATATCGATCCCACGAGGACTTAATTCCTACTGTTGTTATTAATTATTGAATCTATTTATTTACAAATATCTAATTGAGGGTGAAGAGAATGATTGCTTGATTGATTTGGTTGATTGTAGTTTTGCAAAATAAATAAATAAATAAAAAGACAAAAGAAAATACTAAGGAAAATGACAAAAGAAACAAAGATCTAGGGTTGTGAATCATTCTAATATCTTTTAAAAGATGAAGTGGTTATTTTATAGTTGGGTAAAATATTGATTTATTAACCTAAAACACTAAATTATGTAAAAGTCTCTTCCGATGGTCAATTACAAATACCCAGTATAATCCAATTGAACCATATGTCTATGTCAACCAAATTATCTGGATTCATTAAGATTAAGTTTCAATTATGGCTACCCCCCCCCCGACAGGTATATTCCTATCCTGTAAGGAAATCTATTAAAGGGTTATCTATCCTCAAGGAAGATCGTGGGCTATTAAGTCTAAGGCTGAAACCTAAAATCCCTATGCCTAGTTCATTTTAGATTTACCATATCAATCTTATTGGTGATCAGACAACAAGAAGCATTAAGCTTAAGACTTAATAAATAAACCTTTAAATTACCCAAACTATAAAATAATCCCTTATAAACCGGTGATATTAAAATTCATCACAACCCGAGATAACTAACACATAACTAGGACTAGTAAAGGTTTAAAAGTAAAAGACATAAAGTAAAAATGCTGAAAAGTAAGAGCGGTAAAGTAAAAGTTGAAAGTAAATTACATTAAAATAAAATTGCTAAGGTAAAAGGAATTACTTTTATTATTTACTATTTAGATATCTCCCTTAATATAATATATTTACTCGTGTTGAAATTACCAACCGACCAATATAGCGGTATCCTTTTTAAGTCAAATTAAGTCCAACCAGCCATATAGGCGGAATCAAAATAACCAGCCATAAAGGCGGAATCAAAATTTAATTACCAACCGACCAATATAGCGGTATCCTTGCTTAGTCAGGTTTAATCAGATTAAATTGAAATTACCAACCGACCAATATAGCGGTATCCCTTTTAAGTCAAATTTTAAATTGTGAATATATTATTTTTAAGGGAGATTAATCTAAATAGAAATAATAAAAGTTTTACCTTTCACCCCAACAAAGGAGAATTACCTCCTCATTGCTTGAAAAATAAAAACTGCAAAAGTAAAGAAAGAAAATGTTATGCGTAAAAGTAAATTACGGAAAGTAAAAACTGAAAAGTAAAGAAAACAAAGTGCGAAAGTGAAAATTTATTACTGAAATTGAAAATAAACAAAATAGATACAATCTTCTTATTTATTCTTTAGGAATTTCAAAGAAGAAAGTATGGATTTTACAAATGAAATGGCTTGGTATTTATAGGCAAAATTTTGCCTCCATCAAATCATCCATCAAATTCTCCACTAAATCCATTATTAATTTCTCCACTAATTACTCCACCAAATCCATAATTGCTCCACTAATTGCTTATCTTGTTTGGTGTTGATTTGATAATTTTTATTAATTATTTATTAATTTATATTTTGCTTTGAAAATGATTGAAAATGACTTTTAATAATTACACTCCACACACTTCTGGATAGTTCATCAATATCGGTCATGAAATCATCAGAATTCGAAAATAGTTTCTCTTTCAGAGTTGTAGATCTTTGAGTCTTCTTTAATCTGGAACTTGAATCAGCGCAATCCGATATCGGAGTAAAAAGTTACGTCCAAAATACGACAGATGCACAAAACTGGAATTTCCAAAACTGCACTTCGTCAAAAACGCCCTTTCAAGTTTCCAATCTCCAAAATTAAAATATCAAGTCCAATAATTACCCTTAATTGACCCATATTTCATCCTAAATGATTTCATTGAGTCCCAATATTATTTTATCTGCAAAATTAACTAAAACACATCAAAACATTCATCAAACCCCGATAAACTGAACAAAATATTAAGTAAAAGGGGCGGTAAATATTGATATTTTCCGCTCATCACACCCCAAACCTAACATTTTGCTAGTCCTCGAGCAAAACAACAAAATAAAATTAAAATTAAACTAAGCCACTTTCGTAGGGATCACGGTTGCATTTAGCATATGCAACAAGCTTTAAACCCCTAGGTGTCCCTAGTGGACGAGTTGTAGTCTCGTGAGGGTTTACAGCAATGATACCCACAAACATTTTACAAAAGTAAAAAGGTAGTAAAACTAATGCACACAAAAGCAAAAAGACAAGAGAAAAGAGAATAAAGAAGTTAGTGACTATTCAGGTAAAACTTTTGCTCCAAGTTACTAGTTGTTTTGTTTCTTTCTAAATTACCAAATAAGTAAATTCTCCGATTATTTTTTACCATTCTTCATATACACAGCTAACAAAATATTAATCAACTCATTTTCGCCCACAACAGTCACAAGTGTAGTTGATAAGAGGGTAATATTTTTGTCCTAAAGTTTTATCAGAATTCACATCTTTTTACAGCAATGAAATAATTTTTCTGATTTTTTTCTTTGCTTTTTTCTCTATTTTTTATTTATATACAATACCTTTCGTCTATGTAGCGAGCTTTGGGTTGGTGGCTCCCAAACCAGTTGGCTTTAGGGCACCAGGTGTTAAGACACCCCTACGGACTTATTTACTCAGACTTCATATATATATATATATATATATATATATATATATATATATATATATTTGCAACATCCTTGATCCATGTAGCAAGCTTTGGGCCAGTGACTCCCAAACCAGTTGGTTTTAGGGCACTAGGTGTTAAAAACACCCTTACAGACTTAATAACTCGGATTTCAGATAATTTTTTTTTTTTTTTACTCCATCACTTTTTGAGATGATTCTTCCAATTAAACTAGAGCACTGAATATTACAATCTTTTCAATTACAGTTCATGTCCGTATGTTACTATGCATATGATAATATCTGCCAACTTAGCATATGAAGATTCATTTAAGTCCGTTTTAAGGAGAATCTACAAATTAAATAATTTAAAAGGAAATAAACAAAAATTAACTTATTTCGAAAATATTTTACCTTTTTAGTCAACAGAAAAACAAAAACAAAAACAAAAAAGAAATAATTTTTACTGGCCATGGTGTGTGAAACTGTCGAATGGACTTCCCGTTGTAGATTCCCCAGAGGGAGGGTGGAGCGAGGCTCTCTTAAGTACCCAAGCCTCTTAGGCTCTTATCGCTTGGTGACAGGAATAAACAACGAGTCCTCCAAACTAGTCTATCACAACAAGCTACGGGTGAATGATTATCTAGGTGCCTTCATAGCTTTTCCTTAAAGGTAGTGAGTGAAGGAAGACACCAAACCATCACCTAGCTTTAAATATGCCATTTTTTGAAATTTTTTTAATTAATTTTTTAATTTTTTTTTGTCTTTTTCAAAAATTTTGGACTAAAATAAAAAAAACACACACAAACTAAAAACAAGATACTAATCAACTAATTTCCTTCACCCCCAAACCTAAAAGAGACATTATCCCCAATGTTTTAAACGGTAAAAGAAGAGTTTAGAAAACCATACCTGGTTAGCTGAACTACCGATTAAGATCTATATCCAGTTTACGTTTCTTACCACGATCGTTGTCTGTCCAGTCCAACTTGGAAAGAATATGGTCCAGTTTCGGTTCAAAGGCTAGGATTTGGTCAACTAGTTCTTCGGCCTTTGTAGCAGTCAGGAAAATCTCATCCACTGATTTCGTGACGAACTCATGCCTCTTTGTTTCCGCAAGGAAAACAAACAGAAAGTCGAAGAAATGCTCGATGTTTAGTAACCCAATGGGCTTTCGATGAATATTCAAGTGTGCCCATGATGCCACTGTAAACATTTCTTCAAACATTCCAAGCCCCCCTGGTAATGCAATAAACGCATCCGCACTGTTGATCATTTCATGGATTTGTTCAGACATACTTGAAACGATGCATTCATCTCCATTTGTTGGTCCAATTAAGTGTTCGTCCGCCAAAGGTTTTGGGATGATTCCCAAAACATGTCCGCCACCATCCTGAACAGCTTTTGAAATACTTCCCATCAGTCCAAGATTGCCACCACCATATACAAGGTGGATATTATGTTCTGTCATGACTCACCCCAATTCCTTCGCAGCCTCAATGAATTCTGGTTTATTTCCAGAATTGGATCCACAGAAAACGCAAATTCTCTTGAATCTCTGCTGTGATGTTGCTTCCATTTTCTCTCTCTTATTTGAATGTGTATCTGGATGTGTCAAAGAGAGAAATGAAGTGCTAAATTTATAGACCTGAAAATGGGTGAGTAATAATTGCACTAGTACCTGACAAATGACAATTATTAGATGAACGTTAAAATAAATCGTGAAAAGTCAAAAAGTATAGATCTTGTCGGCGAAAATAAAGATAAAAACAAAAGAAAAGCAAAACAAATCAATTATTAAGGCAACGGAATTGTGTACTCAATACGCCAACCGCTAGTATAAATTCATGAGAATGCGTCTCAAGAATTCATTCCTTACTCAGCCATCACTCATGATTTATCTTTCATCTTTGCGATCTCCAAACATCATTCCTTCTGTCTTAAAATGCTCCGTTTGTGCTTTTCCTACAAAATAACACACAAAATTAAAAACTCTACAACATGTATATACAAAATATAAAAACAGAAATTACAACAAATTGCATGGGTTGCCTCCCTGCTAGCGCTAAATTTTTCGTCTTTAGCCAGACGTGACTGAAATCCATCTGTCAAGGAGGTTTCAGCGTTGTTTTGGATGTCCGATTAAAAACAATCCCATGAGCGTTGCTTTTGAAGGGTCTCTTCCAACGGTAAAGCGGCAAAAAATATTTTGTCCCATTCAGTGCTTGTGCCACATTTTTTATCTTTGTTGCTCCATTGGTTCCTGAAAAGAAAGAAAGAAAATCAGGATGTCTCGTATGGTGCTTGACTTGGAATGGAAGTTCCATTATGTCAAGCTTCTGGGTGATATCTTTGATCTGTACTCCCCAAAACAGTGATGTTTCGCCTGAATGTACTGGCTTTTCAATAAGGTCTGACATTTGCTCCGCTTCTTGCTCCACCTTTTCTTCACAAATGAATTTTAGGATTTCTGCATTCAGTTCTTCGTCTGTCATCTGTGAAATACATGCTTTAAAATTATCAACCTGAGGATGTAAAGAAATGTCAGACATTAGGTCTTCATCCTCTGGTTTGGCTGGAATGGATGGTTCAGGTTGATCTTCTTCAAACATTTGTGCAATGGAATCTCCAACATCTTCATTTTGAGGATATAGAATTCCATCCTCAATTGTTGATGCAGTTGGTACAAACAACTCGGCTTCATCCTCTTCAGAATCTGAATAATAAAAGTCAAATAGAGACTTTGCTGGTTTGGGCTCCCGAACTGATACCTCTGGTTGTTGATACTGCTCAGCCTCATCCTTTACTGAAGTGTCATCGTGAAATGATTGGTACTCGAAGGCTTCATCAGTGTCATCTGAAAATGATCTTGAGGTATGCAACTCTGATTTTCTGTTAATTGTTCATTTGATCTGTCATCCTCTGAATAGATTCTGATTGTCTCTGAATACTTTCAAGTTGGTTCTGATATGTTTCAAGCATTGCATCCAACTTTTTGTCTCGTTTCTCGAACAAGTCTTTAAGCATGTCAACCAGTTGTTCTTCCTCTGATGGTTCTGGTTGTTGATAAGGATCATAGGTAGATGGTGGATAAGAGGGAAAATGTGGCTCTGTGAAATGTGATGGGCATCATACCATGAAGGATTCTGATAGTTTTGCCACCCTGAATTGTAGTTGTATTCGCAATCATCGCTTGGGTGGTTACCATCACATATCTCACATCTCCATGTTGTGTTCTGATGTGCAAATGTAGTATTGCTTGATTCTGACTTCCAGTGATAATCGTCAGCAGTCCTCAGAAAACCGGACTGTTGTTCCCAGAATTGGGGTGTATCTTCATATAAGGCTCGTAATCTCTCAATCTCCCAGTAGTGTTCCATTTTTCAATCACCTGAAAATAAAAGAAAGAAATAAAAATTACAGATAAAAAAAAATAGATACAAGTAAATTAGATAGCTTCAAAATTAATAACTCAAGAAAAATAAGTCCCCGGCAACGGCGCCAAAAAACTTGACCGGCGTAAACACACGCGTATAACGCAAGCGCATGTATCGTTCAAGTAGTATAAAAATATCGATCCCACGAGGACTTAATTCCTACTGTTGTTATTAATTATTGAATCTATTTATTTACAAATATCTAATTGATGGTGAAGAGAATGATTGCTTGATTGATTTGGTTGATTGTAGTTTTGCAAAATAAATAAATAAATAAAAAGACAAAAGAAAATACTAAGGAAAATAACAAAAGAAACAAAGATCTAGGGTTGTGAATCATTCTAATATCTTTAAAAGATGAAGTTGTTATTTTATAGTTGGGTAAAATATTGATTTATTAACCTAAAACACTAAATTATGTAAAAGTCTCTTCCGATGGTCAATTACAAATACCCAGTATAATCCAATTGAACCATATGTCTATGTCAACCAAATTATCTGGATTCATTAAGATTAAGTTTCAATTATGGCTACCCCCGCCCGACAGGTATATTCCTATCCTGTAAGGAAATCTATTAAAGGGTTATCTATCCTCAAAGAAGATCGTGGGCTATTAAGTCTAAGGCTGAAACCTAAAATCCCTATGCCTAGTTCATTTAGATTTACCATATCAATCTTATTGGTGATCAGACAACAAGAAGCATTAAGCTTAAGACTTAATAAATAAACCTTTAAATTACCCAAACTATAAAAATAATCCCTTATAAACCGGTGATATTAAAATTCATCACAACCCGAGATAACTAACACATAACTAGGACTAGTAAAGGTTTAAAAGTAAAAGACATGAAGTAAAAATGCTGAAAAGTAAGAGCGGTAAAGTAAAAGTTGAAAGTAAATTACATTAAAATAAAATTGCTAAGGTAAAAGGAATTACTTTTATTATTTACTACTTAGATATCTCCCTTAATATAAATATTTACTCATGTTGAAATTACCAACCGACCAATATAGTGGTATCCTTTTTAAGTCAAATTAAGTCCAACCAGCCATATAGGCGGAATCAAAATAACCAGCCATAAAGGCGGAATCAAAATTTAATTTCCAACCGACCAATATAGCGGTATCCTTGCTTAGTCAGGTTTAATCAGATTAAATTGAAATTACCAACCGACCAATATAGCAGTATCCCTTTTAAGTCAAATTTTAAATGGTGAATATATTATTTTTAAGGGAGATTAATCTAAATAGAAATAATAAAAGTTTTACCTTTCACCCCAACAAAGGAGAATTACCTCCTCATTGCTTGAAAAATAAAAACTGCAAAAGTAAAGAAAGAAAATGTTATGCGTAAAAGTAAATTACGGAAAGTAAAAACTGAAAAGTAAAGAAAACAAAGTGCGAAAGTGAAAATTTATTACTGAAATTGAAATAAAACAAACTAGATACAATCTTCTTATTTATTCTTAAGGAATTTCAAAGAAGAAAGTATGGATTTTACAAATGAAATGGCTTGGTATTTATAGGCAAAATTTTGCCTCCATCAAATCATCCATCAAATTCTCCACCAAATCCATTATTAATTTCTCCACTAATTACTCCACCAAATCCATAATTGCTCCACTAATTGCTTATCTTGTTTGGTGTTGATTTGATAATTTTTATTAATTATTTATTAATTTATATTTTGCTTTGAAAATGATTGAAAATGACTTTTAATAATTACACTCCACACACTTCTGGATGGTTCATCAATTTCGGTCATGAAATCATCAGAATTCGAAAATATTTTCTCTTTCAGAGGTTGTAGATATTTGAGTCTTCTTTAATCTGGAACTTGAATCAGCGCAATCCGATATTGGAGTAAAAAGTTATGCCCAAAATACGACAGATGCACAAAACTAGAATTTTCAAAACTGCACTTCGTCAAAAACGCCCTTTCAAGTTTCCAATCTCCAAAATTAAAATATCAAGTCCAATAATTACCCTTAATTGACCCACATTTCATCCTAAATGATTTCATTGAGTCCCAATATTATTTTATCTGCAAAATTAACTAAAACACATCAAAACATTCATCAAACCCGATAAACTAAACAAAATATTAAGTAAAATGGGCGGTAAATATTGATATATTTTCGGCTCATCACCTACCTCCCAAGAGCAGCGGTGTGAAGGGACAAGCCCTGGCAGATTTTGTCGCCGAATGTACCGACCCCCAGACTCTGGCTATAGACGAAGACAAATGGGAAATGTGTAGACGGTTCGGCCAGCACACAAGGCAATGGTGCGGGAATCGTTCTAAAAAGTGACAAGGGAGAAGAAATCTTACTCGCCCTGAAATTTGCTTTCACGGCAACCAATAATGAAGCAGAATATGAAGCAATACTGGGCGGTTTGAGACTATGCACGGTGCTAGGGATCCAAGATGTAGTAGTAAGGAGTGACTCACAGCTGGCTATCCAGCAACTGAAAGGGGAATTTCAAGCAAAAGAGCCTAATATGATGGCCTATCTGACCGAAGTACAGAAAATAACGGGGAAGATGGGGGATGTAAGCTTCGAACAAATCCCTCGAGAAGACAATTATGAGGCAAACTCCCTGGCACGGCTCGCCTCTTCAACAAAAGCCGAGCACCCCAGGATAATCCCCTTGATTTATGTTCGGGAGAGAAGCGTGGGAGAATCCGAAGTGGAAGTTCTAGATAAAGAAAGCCAAGCATCATGGATGCAACCCATCAGAAAATACTTGGAAACAGGAGAGAAACACCAAGAGAACAAAACAGAGGCCAGAAGGTTAAGATACAAAAGCATCAAATTCTCCATAATCAACGGGGTACTCTACCGACGGGGTTACTCAGTCCCCCTCTTAAGATGTCTTGCAGAGGACGAGGTAAATTATGTGCTCAGAGAAATACATACGGGCATCTGCGGAAGCCACGCCGAAGGTCGCTCGATTGCTTTCAAAGCCTTAAGATAAGGTTTTTACTGGCCGACCATGCACCAGGACGGCATAGAAGTAGCCCGCAAGTGCGAAGGATGTCAGAAAAATGCAAACCTCCACCACCAACCAGCCGAACAGTTAACCACACTGCTCAGTCCCTGGCCATTCGCCCAGTGGGGACTGGACATCATTGGGCCAATGCCACAAGGGAAAGGACAAGCGAAGTATGCCATCATGGCCATAGACTATTTCACCAAATGGGTGGAGGCAGAACCATTATCCACCATAACGGAGAGAAAAGAGCCACTGAATTCCTGAGGAAAAATATCATCTGCCGGTCCGGGATTCCCCGAGCCATCATCACAGACAACGGGAAGCAATTCGACAGCAAAGGTTTCAGGAAACTCTTCGAGGACCTCCAGATTGCCCTAAGATTTGCCACACCGGCCCATCCCAAATCAAACGGCCAAGTCGAGGCAACGAACAAGACCATTAAGGCCAACCTCAAAGCTCGGCTTGGATCCAGCAAAGGCTTATGGGTCGAGGAATTACCAGAGGTACTATGGGCGCACCGGACAACCTATAAAGACTCCACGGGAGAAACCCCGTTCTCCTTAGCATACGGATATGAAGCTGTCATCCCGGCAGAGATCGGAGTAGCTTCCCACAGGGTCCAGCACTACGAGAGCAAACAGAATGAAGGACTTATCAGAAACCACCTCGACCTGATCGAAGAAAAGAGAGAGAGGTCGGCCATGAAAACTGCAATCTACCAACAAAGGATGGCCCGTTTCTACAATAAAAGAATTCGGACACGCACCTTCATTCCAGGTGACCTAGTCCTAAGAAAGGTCACCCTAAATACTCGAAAACCAGAGGAAGGCTCCCTGGGTGCCAAATGGGAGGGGCCCTACAAGGTGGTAAAAGTGGTGAAACCGGGAGTATACATCCTAGAGCGACTGGACGGCACGAGATTAAAGAAGCCATGGAACGCTGAGATGTTGAGGAATTACTTTCAGTAAACTTTCCCTTCCTCCTATCTGTTTACAGCAAAAAGGGCGATGATCCAAATACATAAAGCCTCTCTCGAAATGATCCACCGAAGAGTTGTAAAAAATGTCCCCGAATATGAATAAAGCTTTTATTTCTCACCCACTTTCAAAAAAAAAAGAGAAAAAAAGAAAAAGAAGAGCTCATGCACTCATGGATCCCTACTCACTTAGTCATACGGCTCGGGGCTGGACTATGTTCCGCCGAAGCCACTGGATTACACCGCTCGGGGTCGGGTTTTAGTCCCACCGAGTCTTGCTCCTCTGGTCTGGGGATGGAACATTCCTCCAGAGCCATCTCTCTCAGCTCGGGGTCGGGTTTAAAGTCCTACCGAGTCACGCTCATTGGTCTGGGGACGGGACATTCCCCCAGAGCAAAACATCTCTCTTTCGGCTCGGGGCTGGATTTCGTTCCGCCGAGGCCACTTGATTATTCGGCTCGGGGCTGGATTTCGTTCCGTCGAGGCCACTTGATTATTCGGCTCGGGGCTGGATTTCGTTCCGCCGAGGCCACTTGATTATTCGGCTCGGGGCTGGATTTCGTTCCGCCGAGGCCACTTGATTATTCGGCTCGGGGCTGGATTTCGTTCCGCCGAGGCCACTTGATTATTCGGCTCGGGGCTGGATTTCGTTCCACCGAGGCCACTTGATTATTCGGCTCGGGGCTGGATTTCGTTCCGCCAAGGCCACTCGATGTAATGGATCCGTGGGAAAGCATAGCACGGGGAGGGACTATGCCCCCGTGACGATTGCTTGCTCCAGTGACACCGGACCTAAGGAGGAATGTTCCCTTAGTACCCCGGACACTCTTTGATCCATTCATCATTTGGATCCAAGAGAGGCGCAGCACGGGGAGGCGTTGTGCCCCCGTGGCGTGTACCTGCTCCAGCGCGGTAAGGAGGAGCCCTCGTGCAAAACGCAGGCTCCATAGTGACCTGACGTACAGAGGAGGTGCCCTTACCATTCAAAACGCTCACCTGATCCAAATCTGGTTGCCAGGACGCTGAATTGAAAGATTCAGAATTGTGATTTGGAGGCCTCAGACGGGACGCTGTTCTGAGACATCCGTGCTGTTATTTACATTTTAACGTTTTACTTTGGGACAAGTGCTAGTCACCCCCACCTTTTGATTTTATTTGTCATAAATTTGTTTTTTTGTTTTTCACTGGTCTGGCAAGGGGACGCCCGCGCCAGATTCGGTAGGGCTTCAAAGGTTGATTCATTTCCCTTCTGAATAAGTCCCAAGGAGTACTCGGCTCGGGGCTGGATTTCGTTCCGCCGAGGCCACTTGATTATTCGGCTCGGGGCTGGATTTCGTTCCGCCGAGGCCACTCGATGTAATGGATCCGTGGGAAAGCATAGCACGGGGAGGGACTATGCCCCCGTGACGATTGCTTGCTCCAGTGACACCGGACCTAAGGAGGAATGTTCCCTTAGTACCCCGGACACTCTTTGATCCATTCATCATTTGTATCCAAGAGAGGCGCAGCACGGGGAGGCGTTGCGCCCCCGTGGCGTGTGCCTGCTCCAGCGCGGTAAGGAGGAGCCCTCGTGCAAAACACAGGCTGCATAGTGACCTGACGTACAGAGGAGGTGCCCTTACCATTCAAAACGCTCACCTGATCCAAATCCTGGTTCGCCAGGACGCTGAATTGAAAGATTCAGAATTGTGTTTTGGAGGCCTCAGACGGGACGCTGTTCTGAGACATCTGTGCTGTTATTTACATTTTAACGTTTTGCTTTGGGACAAGTGCTAAGTCACCCCCACCTTTTGATTTTATTTGTCATAAATTTGTTTTTTGTTTTTCACTGGTCTGGCAAGGGGACGCCCGTGCCAGATTCGGTAGGGCTTCAAAGGTTGATTCATTTCCCTTCTGAATAAGTCCCAAGGAGTACTCGGCTCGGGACTGGATTCGTTCCGCCGAGGCCTCTCGGTTAATCGGCTCGGGTCTGCTCTTGTACCGCCGAGGTCGATATTTTTTTTCAGCTCGGGGTCGGGTCACGTCCCACCGAGTCAGCTTCTATTGGTCTGGGGAGGTAGCATTCCCCCAGAACCCAAGTTTTCACAACAGCTCGGGGTCGGGTCATGTCCCACCGAGTCAGCTTCTATTGGTTTGGGAGGTAACATTCCCCCAGAACCCAAGTTTTCACAATAGCTCGGGGTCGGGTCACGTCCCACCGAGTCAGCTTCTACTAGTTTGGGGAGGTAACATTCCCCCAGAACCCAAGTTTTCACAACAGCTCGGGGTCGGGTTACGTCCCACCGAGACAGCTCTTTCGGATTGGGGAGGTAACATCCCCCCAGAACCCGAATTCTCACACAGCTCGGGGTCGAGGTACATCCCACCGAGTCAAACTCCTTTGGACTAGGGACGTGACATTCCCCCAGGACCAAATTCCTTTATCAACTCGGGGCCAGGTTATGCCCCTCCGCCTCATGATTAAACCCCGAAAGGTCTCGGAGTATTCAGGCAAACAAAAGAAGCATAAAAGAAAAAATAAGGAAGAGACATGAAATATACATAGATATATACGTGTATATGACAAAATACAAATTGTAAACAAAAGTGTACATAGGGCCCCGGTAGGGTTACCCTTTCTCATTCAGCCCGCGCAGGGGCATGAATTTCCTCCTCAACTGACTTAGATGACGGGAGAAGCGGCTCGACATCGGGAGGAGGAACTGCGGCTTCGACCCCGGCAGCCAAGAAGACCTCTACTTCAGGAATGGGAGGAGGGATCTCAAGGTAGTCCTCATCGGCAGCAGGAACATCTGGTCGTTCTTCTTGGGAAGCCCCAGGAGCCGGAACAACCGAAAGCGGGTCAGGGTCCATCACCCCCTCGGGTAGGGGAGGGAGCCACTTCCGAAACTCCTCCTCGGAAATATCCCCTTTGCAAAAATTGATGGCAGCATAGATAGGGTCCATGTTCAGACTCGGCATCACCATCGGTATCATGTCGGCACAATCACCAACTCCCTCAAGACGGATGGCCTCCTTCTCGGCCTCAAGATCGGCCCCTCTCTCCTCAAGCTCGGCCTCTCTCTCCTCAAGCTCGGCCTCTTTTCTCTCAAGGTCATCCCGGGCCCGTGCCAGTTGCTCTTCATTGGCCTTCAATTTGGTTTCAGCACTGGCACCTTTGCCTTCAAAACACCAATCTCAGATTGGGCAGCTTTCAAGTCCTCCCGGGCACTGTCGGCAAGCTTTCACTCCAGGCAGCGGCGGCCTTAAAAGCCTTATTAGTTTTAAAATTCTCGATGGCGGCCGCCTCGTGATTCTTTATCACCTCCTCCTGGTCGGCCAGTTTAGCTTCCACTTTTGTAAGACGATTCTGAAGCCTCTGAGCCTGACCACCCTCGGACAACAGACTCAGAAGGAGGTCTTTGTTCTTCGCCATAAGGTAAGTAGCCTGCACAGGAAACAAAGAAAGTCAGGTATTATACGAAGAAGACCGAGAACCGAAGTCAGAAAGAAGAAGAGTAAAACTACCTTTGCCATCTGAGAACTCATCTCGGTCACAATGGCTTCGGGAGAGATATCCTCATACATGGAGACCTCCCCGGGAGGAATCACCTCGGCCAATTCATTGAAAGCCGGCACTAAATGTGAGGTAGCCTCCCGAACGTTTTCTCCCAAGTCATCCACCCCGAGGATCACAGAACCTTTCCGTTTCTTGGAGGAACCCTCAGATGACTTTTTCCCCCTACGGACGCCCTTCTTCTTGCCAGGCGCAGCCTCATCTTCCTCCTCTTGGACCAACTCGGTCTCCTCAGACCCGAATTGACGCCTCCTCTTCCTAAGAGGCATCGGCGGGCTGGCAAAACGAGCAGATCCTGATGACTGCACGCCAGGGGGGGAAAGTCCCCGAGCACCTGGTTGAACTTGTCCTTGAGACACCTTCCCAGCAGGATCAGACTGTGCCCGGGAAGTTCCAACTTCAACTTGACCGACCTTTGTCATAACGCCGGCCAACTTCTCAAGAAACTTCGGCCTCTTTGACATGCCTACAAAAAAAGCAAAAACAAAAAGAAAGATCAGGATCCAAGAACACAACAAAAACATCAAAACACAAAAAAACAAACAGGGAAGACCACTAAGAGTCAGCAGACATCTACCTATCCGACCCGAGACTTCCGTAGAAACAGCCCGAGTAAGGCCCAGACTCAACAAAAGCCGCCTCATTAACCAACTCCCTCCAGTTGGCCGCATACCGACGAGCCCAGGATACTCGCCGCCGGACCCGGTGGGAAACTTTGGGAGCATCCCTCCAGCAGACTAAGAAGAATAGAAGAAAAAGGGTAAGAACCCAGACAGGAAAAAGAAAAGGAAAGGAAGCTAAAGATCGGTCTCCTAACCTCCCGCCCTGAAGATATCCGGTACCAGGGTCTCCCCTTCATCCGACCTCAAGGTCCGCCCCCAATCCCCAGTAGCCCAGAACCAGAGATCTTTGAAATTCTTATTAGAGTCAGGGAGCTTCTGGATGACGTTCAACGGACTACTGTAAGCATAAAGTTAGTACCAACCATGATGAGCCTTTGGGTTGGCCTTCAGACGGTATAACCTCTCGCCGAGTCCTGCCCGATGCCAAGCTGTGTACAACCCGGCCAGAATTCTCCAACTGTTCAGACTCAGCTGACAGGGGGCGATCTCCATCTCGGCCAACATCCAAGCAAAATAAGGCTGGATCGGCAACCGTAGCCGCACTCAAAGAAGATAGGAAGGAGCGCCACCGAACCTTTGTCCGGCTGGCTAGCACGATCCATCGGCCTAGGAACTTCCAGGGCAATGTCTATTGGTATATCTATCATATTTTGCCGCAGCAGCGCCAGATCATCCTCAGTTATTTTTGAAGGCCGATTCATGTCCAGAGCCGAGCTGCCCAGGTCACCTGGCTCCGGATCCCTCCGAGGAACCCTCTGATGATAACTATCTGTTCAATCTCGGAGAGGGGTAGGGGTAGAGTCAAGGTCTTCTACACTGGGCGCCCCCGAGCTCGAGGAAAGCTCTTCAACCGGGGGAGCTAAGGGATTGGGAAGATTTTCTGGGGAAGAATCGCTGTCAGACATTCCTGACACCGAAAAAAAAAAACAAAGAAGAAAGGGGAAGTCAGTCTATAAGGACCTACTCACAGTTTCCATGCTAACTAGGTGGGAAGTCTCTAAAGCGCCCTAATGCACGACCCAGCAAACCACAAATCTTCCCCTAAACAAAATAAACAAACAGGTTCACAGCATACAATAGAGAAGAGATCGCTCAGAAGACTTACTTGTTCTCCTCGGAAAAAGTCGAAAAAACTACACAGCACGGTCCTTGTTTTTCACAAGAAAAGAAGAAGAAGAAGGTCCGCGGTTTGAATCCGAGAACACTGAGTCGAAGCGAATCGCAGAGAAATTTTCAGAAAAGAAGGAGAAATTCCCGGAAAAGATAGAACAGTAAAAGCCTCGCTTTCTTATAGTCATGACCGGGACGCTCATGACCGTCGGATCTGAAGGAAGAACCCGGATGAATGCCATGTGTCGACGACAAAAGAGGACTCCCAAGTTTAAACGGACGGCTGAGATCACCCCACTGTGAAGACTCCTCCCCACGCTAGATTCATCACCTTTTTTGGCGGGAACCCGGCGGATGTTTGACAAATGTCAGAAGGAACCCTAAAGTTGATTTGATGGGCATTTAAGCTGACATGACCGTTGCGCGTCTCAAGACAAAAGCACTGAAAAAGTGGCAACAAAGCATTTCTCGACCCCAGGCCGACCTCCAAACAGGGCAAAACTGTTAGATAGTTCCCGGCAGCAACTAGCACACTTGTTGGAACCGAGAACTAGGGGACAGATGTTGATGGTGTTTCCAGGCACTATAACATTTTAAGACAGTACGACAAGGACAAAAGGGTAATTCCCCGACCAGTTGAGATCATATTAGCCCACCCGACCACAACACGAGAAGACCGACCACTTTGGTTCGGGTGACCAAGCACTATAAAGACGGCAGAGACATTCTCAGCATAAAGAATTGACATGACCGAACCTCTTGAAGACCGACCAGACAACGAGCCATGTTCAAGATGACACCCTATTCTTACGGATAAGATAAACAAATTATCCTATCCTCACAAGGAGAAGGAGCCAGAATCCAAGAAGGAATAAGAAAGAAGGAAGCAGTATTAAACTAGGAATCCTCACGAGAGAAGACTGAATCCAGATAGGATTTCTTATGCTAATAGGAGTCTGTTTTCTGTATTATTATAAATATGAGGGCAGAGCATGTGTAAAAGGCATAAAAAAAAATCATAATCAAGGTGAATAATCAGAATCATCAAGCTCTGATTTGTAAAAGGCAAAAAAGAGACCCGAGAGGCATATTTGAGCAATAAAAAAGTATCACTCTGTTCTTGTCCGTGGATGTAGGTCGGATCCCAAAATCCACCGAACCACGTTAAAATCTCTTTGTCGATTGGTGTATTTTTTCGTCTCTCGCTAAATTTACTTTTGGTCCCCCATAACCAAACAAATTCACCGTTGAAGGAGGATTACCTCGGAGGTGATATTCCCATATTACCTTGAAACCAAAATCAGCCGTCAACAGTTGTTTAATTTATTAATGTATTATTGTTATTATTCCTCTGCCAGAAACTAAGAGACATAAACACACTAATACCAAAAAAAACACAACACAATAAAATGCAACCCACTACAATTCAAAGTTTTTTTTTGTCTTTGTTGCTCGATTCCTAAGAAAACAAAAAGAAACGAAAAACAGAATTCTCCTTCTCTTTTACATTTCTTAGCCTAAATGGGCCGTACTACTGAGATCTTGTAGCAGTGATTTTGTCCCCGACCCATCAACTTGTTGGCCATTTATGATAATAATATTATTTGTAGCTTGACTATTTGAAGCTGCAGCTTTCATTGCTAGCTAGCTAGGGCCACTCTCGAATTGATCAGCAGTTGTCATCAGCACTGTTGGGCCTGAGGAAAGCTGCATGCTGCGATTGTTACAGTAACCACTCAATTTTCTTCTCTTGCATCTCTCTAATGGCGTAGTAGTAGTACTACTAGAGGCATTTGTATTGGTGGTTTTGACATTTGTCTTATCACTTTCTGAGCTTGAAAATCGATGGTCCAATACATTGACTGGCGTGTATGAGCTTGACACCATATCAATTTCTGAGGACTCGTATTCTTCTATTGATATATCCTGCATCCTATTGTAGCATCGCAACATCTTTTCCTGCAACATAATAAATAAAATTAATCGTTACCATAACGTACCACTAAGAAGAACTAATTAATACAAGGGGAATAATAATACAGAAAAATGTTTTATGGTCATTATTTTTTTCCCATTATTATCTATCAAATTCTTATTATTCCAATTAAAAATGATAAATATATAATAAGTATACATAAAAATACACCTCATTTAAAAATAAAATAAATTTTTTGACTTAGAGTAAAGATTTTTTTTATTTTAATATTTATATATAATATGATGTATAATTTTATGTATACTATTATTACTCTATTCTAACATGACTTTTTGAATTCTCTAATTTAATGAGTAATTAAAAAAAAAAACAAATAAATAATTAGGAATCACGGATATTCTGCCTAATAATAATAATAAATTACCTTATTTACATATGAGCAGTTGGAAATTGCTTTTCTGAAGTAGGGGAATTGCTGGGGAGATAGTTCACGAGAGGCAAAGAAAAGAGCTGATGCAGCAATTATCGATGGCTTGAACTCCAAAAGCTTAATATCTGCAGAAAAGATTTGTAAACAATATATGATATTTGAGAACATAAAAAACAATAATGTAATTATTACCAAATTGAGCTTTGAAAATGATTTCAGAAGCTCGAGTTTTAAGAGCTTGTTGCAGAGGTGGGTCTTTTAGCTTGAACAGAGAAATGAAAAAGGAGATGAAAGAGAAGGGAGTGACTGAGCGCATTCTCCATTTCAAAGCTCCCAAGATTAGATACTCCATTCTTTGTATTGTTTTTTTGTCAAATATCAGAACCCCACCACCCTATACAAAGTTTTTAATAAGATCAAAAAAAATTAAAATAAAAATGTTGAAATTGCATATGCATAAACAAGATTTTGAACTTTACTTGAAAATGGGTGACAGATAATTCCATTTGCCTCATCTGGCAGCTAAAGAAAAGCAAGAGACTGCAAGAAGCCTAACATCCATGGCTTTGGTCGCTACATTATCAATATATGGAATCAGATCTCATATGTGCAAGTTACCCAAAAGTCATCATTGGTTATGATTTTTTTTTTTACCAGCATTTCATGGTTGATAAGAACCGATCCATGTAATTGACAGCAAGATATGATTAAAAACGGATCAAACTTGCAAGAAACCTGAAAACAAAACACTAGAAGAAATATCGGAACCCAAAATAAAACAAGAAAATGCTCTAAAGAAATATGTACCAGTAATTGAGCTAATTTTTTACCTGTAAGATTGAAGAAAGAGCTTCTTCCCTAAGAGAGATATCAAGGTCTCTGGCTTTAAGAGTCTTTGTGTAGCTCTCTGAAGGCATGTGATCAGATTCAATTACAAAGAGGGACTCTAATATTGTTTCATTATCATCCACATTGGACAAGTCTTGGAAATTTGTAAAAGGATTTTCAAGATTGAACTCCATTGAACAAGTTTGATTAAAGTTTCAGCAGCTCAGTAGAGAGCAGCAGAAACATTAGCAAATAGACAGAGAGAGACTGATGAATCTTTTAATTTTTTTTTTGGCCCCTTTTTCTAATAATTAAAGTGGAGACTTGAGCTTCACTCCTTGGGAAATGCTGCAGGCAGCTGTTGTTTCTTAAGTCTTACAGTAGTGCTTTGCATTGACATATGCTCTCTTTTATGGTAATGAAAACGAGGGGGGGGGGGGGGGGGGGGGGGGGTGTAATCAGACATGGTCCAAAGCCATTTGTGAGTTTGAAAGAGTTTTGACTTGAGATGAAAAAAATTGGGCGGTTCCGATTTTAACTGCTAGTCTTCTTCCAGGTCAAGCCAATGAGACTTTGCAACGTATTACACAGCTTATTAATTTTATTATTTCTCAAGAGAATTTGCTATTGCTTTATGTAATTGAATTGAGTTAACTTAATAGAGATGTACTCTGTCACCACATTTTAAGTATTAAATTTTGTCTTTTATAGTTTATATTTAATTCATTTAACTAAAATAATTAGTTATTTTTGGATTAACTACTTTAAAAAAATGAGTGGAGTACTTGTTTTCAGAAAGTTTATTCGAATTTTTATTACTTATCATTGATTGAATTTTAACAGTTAATAGGATTGTATTTTGAGAATTGATTTTAGAATTATTATTGCGGATGTGTTTGAATCATGAAGGCTTTGTTGGATATCGTGTATCTTGTCCAAGTTGTGATTTGTTGGCCAAAGTCAATATCGCTTCTTGTCCATCGACATCGATTATGAAGCTTTTCAAAGTCAATGAGTCCCGCTTGACTGGAATCATTAAGCTTGTTGTGCCAAAACCAATGTTTAGTTGATTCAGAGAAAATAGGTTAGGAAAATATATTGGATATATTGGCATATATATTGTATATATGTGTCGGACTTGGAGGTCCATCTACCGGATCTATGAATTGGATGAGATCCAATTGATCTTAGAGATCTATCTAGTTAAATATCATACAGCTTGTTGGCCAAAGTCAAGGTTGTGTGTTATTTAACAGGATCCTAGCCCACTAGGAAACTAGGTTTCCCGAGTACTCAACAGAGGGTTAAATTGTTGGGTTGGTGCTCAGAGCGCCAATCCGCACCGTATTTATGTCTGATTCATGAATACGAACATCCCCTTATTCCATAAGATTACTAATTACTGGTTGCACCTCTTGTTCTTATATACGTATTCGATCTAATTACTATTAGATTGAAACTAAATGTGGTTAGTGATATGTGTATATTAGACAAAGGCCCGATAATATATAATGCAGTACACAGTTACAAAGTTAGTTTGTAATTGACATTGGGAAGTGTCACTGCTAAATGTATATTATCAAATAAAGTTCCTGGTCAAGATTCACTAACACGGGTCGGTTAGTCAAATCCGTTAAGACCAGTACATGTCGTATATCGAGACTTGGTCCGATGGTTTACCCCAATGAACTATGAGTTTAGAGAGACTCGTATAGACATGTAGGTGTTTATAATAGATAAACACTGAACGGCTCACCGAAGATTCTTAATGGATGGTACACCAACGTCAATAAGAATCTTCTCTGGTTGAGTAGCATAGTGGTCCTTCGACTTGAGACACCACTGTGGATGTATGAGATATCCTCCACACTTAGATGACAGTCACGTCACCGATCTATTTAGATCAGACCTCCACCTGTTCGTTGGGTGTGGACTGATCCTCAGGATATCCTGTGTGTGTCAAGATAGGATCCGTCAGTTCTGTGTACAGAGCATAGGTAGTCCATATATAATTAGCAGTCTGTTAAATCTGTGGCCACAGTAAACTTCGGAAGTAAGTTCCGAATGTTATTTAGAGATTGCTAATGAATACGTCGACAAGATAATACCTATAGAGATTTGACGTTTACATCTATA
Source organism: Zanthoxylum bungeanum (assembly GCA_019454045.1). Taxonomy (NCBI): domain Eukaryota; kingdom Viridiplantae; phylum Streptophyta; class Magnoliopsida; order Sapindales; family Rutaceae; genus Zanthoxylum; species Zanthoxylum bungeanum. Next base: position 42,210 of record SKCR01023812.1, read on the forward strand.
TCTCTGGGATTATCTAGATACCTGTGACGGAGAGATTATACGTATGCAATGACCTCGACCTGTATGATTCAGCCAGATTGTCCGTGATCGTCATAATTTATGGGTGGATAAATTATGGACACGAAATTATTTTTCGTGACGGATATGCCTGAATCTAGAGAGTCTCAATAATGAAATATACTCGTAGAGCACTAGAGCAACACATATAAATAATATTGATTATTTATAAAGTCGTTTAAAGGTTAAACGCAAAATACATGCTTAGAGACCCGATAGTCCTTTCCTTAATTATTGTGTATTCACATTTAATACTTGATTAATTTAAATACACATTAATTAATAGTCAAATTGAGATATTTGACTAATATCATAAATGTATATATGTATTTAATATTTAATGTAAATATAATACATATATTTAATATATTTGTATTTAATTAATTAATTAATTATTTAATTGTTAAATGATTAAATTAATTAAAATATAAATATCTTAAGATTTAGATATTTGTTTTTAAGGCTTAGTTGCCTTTGTTGACTAATATAAATATCTATAAAGTGTTATTTAGATATTTTGTCAAGTTGATCAAATGAAATTTGAAATGAAATTGAAATTAATATTTTTGTGTTAGCCTTTACCATTTTCGGCCAAGGCAAGTTTTGTACACATATATATTGTTTTCATTTCATTCATTTCATAACCTAATACACTTTAAAGAATTCTAATATTCTTTCATATTGTTAAATCAGTTTAAGCTATTAGTTTGTCATGTCATATGTTTGAGACTTATTTATATTCAAAATATAAATTCTAATATTCACTTCTAATGTGTTTATCTCAATATCATCTTTATAAAATAAACCACTTTAGTGTTCTAGAATATAAAGGTATACTCGCAACGAGTTATACTCGATATAGAGATAATGTTTCTAGTCAAACTAGTTACATTATAACAGTTTCCTAATTTAAGTACATACCTGAAATGTAGTTCCTAAACTTAGGTATCTACGGTAAAACAGCGACTTTCGTCCCGTTTCCAATTCGTAGATTAATCTCAATCTGAAGTCAGTATCCTGCTCAAAGCAGATTCTGCACATCAGTACATATATTTATGTACCACTTTTAGTATCTAAAATCCAATTTTAATACTATTAGTGAACATGTTTATGACAAATATATTTGAAGTCAGAGCCTTGCCCGTCTTCATTTCCTTCATGTCTGCCTTGTCCATACGGTAGTCACGCTTCAGTGACCCCGTTTGCCACAGTTTAGGTAGACATCTTGGGATATTTCCTTTTCTTCTTAGAAGATTATGATGATCTTGCCTTTGCCTTTTTCTACAACTCAGAAGCCTTTGGCCAAGCCTTGGCCTTCTAGAATATCGAAGTAGGGTGCGCCTTGCGCTACTTGCCTTATTGCAAACTTTGGCTTTGTCTCATTGAGAATAGCCATTAACTCTCCAAGAGTCATTAATTGCAATTTAATACTTCTAAGATCTAAAATAGATCTGTGAAGATCCTTCAATTTCTTCATCATACCTTAAGGATCTAATCCTTAGTTCTGATTAAGAAATTAAGGAGTTCTATTGACAAGTATAATTGATTAAGCACTAAAGTTATCATCACATGAATCTTCCAAAGATCATGCTCTACTATTTCTTAACTCTGGGCTTAGGCCTAATATGTTATTTTGTCAAATAAAGTAACTTATTAGTTTACAGGACGATCCTGAAATTTTATTCCCAATTTTGAAAATTAAAGTCGTTTAAACACATTTTCCTTTGGATTATGTTTTAAACTCTAATCTTTCAAATTTAATCTTGATTCTAATAGTCCAACTATTTAATCAATGATTTCAGTTACAATTTAATGTAATGATTAATATAGTCTAACTATATAAATAATTACAATTTTATTGGTTAAAATCAAATGTATATTGATTACTATAATCCAATTATATAATCAACTATAATGATCGGTAATATTCAAATATATTGATTACTATAATCCAATTATATAATCAACTATAAATGAAGGGTAAAGTTCAAATATATTGATTACTATAATCCAATTATCTAATCAACTATAAATGAAGTAGTTTGAATAGGTAGTTGAATACAGTCCAACTGTTTAATTAAAACAAAAATTAAATATTAGTCCAAGTAATACTTTAATTATTTGACGAGATATTTGATATGAGCGTTGGCAAGTTATTAAACGAATATTGCAAATTCAATTCTTGCCTCCCACTATTTTTCGGCGAGCCTCTAACCCTCTGTCGAGTACTCAGGCAACCTAGTTTCCTAGTGGGCTAGGATCCCGTTAAATAACACACAATCTTAACTTTGGCCAACAAATGTATGATACTTAACTAGGTAGATCTCTAAGATCAATTGGATCTAATCCAATTCCTAGATCCAGTAGGTGGACATCCAAGTCCGAAACATATTTTTATATATGCCAATATATCCAATATTTCCCTAACTTTTTCTCTGAATCAACTAAGCCTTGGCTTTGGCACAACAAGCTTAATGATTCCAGTTAAGCGGGACCCATTGACATGGAAAGCTTAGTAATCAATGTCGATGGACAAGAAGTGATCTTGACTTTGGCCAACAAATCACGACTTGGACAAGACACGGATATGGAACAAAACTCTCATGATTCAAACACATCCGCAATTGACAAAGGTCTTGACTTTGGCCAACAACCAATGCCAACTTTGGATCTTGAGTAAGAATCACAATGGAAGGAAAAACGCTTAATATTTTTTTTGAGGGTTTTTCGCGTGCAAATTGGCAATCAATTTATTATCTTTGATTAGGTATCATCATACACCCTTAAGCATGCATTCTAAAAGCATAATAAGGCGCGATAAATAAATAAATTAATAATGATATACGGATGGATATCTCACAAATTGTTCCTAGAACAAATCACTCTCCATTTCCTCTCCCCGGCTAGATTATTCTAACTTCTACCCAATAACATAATACAAGAAACCTCATTTATATTGAGGGGAATTGGTGAGAAGAGAATTACAAAGAGTAAAGAGATAAAAGGCTGGACACGCAGGTCCAATTTAATAAATTCTAAATTTATTACAATTTCCAAAATTGCCCTGCCCTTCTAATATCCATCTGATATACATTATTCATACAACACATTCATGTATTCATACAAATCATATTATTCAATCAATCTAATCCAATTAATTAATCTTGGAATTAATGACCATCCAATGTTCAAACAACGATTTGATTTGCGCGAGTCAAACTCGTTTAAGAATAAATACTCAAAGTAAGTATTCTTGAATTATATTGAACTACAACTTTAAATCCAATTAATTTGTATCAATACTAATTCTAATTTAATTCTAAATTAAATATATACACTTACTTATAAGCCTTAAAGACTTGGATTCCAAATCCAATCTTAATGGGTCTCAAAGGCCCAATAACATCCAATGTCATTTTAATTAAAGTCCAATGGGCTTTTAATTAATTTTTAAGGCATGGGCTTTGGCCATAATGGATCAAACCCAAAATGCCAAGGCCAAATAGGAATCACCCTATTGCCAACAAATTAATTTAGGCCCACTAGGCCCAATTAAATTCTTTAAAGGGCCAAGTGATGTATTTGGACTTTATGGAATTGGTTTTGGGCCCAATTGGATCCAATCCAAAAGTCCAAAACCAAACTTAGTCAAACCAAGCCCATTAAGCCAAATACACACTTTTAGCCCAATTAATAATTAAAGGCTTATTAACATAATTATAATATTCCAAATATCACAATTATTTTAATTAAAGTGTATTAGCCATAATTAATTAATTAAACTCAATATTTCCAAAATACCAATTAACTTAATTAATCATGTTTAACCCATCAATTCATGCACAACACAAATTGAAGCCAAAAATCATTATTTCATGCTCAACACAAATTGAATCCAAAATTCATCATTTCATGCTCAACATGCTCTTTGATTTTAACATAAACATTATTGACTTTGATTCTAATCCAATCAAACCAATAATCAACATTTAAACATGCATTTAAACACATTCTTTCATGTTACAAAAAATCAAAAACAGTGCAGTCCACTGCACAGTGATTTCGGCCAAGCTAACAAATTTTTAACTTTTGATTCGTTTGATTTGTTTCAAATCTAATCATGCATAACTCTAAGTTAACATAATCTAAGCATGCTCAAAGCATCAATTTGAAGGAATCATGCTCAAAACACAAAAGCCCCAAATTTTTGTCTCATGAACCCTAAAATTTTCATGCTTAAAATTGGCTTTGATACCTTTGTTAGTGTTTCTAGAACATGCCAATGATCAAATAAGCATGAAAAGGTGTTCATAAATTCAAATATAAGTTGCGGAATACTTACAATGAACAGATTTGAGCTTTAAAATTTTGGGAGGAAGATCTCCAAGATCCAAGCTTTGTTGATGATTCTAACTCTTGAAGTGGTTTCCCTATCACCTTTGTTGATTTGTGAAGTGCTAGCTCATTTGAAATTACAACAAAATCAAAAGGGAGAAAGAAGGCCATTCACGCCCAAGTTGAGTGAGTTTAGGGTTTCTTGTTTTGTTCCAAGTGTAATGCATACACAAAATAGGGGAGAGAGAAGAGTTTTAGGTAAAACCAATTTACCCTTTTACCTAAACAAGGTAGTTGAGTAAATGGTTTCACCAAAACCATTCCAAGGTAGTTGGATGGTGGGTGGCTTGGCATAAATGCAACTACCCTCCCAACTACCACATTAAAGTGGGCCCCACATTTGAATTCAAAATTCAAATGTCTCTCACGAACATTTGCCGTGGCTCGATTCCGTTTAATCCGATTAAACGAACTTTCATCACTAAATAATTAAATCTAATTTAATTAAATAACGATGTCTCGTAAATATATTACGAACGTCATTTGCGAATTAATTCTAAATTAATTCGTTCGTCCGTATTAAAGTCCAACTTTAATTTCGTAATGAAATCCAATTCATATTAATATATCCGATATATTAATTTTAGCCCAAACAAATAATTAAATAGAAAAATCAAATTTAACTATTAAATTTATTCTATACCGATTAATTCAAATTAATCGCGTTCTCTCTCTTCCGAACAATTAATCCCAGATTAAATAATACCTTAAGTAATCCCAGATTAATTCCTGTTGGTTATTATCTAGGTCCCAAGATCAAACAAGACATGAAAACAATGTGTGAACACATCAACGGAGGTAGCGGAATACTCACATCGATCGGTTGAGACGATTTGAAGACGAATGAAGCCATTTTGCTCACTGCCAAGGGCGCTCACTGCAACCAGTCCACTGCCCTCACAAATCAGATTTTGAGCTGAGAAACGGAGCTCCAAGCTTCGTCAAATGGATCCCGCTCATGGGGGAACCTCCCTACCACCTTCGCAAGTCTCGTAAGTGTGCTAGCACTTGATTTCTCACCATGAAAAACCACTCTTGCTCCCCTATTGTCACGCCATTTGGCTCCAAACCAGTGAGCAAATTCACTGTTTTGGCGTGAGGAGAAGAGAGAATTGAGAGATACATTTTGTTGTATTGGTTGTTAATGAAATGCATTTCAAAAGATATCTTTTATACTGTGTGAAATTCATTTTAATTTCACTTGCATTTACCTTTAATTTGAATTTCAAAAGTCAAAAAAGGTAAACACTATGCACATCAATTACACATCTGTCCATCACTATTCATTGTCACTTTATTAAAGTGATTTGATGTGTGTCTTTCACTCAATCCATCAATCAAATCAATCAATCAATCAATCACTCAAGTGACTTTTGATTTGACGCTTGATGTGACGATGATTTGACGCTTGATGTGACTTGCGTCGTCGCACTCGAATTCGAAATACGAATGCGCTCGCAATCACACTCGGGCTCGGGTTCGCTAATTCTAAATTAACGATTTTTCCATTGCGTCGTAATTAAATGATTTGCCTAGCGAATTCACTATTCACGTCGCTAACGAATTAATTCTAAATTAATTCGTTCGCCCGAATTAAAATCTAATTTTAATTCCGCGTCGAAATCTAATTTCGTTTAATATATCGAATATATTAATTTACCGATTAATTCCAAATTAATCGTTATCTCTCTCTAGACGATATTTTATCCTAGATAAATATCTCCGTAATTAATCCTAGATTAATTTTCTCTCTCTTCTATTAATCCCAGATTATTCAAGAGTGCGAGTTATGCGTCATCGGTGGATTATCGGGAAGCGACCCATGAGATCCCCGGATAAGTTGGCAGTAAATACGATCGTCGGAGTATCCGAATCACGTACGTACCAAGTACTACGTTCTACCGATTTACGAGACAAGGTCGACTCATAGCAAAGCACCAAGTCTACCCAATTCTCCAGACATATCCATTTAAGAATATTAAGATCTGTATCAAGCGTAGTATACCATTGTATTGTGTGTATCGGCCCAGTATCGGATAGTCACGTGCTAGGGCTGGGGCTGGATAAGTGTCTACCCCGTCCGAAGCACATATCGGATGTCTGGTAACATAGTCTCTATAATCGGATATTCATGACCTGGTCACAATATCCCGATTGGTGCGCACACTCAAGAGCACTAGTACCGTATCCTGCGTGACATCATCTCCACTATGACTGAAGTGATACTTCCGCTTGACATCACACCCAATACACTACGACTCTCTGAAACCCAGAAGTGTGTGTACACAGAACCGGTCAAAGCCCTGTACTACCAAGACCAAAGTCTATCGATTATCGTAAGTATTAGCGATGTAAGTCTCAGGTTAAGACTATACACACCTACCTTGATTTCGGCCTCCCATAGACACATAATCATAATACCAATGGGATTCCGAGGGGTCTATCCAGAGCGAAGCTGTTTCCCGTACCATCGGTGAAACACGACCTCCTATCGCACTTGCATAAGTATCCTACACTTATATATATGAGAACTATGTCGTTGTGCCCTCACAACGCACACAAGTGCAATACTAGCCTATTCCACATTATCGATGTCCAGTCTCGATAATACTCCGACTAGGGATATTTAATGATTAATCCTTCGGGGACTGATACTGTCTCATATCATTCTCAGTCCAGGAACTAATCATAGGGACCTGTCTTCATTTATTTATCTATGGTGATCTAATCACAAATGATGAGAGTGCAATTTCCTTGTCACATAGTTAATTTGCTACAACAACACAATGATCTGTGCAAATAGTGACGCTATGGGTCATTTTGTCCAACAATCTCCCACTTGGCACATAGCCAGTCACTCAAGTGTCCCACACCCGAACTATGTACGGTTCCTCAAATTGCTGAGGAAAGGTTTTCGTCAGCGGATTTGTTTGATTATCGTTGACGCGATTTATACGATCATCACATCGCCACGATGTATGATCCGAACGAATCAGATGATATAGAAGTATATATCTGGATCGTCGATGAGACCTTTAATTCCTTAGCCTGTGCTGACGCCTAGCTCAGCTGCTAACAGAACTATATCTAATCTAATTAGATTTATTTTCGACCCAAAAGACTTCTATTGCTGCCTCAGCTGCAGCAATAATCCGCATTTGTTGTTTATTCGGCAACAGTTATCTTGCTTGGAAGATTTCCAGCTCACTGTCCCGTTATTCAAACTTTATAGTACCGTAGTATTTAATGTTTGGAAACTTGCAGCAGTGATCCCAGTCACTTCAAGTTCTCATACAGATGTTCTTAATCTTTAATCCAGTGACTATCACTTGGATTGACCTGATCGTGACTCCATATGCTCGAAGCGTATGAGACACCCTATCAAGTACATTTTAAATGTACAATTCCCAGAGAGTGTTAACAACTCCAAATCTATCCCAGTAGATCTTTATTCCTTGAATAAAGGTTGTTACTCCCCAGAATTCTACGGAGAATTTCTATTGAAAGCCAAGCTTTCAACAATAGCTTTATGGGAATTTCACTGTCAGTGCGCTCTCCCACTAACCTCCTTATATACACAAGAATTATTTCGTTTTGAGTCAAATCATAAACCATTATGATTATTTCAAAACGACAGTTCCAAGAACCTTATGCTTGCATTAATCCAAACATGGATCAAATAACCCGCAAACCTTGTTTGTCGGTTATACAAAATCGTCAGAATGTTATAAACATTCTCCAAAAGATTTCCTTTTCAGGAAAGCGATTTTGATTTGTAACTGACACATTTCATAAATGAAATAAACAGTTATCTTCAAGCATCTTCAAAATGGATTTACCATGGCAACAGGTAAAAAGTTGAACCGTTATTAACACAATGTTGATAACGATACCTTTCCGTCAAAAGCCCAGCTTTGTACGTTGGTATGTTGCCTTCCATGTATGTCCTTGAGAAGACGTTAATGTACCAATAGGCACAATGCCTTGTGGTACAACAACTAGTATCCAAAATAGTTGTTATACATGGAATCCATTTCGGACTCATGGCACTTTGCCATAATAGGGAGTCGATACCTCGTATCACTTCCTCAAAACGTAGTCGGATGGTACACCTCCATAAGATTGACATCTTTATAGGGTGAGATCAGAAACCCATACCCTAGGTTGTTTTCTGACTCTATCCGATCTACTAGTTTCTTGTGTATTTGAAGATTAATGGTATAGATTCATCATAGATGAACTATTTGTGTTCCATTAAGGACTTCGTGCCTTGAACAGTATTACTCCGATTTTCATCGAGTATCACTATCCTCCCACTGACCACTGCATATCGGTATTCCTCTCAGGAAAAACCGCATGGTGAGCAACAATCACATTGTTCTCATGTGAGATTTACAAGTACTATACTTAAGGTTTCCCTTAGGATAACCTATATTGGCACTTATCCAATTTGGGGTTTTTAGTTTGGTATCATCCAAACGTTATGCCTGGCATACCCAAATTATCAGGAATGAGAAACCCCGTTTCTTCCTGTTCATATCCTATATGATATCTGTCAAACAGATTTATATGGAACCTTATTCTAAATAAGTTTTGCACTGTTAATACATATCCTATTGAAGGAAACAGTAGCTCAGAGCGACTCGTGATAAACCTTATCATGTCCAACAAAATTCGGTTTTAGTTCGGACACACCGTCTAACTGACTGACGTGTCTCGGGAGGAGTCCTCATATGAAAGAATACCGTACTCTTTCATTTACGTATGAAACTTACTGCTTAAGTATTTTCCATTACGGTCTTACCGTGGCGGAATAATACTATAGCCGATCTGTTTATTTACTTCGTGTCGAAACTTCAAAAGTTTCCGATCTGTGTTCTTCAAAAGAAACACATAACCACAACGTGATGCCACATCCGTTAAGGTCACGAAATATTCATGTTCACATCTAGCCTAGCTAGATATGGGCCCACTTACTTCACCATGAATAGGGCTAACAGATCGGTGGCCCTTTTACTATTACCAAGTAAATAGTATTTTAGGTTTTACCTAATAAACTAGATTCGCAGACCTTATTTGAATAGTCAAATCAGTCCTAGTACCCACTCTTCAAAAGTGTGGATATACGAGTCTTGTTTAATTGTGTCCTAGACAACAATGCCACAAATAAGTCTCTATTGATCAAATCAATTTGAGCTATTTATTTGTCATTTTATATGTTTGAGATTTTATTTATATTCAAAATATAAATTCTGTTATTTACATCTAATGTATTTATCTCAGTATCATCTTTATATAATGAAACACTTAGTGTTCTAGAATATAAAGGTTTTATCCGCATCGGATTAAACACTGATATAGAGATAATGTCTCTAGTCAAACTAGTTACATCATAACATTTCCTAATTTAAGTACATACCCAAAGGGTAGTTCCTAAACTTAGGTATCTACGGTCGAAACAACGACTTTCGTCCCGTTTCCGATTCGCAGAGAAATCTCGGCTTGAAGTCAGTATCCAGCTCATAGCGGATTCTGAACATCAATACATATATTTTATGTACCACACTAAGTATTTAAAATCCAATTTCAATACTAGTAGTGAACATAACTTTGACAAATATTTTTAAAGTTAGAGCCTCGCCCTTTCTTTAATTCCTTCGTGTCTTCCATATCCAAATGGTAGTCACTTTGGGATATGTCAATTATCTTTTCAATATTTCACAAACCTTTGGCCAAGCCTTGGGTTTTAGAATATCGAAATGATGTGCACCTTGTGCAACTTGCCCAATTGCAAACTTTGACTTTAAAATAGATTATTGTCAAGTATATAAATTAAGCACTAAAGTCATCATCAATAAATCTTCCAAAGATTTTATGCTCTACTTATTTGCTTAATTATGGGCCTAGATATAACAAGTTATTTTATCCAATAAAGTAACCTATTATTAATTCCCAATGAAAATTAAATCATTTAAATATTAACTTTTAAATCCTTTCTTGATTTTAATAGTCTCAACTATTTAATTCAATTTTAATAAGGTACTATTTATTATAATGATTACAATAATCCAATTATTTAATCAACTATAATTTTAATATTGATTACTATAATCCAATTATAAAATCAACTATCATTTTAATTCAATTATATTGATTACTATAATCCAATTATAAAATCAACTATATATCGAATGAGTTTGTATATAGTCCAACTATATATATATTTTTAAAACAACATAAAATATTAGTCCAACTAATACTTTTGATTAATATGACGAGTAAAATATGATGAGCGCGTTTGGCGAGTATTCGAACGAATGTTGCAAATTCAATACTTGCCTCCCACTATTTTTCGTCGAGCCTCTAACCCTCTGTCGAGTACTCGGGAAACCGTGTTTCCTAGTGGGCTAGGATCCCGTTAAATGTCACACAATCTTGACTTTGGCCAACAAATTGTATGATAATTAACTAGGTAGATCTCGAAGATCAATTGGATCTCATCCAACTCCTAGATCCAGTAGGTGGACATCCAAGTCCCAAACATATATCTAATATATGCCTATATATCGAATATATACCCTAACCTTTTTCCTCTGAATCAACTAGGCCTTGGCTTTGGCACAACAAACCTAGTGATCCCAGTCAAGCCGGACCCATTGACATGGAAGCTTCGTAATCAATGTCGATGGACAAGAAGTGGTCTTGACTTTGGCCAACAAACCACAACTTGGACACGACACCGATATGGAACAAAGCCTCGTGATTAAAAACATCTTCGACGGACAAGGGCTTGACTTTGGCCAACAACCCCTGCCAATCTCGGATCTTGAGCAAGAATCACTCAATGGAAGGAAAATAAACGCTTGATATTTAACGAGGGTTTTTCGCGTGCAAATTGGCTACCAATTTAATTATCTTTGTTAAGGTCTCATCATCATACACCCTTAAACATGCATTCTAAATACATAATAAAGCGAGTATGAAAATAAATAATAATGATATGCGGATGGATACTTTACATTGATCCTAGATCAAATCTCTCCCTTTCTCACTCAAGCTAGCACTTGTATTACTTCTACCCGTTACACTACACTTCTAAAGAAACCTCATTTACATTGAGGGGAATAGGTGAGAAGAGAATACAAAGAGAATGAGGTGATAAGGCTGGACACGCAGGTCCAATTTAATAAATCGAATTTATTACAACAATTTCTAAAATTGCCCACCCATCTAATATCCATCCGATATACATTATTCATTCAACACAACCACGTATTCACACACATAAGCATGCTATCAATCAATCTAATCAAATTAATTAATCTGATAATTAAGTGATCATCCAATGTTCAAACAACGATTTGATTTTGTTCGAGTCAAACTCGTTTTTGCGAATAAGTACTCAAAGTACGAATTCATGAATTAAATTAAACTATCATTAAATCCAATTTAACATGTATTTAATACTAATTCACTATTCAATTCAAATTAAATATTACACTTTTATTTAATAAACCTTTTACGATTTAAATTCCAAATTTAATCGTAACGCGTCTCAAAGACCGATTAACGTCCAACGTCAATTCAATTAAAGTCCAATGGGCTTTTAATTGATTTCTTAAGGCGTGGACTTTTGGTCAACTCGGGTCAAACGATAACCAAAGTCCAATCCGGGATTTACCCCATAAGCCCATAAATCAATCTTGGCCCATTAGGCCCAATTGAACTTTAAAGGTTCATTAGTCGCATTTGGGCTTTATGGTTAAGGTTTTGGGCCCAATTGGATCCAATCCACTTGGCCTAAACCCAACTTGATAAAATCAAGCCCAATAAGCCCAATTACAACATTAGAAGCCCAAATCCAATTTAAGCCTAAATAATTAATTTCATGAATCCAATTCCGCAATTTAATTACCTAAAGTGCATTACATGATTAATCAACTAAATCAACATTTCCAAAACACTAAATTAGTCCAATTAATCATACTCAATTCATTATATATGTCCAACACACAAATGAAAAATCAAACCCATTACATGCTTTTAATGCTCTCGGCCAAAGAGGGATTTTGTGTCCGATTCGGTTTCGATCCAATCGAACCCAATCGACATCAAATCACCATCCAATTTGATTTCATACACATCCAATGTCACAAAATCAAAATTACCAAGACATTAGGGCAATAATTCCATTCGGCCAACACAAGGATTTTGGGGGTTTTTGTCCAATTCGAAATCCAATCCAATTCGATTCAAATTAACATCAACCTAAATGATTCTAACTCATCAAATGAATCAAAATCAAAAATCCAAGAATTCAAAATCACCAACACATTCGGCCAAGGTAATCAATTTTGGGAAAATAATTCCAAATCATTTTTCAACAAATGGTCCAACCAAAATGAAATTAAACATGTTATAAGCATACTTAAACAATCAATTTATTCAAATCATGCTCAACAAAATTTACCCAAATTTTAAGCCCTACAATTTCATGCTTGAACCTATAGCTCTTGATGCCATTGTTGGTTATTATAGGTCCCAAGATCAAACAAGACATGAAAACAATGTGTGAACACATCAAACGGGAGGTAGCGGAATACTCACATCGATCGGTTGAGTCGATTTGAAGACGAATGAAGCCATTTTGCTCACTGCCAAAGCGCCACTGACCATCCACTGCCTGCTCACAGCACACTCCTCACAAATCAGATTTTGAGCTGAGAAACGGAGCTCCAAGCTTCGTCAAACGGATCCCGGCTCATGGGGGAACCTCCCTACCACCTTCGCAAGTCTCGTAAGTGTGCTAGCACTTGATTTCTCACCATGATAAACCACTCTTGCTCCCTATTTGTCACGCCATTTGGCTCCAAACCAGTGAGCAAATTCACTATTTTGGCGTGAGGAGAAGAGAGAAATTGAGAGATACATTTTATGTATTGGTTGTTAATGAAATGCATTTCAAATATATCTTATATACTTGTGTGAAATTCATTTTAATTTCACTTGCATTTACCTTTAATTTGAATTTCAAAAGTCAAAAAAGGTAAACACTATGCACATCAATTACACATCTAGTCCATCACTATTCATTGTCACTTTATTAAAGTGATTTGATGTGTGTCTTTCACTCAATCCATCAATCAAATCAATCAATCAATCAATCACTCAAAGTGACTTTTGATTTGACGCTTGATGTGACGATTGATTTGACGCTTGATGTGACTTGCGTCGCCGCACTCAAATTCGAAATACGAATGCGCTCGCAATCACACTCGGGCTCGGGTTCGCTAATTCTAAATTAACGATTTTTCTGTCGCGTCGTAATTAAATGATTATGCCTAGCGAATTCACTATTCACGTCGCTAACGAATTAATTCTAAATTAATTCGTTCGCCCGAATTAAAATCTAATTTTAATTCCGCGTCGAAATCTATTTTCGTTTAATATATGAATAATATTTAATTTACTGATTAATTCCAAATTAATAGTTATCTCTCTCTAGATGATATTTTATCCTAGATAAAATATCTCCGTAATTAATCCTAGATTAATTTTCTCTCTCTTCTATATAATCCCAGATTATTCAAGAGTGCGAGTTATGCGTCATCGGTGGATTATCGGGAAGCGACCCATGAGATCCCCGGATAAGTTGGCAGTAAATACTGTCGTCGGAGTATCCGAATCACGTACGTACCAAGTACTACGTTCTACCGATTTACGAGATAAGATCGACTCCTAGCAAAGCACCAAGTCTACCCAATTCTCCAGACATATCCATTTAAGAACATGAAGATCTGTATCAAGCGTAGTATACCATTGTATTGTGTGTATATGCCCAATATCGGATAGTCACGTGCTAGGGCTGGGGCTGGATAAGTGTCTACCCCGTCTGAAGCACATATCGGATGTCTGGCAACATAGTCTCTATAATCGGATATTCATGACCTGGTCACAATATCCCGATTGGTTGCGCAACACTCAAGAGCACTAGTACCGTATCCTGCGTGACATCATCTCCACTATAACTGAAGTGATACTTCCGTCTTGACATCACACCCAATACACTACGACTCTCTGATAAACCCAGAAGTGGTGTACGCAGAACCGGTCAAAGCCCTGTACCACCAAGACCAAAGTCTATCAATTATCGTAAGTATTAGCGATGTAAGTCTCAGGTTAAGACTATACACACCTACCTTGATTTCGGCCTCCCATAGACACATAGTCATAATACCAATGGGATTCCGAGGGGTCTATCCAGAGCGAAGCTGTTTCCCGTACCATCGGTGAAACACGACCTCCTATCACACTTGCATAAGTATCCTATACTTATATATATGAGAACTATGCCGTTATGCCCTCACAACGCACACAAGTGAAATACTAGCCTATTCCGCATTATCGATGTCCAGTCTCGATAATACTCCGGCTAGGGATATTTAATGATTAATCCTTCGGGGACTGATACTGTCTCATATCATTCTCAGTCCAGGAACTAATCATAGGGACCTCTCTTCATTTATTTATCTATGGTGATCTAATCACAAATGATAAGAGTGCAATTTCCTTGTCACATAGTTAATTTGCTACAACAACACAATGATCTGTGCAAATAGTGATGCTATGGGTCATTTTGTCCAACAATTCCCTCTCTCTTAATTAATTCCAGATTAATTTTCTCTCTTAATTAATCACAGATTAATTTTCTCTCTTAATTAATCCCAGATTAATTCTAATTAAATCAATTGTCATCGGTGAATCTTTGCGAAGCGGCCCAAGAGATCTCTGGATATGTTGGCAGTAAATACGGTTATCAGATTATCCGAATACGTGCGTACCTCGTACCACGTGATTACCGATTTACAAGACATGGTTGGCTTCTAGCAAAGTACCGTGCCTACCCAATTCTCCAGAAATATTCTTACTGGAATATATAATCTATGTCAGGCGTAGTATACGTAGTATTGCGTATTGCGATCCAGTATCGGGTGTCACGTGCTAGGCCTGGGGCTGGAATTGTGTCTGCCCCGTACGAAGCACATGTCGGATGTCTGGTAACTAGTCTCTATAATCGGATGAACATGACCTAGTCATATCATCCCGATGACTATAGTACTTTAAGAGCACCAGTACTGCATCCTACGTGACACCATCTCCACTATGACTGGAGTGATACTTCCGTCTTGACATCACACCCAATACACTACTATTCTCAATACACCCAACAGAGGCGTACACAGAACCTGTTAAAGCCCTGGACGACCAAAACCAAAGCATATTGATTGTCGCAAGTATTAGCGGTGCAAGTCTCAGGTTAAGACCAAATACACCTACCATGCAAGTCTCAGGTTAAGACCAAATACACCTACCATGATTTCGAACTTCCATAGACACATAGTCATACTACCAATGGAATTCCGAGGGGTCTATCCCAAGCGAAGCTGTTTTCGTGCCATCGGTAAACACAACCTCCTATTACACTTGCATGAGTATCCAATACCCATATATATGAGAACTATGCTATTGTGCCCTCACAAATCGCACAAGTGTAGTACTCGTCTATTCCGCATTATCGATGACCAGTCTCGATAATACTACGACTAGGGATATTTAATGATTAATCCTTCGAGGACTGATACTGTCTCATATCATCTCAATCCAGGAACTAATCATAAGGACCTCCTATCATTTATACATCTAATTGATCTAATCACAAATGACAAGAGTGCAATCTACTTGTCACATAGTTAATTTGTACAACAACACAATGATCTGTACAAATAGTGACGCTATGGGTCATAATTGTGTTGAGTTCTAATTTAGGTCCCAAGATCAACAAATTCAAGCACAAAAATGCATGAATACATCAAAGGAATAAGGCGGAATACATACTCACATTGAATGGTTTGATGCCAGGAAGAACAAAACCCATTTTCCTCATTGTGTGAGTTCGGTTTTGGCCTCATTGGACTGCTATCATGCTCGGTTTTGGGCTCTCTTCCACCTTGAAAATTCGGCCATTGAAGACCTCCATGGAAGCTCAAAGCTTCATGCTCCAAAAATAAATCCATGCTCACAAATTCGTTTCCCTATCACCTATGTAAAACCCAAGGTGTGTGCTAGCACTTTTCTTCTTCATTTTGGTCCAACCAAAAGAAAAATGGAACAAGAAAATGGCCAAGAAAACCGTGAGAGAGATGAAGAATTTTGGCTCCAAAATGAGTTGAAAACCGTGAGCCCTAGGAAAGAGAGAGAAAAAGGTGTAAATAAGGTTTATATTTTAATTTCCAAAATTAATAATAATACCTTTTACAACTTTTTTTCTTTTAAATAATTCCTCTTACTTTTCAAAAAGCAAAAGTCAAAAAAGCAAAAGTGCTTTTCAATCATCTATCACTATTCACATCAAGTCACTTTATTAAAGTGACATGTCATATCACATCACTCAAAGTGACAAGATTTGACGATTGATGCGACTAGTGATTTGACGCTTGATGTGACTTACGTGCCGTGCTCGGATTCGAAATATGAATGCGCTCGCAATCACTCTCGGGCTCGGGTTCGCTAATTCCAAATTAATGAATTTTTCGTCGCGTCGTAATTAAATGATTACGCCTAGAGAAATCAATATTCACGTCGCTAACGAATTAATTCTAAATTGATTCGTTCGCCCGAATTAAAATCCAATTTTAATTCCTCGTCGAAATCCAATTTCGTATAATATATCGGATATATTATTTTATCGATTAATTCTAAATTAATCGTTCTCTCTCTATATTAATATTTTATCCCAGATAACATATCTCTCGTAATTAATCCCAGATTAATTTTCTCTCTCATCGAATTAATCCCAGATTAATTTTCTCTCTCTTCTAATTAATCCCAGATTAATTAGAGTGCGAGTCATACATCATCGGTGAATCTTTGGGAAGCGACCCATGAGATCTCCGGATATGTTAGCAGTAAATTCGGTCGTCGGACTATCCGAACACGTAAGTACCTCGTATTACGTTTATACCGATTTACAAGACAAGTTGGCTTCTAGCAAAGCGCCATGCCTACCCAATTCTCCAAAATATCCTTATAGGAATATGTGATCTATATCAAGCGTAGTATACCGTAGTATCGTGTATTTCTGTCCAGTATCGGATGATCACGTGCTAGGCCTGGGGCTGGAATTGTGTCTGCCCCGTACGAAGCACATATCGGATGTCTGGTAACTAGTCTCTATAATCGGATAAACATGACCTAGTCATAATATCCCGATAGCTCGAGCATTTAAGAGAACGAGTTTCCGTATCCTACGTGACCGTCATCTCCATTATGACTGGAGTGATACTTCCGTCTTGACATCACACCCAACACACTACGATTCTCAATATACCCAGTATCGGCGTACGCAGAACCGGTTAAAACCCTGGACGACCTCAACTAAAGTACATTGATTGTCGCAAGTGTTAGCGATGCAAGTCTCAGGTTAAGACCAAATACACCTACCCTGATTGCAGACTCCCATAGACACATAGTCATACTACCAATGGGATTCTGCGGGGGTCAATCCAGAGCGAAGCTGTTTCCCGTACCATCTGTGAAACACAACCTCCTATTACACTTGCATGAGTATCATATACCCAAATATATGAAACTATGCCGTTGTGCCCTCACAAACGCGCACAAGTGTAATACTAGTCTTTTACGTATTTATTGATGTCCAATCTCGATAAAACTCTGACTAGGGATATTTAATGATTTATCCTTTGTGGACTGATACTGTCTCATATCATTCTTCGTCCAGGAACAAATCATAGGGACCTCTCATCACTTATATATCTAGGTGATCTAATCACAAATGATAAGAGTGCAATCTCCTTTATTACATAGTTAATTTGTACAACAACACCGTGATCTGTACAAATAGTGACGCTATGGGTCATAATTGTCCAACAATCTGCCACTTGGCCTATAGCCAGTCACTCGAGTGACTGACACCCGAACTATGTACGGTTGGCTCAAACTGCCGAGAAAAGCTTTCGCCAGCAGATTTGCATGATTATCATCTTGATACGATTTATTCGATCATCACATCGCCACGATGTATGATCCGAACGAATCAGATGAATATGTAAGTATGTATCTGGATCGTTGATGAGACCATTAATTCTTTAGCCTGTTCTGATGCCTAGCTCAGCTGCTAACAGAGCTATATCTAATCTAATTAGATATGTATCGACCCAAATGACTTCTATTGCTGCCTCAGTTGCTGCAATTAACCCGCATTTGTTGTTTATTCGGTAACAGTATCTTGCTTGGAAGATTTCCAGCTCACTGCACCGTTATTTAAACTGTAATATACCGTTTGCGACTTTTATCCGTCTTTATCGGTTATAGGAAACTTGCTACAGTGACCCCAGTCACTTCAAGTTCTCATTCTCCATAGACTAAGACAGCATCCTTAGTTCTCTAAGATACTAACGGATGTTCCTAACATCAATCCAGTGACTATCACTCGGATTAGCCTGTTTTTGTGAATCCATATGCTCAAAGCGTATGATACATCAGGTCTTGTACATTTTTCAATGTACAGTTCCACAGAGAGTATTTCGAAAGCCAAGCTTTCGCCGTTTTTATTTTATGAGAATATCATTTCCAAGAAATGACGTATTATCATTATTTTATAGGACAGACACTGCCAGTGCGCTCCCACTAACCCTCTTATTTACACAAGAATTACTTTCAGTTTGAATTAAATCATAAACTATTATGATTGCATCAAAATGATAATTCCAAGAACTTATGCTCGCGTCAGCAAGCATTATCCAAATGGATTTACCGTGGTAATAGGTAAAAGGTTGAATCGTAATCAACACAATGTTCGATAACGATACCTTTCCCTTAAAAGCCTAGCTTCATACGTTGGTATGTTGCCATCCATGTACGTCTTCCTTGAAGACTTATATAGTACCAGTAGGCACAATCCATGTGGTACATCAACTAGTATCCAAACTGGTTGATATACATGGAATCCATTTCAGATTATATGGAACTTTGCCATAATAAGGGAGTCGATACCTAGTATCACTTCCTTATACGTAGCCAGTTGGTATTCCTCAATAAGATAGACATCTTTATGAGATGAGATCAGAAACCCATACCCCAGGTTGTTTTCTGATTCTCTCCGTTCTACGCGGTTCTTGTGTATTCGAAGATTAATGGTCATAGTTGCATCCTTGATGAACTATTCATGTTCCATTAAGATTCGGTGCCTTGAACAGTATTACTCCAATTTTCATCGAGTTATACTATCCTCCCACTTACCACTGCATATCGGTATTCCTCTTAGGAAAACTGCATGGTGAGCAACAATCTAATTGTTCTCTTGTGAGGTGTATAAGTACAATACTTATGGTATCCCTAGGATGACCTACAATTGGCACTTATCATATTTGGGTTTTAGTTTGGTATCATCCAAACATATGCCAAGCATACCCAAATAGTCAGGAATGAGAAACCCGATTTCTTTCCCGTTCATATCTAATATGATATCTGTCAAATAGATTATTATGGAACCTTATTCAAAAGTTCTTGCACTGTTTAAAGCTTATCCGTTGAAGGAAATGGTAGCTCAGAGCGACTCGTGATTAACCTTATTGTGTCTAACAAAATTCGGTTAATCCTTTTCGGACACACCGTCAAAATGACATGTTCCGGGAGGAGTCCTCATTGAAAGAATACTATACTCTTTCAAGTATACGAGAAACTTACTGCTTAAGTATTTTCATTACAGTCTTACCGTGACGGTTTAATACTTTAGCTGATCTGTTTGTCTATTTCGTGTCGAAACTGCGGAAGTTTCCGATTTGTGTTTCAAAAGAAACACACCATAACGCGATGCCACATCCGTACAGGTCACGAAATATTCATATCCATCTCTAGCCTAGCTAGATATGGACCCACTTGCTCTTATGAACTAGGGCTAACAGATCAGTGGCATTTACACTTTTACCAAGTAAATAGTGCTATAGGCACTTTGCCCAATAAACTAGATTCGTAGACTTTATTTGATGGATGGAATCAATTAGTCCTAGTATCCACTCTTCGAAAGTGCGGATATACGAGTCTTGTTTGATTGTGTCCCAGACAACAATGCCACAATTAGTTCTTAACTGATCAAATCAGTTTGAGCTATTTATTTGTCATGTTATATATTTGAGATATTATTTATATTCAAAATATAAATGCTGTTATTCACATCTAATGTGTTTCATCTCAATATCATCTTTATATAATAAAACACTTTAGTGTTCTAGAATATAAAGGTATACCCGCAGCGGGTTATACACGATATAGAGATAATGTTTCTAGTCAAACTAGTTACATTTTAACAGTTCCTAATTTAAGTACACACCCGAAGGGCAGTTTTAACTTAGGTATCTACGGTTAAAACAGCGACTATCGTCCCGTTTTCAATTTCGCAGTAAATCTCGTCTGAAGTCAGTATTCTGCTTAAAGCAGATTCTGCACAACAGTACATATTTATGTATCACACTAAGTATTTAAAATCCAATTTCAATACTAGTTGTGAACATAATTATGACAAACATATTTGAAGTAAGAGCCTTGCTCGTCTTCAATTCCTTCTTAGGATATATCCTTTTATCTTCCCAAAAGATTATAATGATTTTGCCTTTGCCCATTTCAACATTCCAGTAGCCTTTGGCCAAGCCTCGGGTTTTTAGAATATCGAAGTAAGGTGTGCCTTGCACAACTTGCCTAATTGCAAAGTTTGACTTTGTCTCCTTGAGAATAGTCATTAATTCTCCAAGAATTATTTATTGCAATTTTAGTACTTTCTAAAATCAAAGTATAATGGATTAAGCACTATAATTATCATTATATGAATATTCCAAATTTCATATTCCACTTATTTGCTTAACTCTGGGCTTTAGGCATAATTCATTATTTTATCAAATAAAATAACTTATTAATTTCCAAGACCATCTTGAAATTATTCCCAATTTGAAAATTAAAGTCGTTTAAATACATTTTCACCCAGGATTATGTTTTAAACACTAATCTTTCATTTTATCTTGATTCTAATAGTCCAACTATTTAATCAACGATTCGTGGTGTATTGATTATAATGATTATAATAGTCCAACTATATAATCAAATATAATTTAAATTAATTAACCTCAATTACATTGATTACTATAATCCAATTATAAAATCAACTGTAAACTGAAATTAATTAATTCAAACATATTGATTAATATAATCCAATTATATATAATCAACTATAATACAGTTCCAACTGTAATTAAAACAACAATTTAAATATTAGTCCAACTAACATTTAATCTAACGATGAAATAATTTGAATGAGCGCGTATGGCGAGTAATTGAACGAGTATTGCTAATTCAATTCTTGCCTCCCACTATTTTTCGGCGAGCCTCTAACCCTCTGTCGAGTACTCGGAAAACCGTGTTTCCTAGTGGGCTAAGATCCCGTTAAATATCACACAATCTTGACTTTGGCCAACAAATTGTATGATAATTAACTAGGTAGATCTCTAAGATCAATTGGATCCAATCCAATTCCTAGATCCGGTAGGAGGATGTCCAAGTCCGAAACATATATCTTATATATGCCAATACATCCAATGTATTACCTAACCTTTTCCTCTGAATCAACTAAGCCTTGGCTTTGGCACAACAAGCTTAATGATCCCAGTTAAGCGGAACCCATTGACCATGGAAAGCTTCGTAATCAATGTCGATGGACAAGAAGTGGTCTTGACTTTGGCCGACTTTGGCCAACAAACCACAACTTGGACAAGACACTGATATGGAACAAACCCTTCGTGATTCAACACATCTTCGACAAGCAAAGGCCTTGACTTTGGCCAACAAACCAATGCCGTCTTAGATCTTGAGTAAGAATCACTCAATGGAAGGAAATACGCTTAATATTATTTGAGGGTTTTTCGCGTGCAAATTGGCAACCAATTTATTATCTTTGTTAAGGTCTATCATCATACACCCTTAAACATGCATTCTAAACACATAATAAAGCGCATATGAAATAAAATAATAATGATATGCGGATGGATACTTTACATTGATCCTAGATCAAATCTCTCATTTTCTCTCTCCAAAGCTAGCACATGTATTTACTTCTACCCGTTACACTACACTTCTAAAAAAACCTCATTTACATTGAGGGGAATAGGTGAGAAGAGAATACAAAGAGTATATAGGTGATAAGGCTGGACACGCAGGTCCAATTTATAAATCAAATTTATTACAATTTCCAAAATTGTCCCACCCGACTAATATCCATCCGATATACATTATTCATGCATCGCAACCATGTATTCATACAAGCATGTTATCAATCAATCTAATCCAATTAATTAATCTGATAATTAGTGATCATCCAATGTTCAAACAACGATTTGATTTTTGCTCGAGTCAAACTCGTTTTACGAATAAGTACTCAAAGTACGAATTCTCGAATTAAATTAAACTACATAATTAAATCTAATTTAATGCGCATTTAATTCTAATTCACTATTTAATTCCAAATTAAATATTACACATTTATTAACGAACCTTCTACGATTTAAATTCCAAATTCAATCGTTATGGGTCTCAAAGCCCAATTAACGTCCAACGTTTATTTAATTAAAGTCCAATGGGCTTTTAATTAATTTCGTTAAGGCGTGGACTTTTGGTCAACTCGGGTCAAACCGATAACCAAAGTCCAATCCGGGAGTTACCCCATAAGCCTTTAAATTAATTTTGGCCCATTAGGCCCAATTAAATAATTAAGGTTCATTAAGTCATAATTGGACTTTATGGATGCGGTTTTGGGCCTAATTGGATCCAACCAATTTTGCCTAAACCCAACTTTGTACAACAAAGCCCAAAAGCCCATTACAACTTATAAGCCCAATATCCAAAAACAAGCCCAATTAATTAACTTATAAAATTCCAAATTCCATAATTAATTAACCTAAGTGTCATACATAATTAATGACCTAATTAATATTTCGAAAACATCAATTAGCATACTTAATTATGCATTCCTTCATCAAATAGTGTCCAACACAATTTATAAAAATCAAACCCATTTTACATGCTTAAAGTCTCTTGGCAATTTGGGGATTTTACGTCCGATTCGAATTCAATCCAATTAATTTCACAATCGACATTCAATCATATTCCCAAATGATTTCCATCACATCCAATGTTCAAAAATCAAAAAATTCCAAGACATTTAGGGTTCTTAATTTCGGCCATCATAAGCAATTTGGGGAAATTTGTTCCAAACACAATTTCAAAAAATTGATCCAATCAATCTTAAATTAAACATACTTTAAGCATTCTCATTCATCCAATTTAACAAAATATGCTCAAAATCAAGTTTACCCAATTTGTCACTTTATGCCAACATAAAAAATTGGGGAAATTTGTTCCAAACACAATTTCTTCAAATTGATCCAATCAATCATTAATTCAACAATATTTAAGCATACTTAATCAATCAATTTAATCAAATCATGCTTCAATTGATTTTACCCAATTTGTCATGCCCAAAATTTGGGGAAAATTGAATCCAATCCAATTTCATGAAATTGATCATGCACAACTTCAATTCACCAACATACAAGCATACTTTATCATCCAATTTAACCAAATCATGCTTCAATTGATTATCCCCAATTTCAAACCCTAAAAGTTTCATGCTTGATAAAAGCTCAAGATACCATTGTTGAGTTCTAATTTAGGTCCCAAGATCAACAAATTCAAGCACAAAAATGCATGAATACATCAAAGGAATAAGGCGGAATACATACTCACATTGATTGGTTTGATGCTAGGAAGAACAAAACCCATTTTCCTCCTTGTGTGAGTTCGGTTTTGGCCTCCTTGGACTGCTATCATGCTCGGTTTTGGGCTCTCTTCCACCTTGAAAATTCGGCCATTGAAGAACCTCCATGGAAGCTCAAAGCTTCATGCTCCAAAAATAAATCCATGCTCACAAATTCGTTTCCCTATCACCTATGTAAAAACCAAGGTGTGTGCTAGCACTTTTCTTTTTTCATTTTGGTCCATCCAAAAGAAAAATGGAACAGAAAATGGCAAGAAAACCGTGAGAGAGAGAGAGAAGAATTTTGGCTCCAAAATGAGTTGAAAACCGTGAACCTTAGGAGAGAGAGAGAAAAAGGTGTAAATAAGGTTTATATTTTAATTTCCAAAATTAATAATAATACCTTTTACCACTTTTTTTCTTTTAACAATTCCTCTTACTTTTCAAAAAGCAAAAGTCAAAAAAGCAAAAGTGCTTTTCAATAATCTATCACTATTCACATCAAGTCACTTTATTAAAGTGACATGTCATATCACATCACTCAAAGTGACAAGATTTGACGATTGATGCGACTAGTGATTTGACGCTTGATGTGACTTGCGTGCCGCGCTCGGATTCGAAATACGAATGCGCTCGCAATCACTCTCGGGCTCGGGTTCGCTAATTCCAAATTTACGAATTTTCTGTCGCGTCGTAATTAAATGATTACGCCTAGCGAAATCACTATTCACGTCGCTAACGAATTAATTCTAAATTGATTCGTTCGCCCGAATTAAAATCCAATTTTAATTCCGCATCGAAATCCAATTTCGTATAATATATCGGATATATTATTTTATCGATTAATTCCAAATTAATCGTTCTCTCTCTTATTTAAAATTTTATCCCAGATAACATATCTCCGTAATTAATCCCAGATTAATTTTCTCTCATCGAATTAATCCCAGATTAATTTTCTCTCTCTTCTAATTAATCCCAGATTAATTAAAGTGCGAGTCATACATCATCGGTGAATCTTGGGAAGCGACCCATGAGATCTCCGGATATGTTGGCAGTAAATTCGGTCGTCGGACTATCCGAACACGTAAGTACCTCGTTTACGTTTATACCGATTTACAAGACAAGGTTGGCTTCTAGCAAAGCGCCATGCCTACCCAATTCTCCAGAAATATCCTTATAGGAATATGTGATCTATATCAAGCGTAGTATACCGTAGTATCGTGTATTTCTGTCCAGTATCGGATGATCACGTGCTAGGCCTGGGGCTGGAATTGTGTCTGCCCCGTACGAAGCACATATCGGATGTCTGGTAACTAGTCTCTATAATCGGATAAACATGACCTAGTCATAATATCCCGATAGCTCGAGCATTTAAGAGAACGAGTTTCCGTATCCTACGTGACCGTCATCTCCACTATGACTGGAGTGATACTTTCGTCTTGACATCACACCCAACACACTACGATTCTCAATATACCCAGTATCGGCTTACGCAGAACCGGTTAAAACCCTGGACGACCTCAACTAAAGTACATTGATTGTCGCAAGTGTTAGCGGTGCAAGTCTCAGGTTAAGACCAAATACACCTACCCTGATTGCAGACTCCATAGACACATAGTCATACTACCAATGGGATTCTGCGGGGGTCAATCCAGAGCGAAGCTGTTTCCCGTACCATCTGTGAAACACAACCTCCTATTACACTTGCATGAGTATCCTATACCCAAATATATGAGAACTATGCCGTTGTGCCCTCACAAACACGCACAAGTGTAATACTAGTCTTTTACGTATTTATCGATGTCCAATCTCGATAAAACTCTGACTAGGGATATTTAATGATTTATCCTTTGTGGACTGATACTGTCTCATATCATTCTCCGTCCAGGAACAAATCATAGGGACCTCTCATCACTTATATATCTAGGTGATCTAATCACAAATGATAAGAGTGCAATCTCCTTTATTACATAGTTAATTTGTACAACAACACCGTGATCTGTACAAATAGTGACGCTATGGGTCATAATTGTCCAACAAATTGTCCAACATATACTACGCCTGACAAAGATTATATATTCCATTAAGAATATCTCTGGAGAATTGGGTAGGCACGGTGCTTTATTAGAAGCTAACCATATCTCGTAAATCGGTAAAAAAACGATACGAGGTGGTACGTACATGTTTGGATAGTCCGACGACCGGATTTAGTACCAACATATCTAGGGATCTCTTGGGTCGCTTCCCGAAGATTCACCGATGATGAATGATTCAAACATAATTATTTTGGGATTAATTACGGACAGATTTTATCTAGGATAAAATACTATTTGAGAGAGAGAGAAACGATTAATTTGAAATTAATCGATAAAATAATATATTCGATATATTAATCGAAATATATTTCGACGAGGAATTAAAATTAGATTTTAATTCGGGTAAACGAATTCATTTAGAATTAATTCGCAAGCGACGTGAATAGTAATTTTACTTGGCATAATTATTTAATTAAATTTGATTTTATTGCAACGGAAAATTAGTTAATTCGGAATTAGCGAACCCGGATTTTGAATTTAAGTGGGACCCATTTGTCACATCACTTGTCACTTTAAGCTACTCTTTGGTGATGGAAGTGAGTAGTGACTTGATGGTAACTTACCTAACACTCAACCTTTTAAATGATGAAAGACTTTTACCAAATCTTGGATTTTTGGTATATCACTTTGATTTTTGGAAAATCAAATACAAGTCATCACTTTACAATTTTTTGAAAAACTTCTCCCTCTTCTAGAAGGCCTTGGCCGAAACTCTCCATAGCTTGAAGGGAAATTTTGTTTCAAAATTTCCAAGTGCTAGCACACCAAAGGAATCGAACAAGGTGATAGGGAAACCAATCTAAGAGCTTGGAATCTACACTCAAAGCATGGAGCTTGGAGACCAACACTTGGAGACAACTTTGGCCGAATCTCTTGGAGAAATTTTTTATCTTCAACACATCTCAAATCCGCTCATTGTAAGTATATTTCCGCCGTACTTCTTTTGTATTCACTATCTTTCATTGATTCAATTGATCTTGGGACTATAATAGAAACCAACAAATGTACCACAAATGCATAGTCAGATCGGAGGTCAGCTGCACCTCATATTGAGATCAATTTGGGAATAAGAGCCAAATCTCTCAAGAATAGATAGATTTGTGATACCAGTGAAAGGCAAATTGTTAAAGGCCTAGAGATAGTAGCTGCAGGTATGTAATAGTTATAACAATGCGATGGATATTCTGGTTCAATTACTTTCCCAACAACAACAGTATATGGGACTAGTGTCAGAAGTTATCGTACCCCCAGTATCTATACCACACCGCTCGTAACACCACCTTCGGCTAACCAGACCGTGAGCCCACCAGACATATTAGACCTATCCATGTATCATACATGACCTTCTACCCCACCACAACAACCTCCTATAGTGTTGGTTTAGATAGTACATTGACATGAGCTACTAGTACCACTGCATGATTTTATGAAGCTCCAGCCACTTACTTTCACCAGAGTGGAAGCCTCCCCAAACCCTGAGGATAAGCATTGTCGCAGTATGATTTCGAATAAGAACCAACAGTTTGGTTCCATTAAAAATGGAATTAGGAATCGCCGATTCATGAACTGAACCTGTCCTATTATGAACCAGAAAAATGGCTTAATTCTCTCAATAATAAATTTCTTATGTTCTGTCAATTTCTATCTATATTTTATTATCTTAATTTCTTCTCATATTCTCAATTACTCTATATTATTATTTTAATTCTTAAATACTATATAAATTTCTCATTATTAATTTATTTATTACAAATTCCAACTAATTTAAATCAATTTTTTTTTCCAAATTAAACTAATTTAAATCAATTTTTTAAATTTATTAAGTAATTTTACGATTCTCGTACAGAACCGTAAAAATATGATTTGGAATTGGAACCGCACTTTTACAGTCTGGTTTTGGTATTGAAATCGGTGGTTTCGGAACCACAACCAGGGCTACCTAAGGATTCATTGAGGAGTCTAACTGTATCTGTAGTGCTTTACCATATTCCCATGTGATGGTAGTGGAATTTGTTAGTTTTCAGTTGCATGAGGTGGCTTTTACTTGGTTTATTACCTTTTGAGACAATCGATGATGAAGTGCTTCCCTATTGACTTGGGTAGAGTTCAGTTCAGCCTTCTTATTCAGATTTATACTCTAGAGAGTTAGGGATGTAAAATCTCGAGAGTTCGAGCAACTAGTACATGAGGATCAGATGCCAGTGTTGGAATACGACATACAATTCATATGACTTTCTCGAATCGCTCCTCACCTTATTAGTACCGAGGAACTAAAGCTGATGAGATTTTTGAATGAGTTTCAGTGTTGTTTGTGAAAAAAAAAATGGAACCTTTCGACTGTGTATTGAATATAAACATCTAAATAATGTGACAATCAAGAATAAATATCAATTACCGAGAATCAATGATTTGTTTGTTCAGTTGCATAGGGTTTAGTGTTTCTCCAAGATTGATCTTGGTCAGATATCGTCAGTTGAAGATTCTGTAGGGGTTTTAAGGGCGCAAATTCGGGTAACGCAGCAGAATGTGGAAAATCAAAACTTTTCGATTTCAAAAATTTTTCGTCAGTAATTAAAATAAACTTAAGTTTAAAAGAGCAGACCCATAAGAACTGAATACACTAAGAAGTTAACAACAATATCAGTGCGGCTATTAGGACAGAGTACCGTAGCCGTAATCCAGAGCAAGAAATAAATATCCCAATAGAAACTCATAAGACCAGCGACTACTAGCCTCGACAACATGATCCAAAGCTAATAGATATAATATAAAATAATTCAAAATGATACAGCTACTAATAAGGAAGTTCAGTTTACATAGTAAGATTAAATAATATAACTTGATGACAATAAATAAACAAAGACTTTGGGTTGATTGATAAATATTAAGGAACTTTAAAACATGGAATAGTCGATGAAGCTTCTAATGGAATGAATAGTAAATAACAGAAATACGTATTCACAGATTTCTATGGAATGTATATACTCTCCCCTCCACTTAGAGCTCAGTAAGGAGAAGAATTAGTAAAGAAGTGTATTTAACAAATTAGATGAATCATGAGACACCTAGATAGCCAAACCAATCAGTTCAACGGAACATAGATAAGAAGCATGTGATAGAATAGTTTAAGTCTCAGTAAGTCGAGTCAAATTTAGAAGCCATCGTTGAATTGGAAACTCTTAAGGGAGTCAAGGCTTAAAAGCCTAAAGAGACCAGAGAAGAACGTCTCTCAGGAATTTAGTATATAATTTATAAAATTTGTCATTGTATTGAGAAGGAAGAACTAGATAGAGAGTAGCACCTGAACCAAAAGGTTTAGTAGAGATGTCGTAAGAAATTGAAGTTAATGGAGTTTCCAGGGGAGTAAAGTTGTAAGGATATCATGGAACTGAGTTGAGAAGGCAATTAAGTTGCGGAGTAAACTTCATAAAGAGGAACAATAAATTAAGTATAGCATAACTCTAAAAGAAAGTAACGAATGAAGACGGTTAAGCAACAGAGACTAGTAGGAAGAAGTACAAAGGCAACAAGATGGAGTATTTAGAGAGCATGACTATAAAGAATGTTCACAATAATAAGTAGTATGATCGATATTCAAAAAATGAGTCAAGAATGAAGGTGAAGAAGGAAACTCAGGTAGTATCTAGCCGAAGAACCTTAATGCGGAAGCCAACGCCAGATGGCTAAACATGGGAGTTCTGGACTTATAAATAAGCAGCAAGTATAACCATAACATTGGTAACTAATGAGACTACAACCACTAAGAAGAAGTCAGGACCAATCCCCACCCTCCCAACCCTCGTTAGAAAATAACAATAAAGATGAACCTCGGTTTTTGACCTCAAAGATATTCCCAGAAACAGGTGAATACGCAGTAAAAGTATGACCAAAACATAAAATCTTCAGATATAGCACAAGAACTGAGTAAAAGGAGAAAATGGTCCTAAGTAAAAGATTTAGAAGAAAAATAACCTATACGAGATGATTAAAAGAGAAAGTATTAGTCAAGCGATAACAGATTGCGAAAGAATTAGTGCTAGACACAGCTAGGGAGATGTAAAAGACGATACCCTTTGAACAAGGAAACATAGACATAGACTACAAAATTCTCAGGTATAGAATAGAGTAGGAAAGAAAATAAAAGACAAGTAAAATATTTGGAGATAAAACTGTCGAAGTAAGACGACAATAGATAAGATATTAAATAAATAATGATAAAGGTACACAAGTACTAAAATAAACTTTCCATAGTTAAGTTTAGTAGTGCTACATAACAGTAAACTTCTCAGCGTTGATTTAAGATTGAAAATTCCATCAAAGAGGAAACGAAAAGTATATTTGCAATAACAGAACCCAGTAGTTAGTGTTGAATTTAACAGTAAGGAGTAATATCTTGGAGTTAGAATACCAGAAACTTCAATGATGAACCTAGAGTATGTAGAGACCATGATTTTAAGATAATAAGTCTGAAAGATATGTAGAGGTAGAAAAATGTAGTGGACGGAGCCCATTAGTAGTTGAAAGCTAGCGAAAAATGAAAATAAGATAATAAAGTAGTTAAGTTAAGCGAATGAATGCCAAGTTCATGTTGAGCATGTGAATTTTACTAGAAACAAAGATTGTCCTTATTCCAGAACTATGGTAGAACGTGAAGAAATTTAACAATAGGAAGTATAATCACCTTTAATAATGAGTAGGCATTGGATAAGAAGTGATGAAAGAAAGAGAGAGAAGAATTCGAGATATACTTGAAGTCGGAAGAAGTAAAATTATCGGTTGAAGTACTAAGTACAGTAGTGATACATTAAGAGGGAGGAGTAATAAAAGCCCTAACGGATATTTAAGAAGAAATGATTCAATTGGAATGGTCATTGACATGCCAATATTAACAGGAATGCATTAAATTCAGGAAGGGCTTTACAAATTAACCATGTAATTAAGTAAAATACAATCATAAAGTATCATGCAGAAATTAGCAATTAATTTAGGTACCAATTCGAAGGGAACCTAAGCCCATATCATGAGAAATTGAGTATTTCTAGTACACCATGCAAGACATTATGTAGTATGAAACAATAGATAGATATAATTTTATGATGGATAACTTTCATTAAGAGTGACACCTCTATGAGAAGTTTAGAGATATGACAAAACCCCCAAGATTGAGCATTCATCTACAGGAATCAAATGAAGTATATCGAGGAAAGAGATTCCCAGAAGTCATATTATCAAGTTATCGAGAAAAATATTAGAAAGCAAGTAAAGGAAGATAAGAGTAGCAAAGGTCAGATACCTTCAAACCAAGTTAAGCCTAAACAATTTAGCATCAGAAGAAATTCGAGGACGAATCCTATTTAGAGGGAATTTATAACGATCGATAATCTCTACTACTAATATATTATGGGATGAGTGTTACATAATATAAATTATGTTTGGACATATATACACTCAAGAAATGACTTTGGGGACAATTGGAAAATTCTTCGAGATTCCGATACGAGATGGTACGATGTTCCATTCTGGATAGCCCATGGTATTTAGGCCAAAACTTTCTCATACAAATTATAAGATTTATGCATTTTCTATCATCGGAAAGATAAGATCGAGACCTACAACTTCCACGTTGAATATTTATCGAAATTTGAACTAGAATTAGGTCGAAAATACAACTCAAAATTTGGAGAAATTATACCCGAGGACCATTCTAGTAATTTCTCAAAGTTTCTCTAAATTTCTAAATTCTTCTCCAACTTTAATAATTTTAAATAACCCCTAGTATAATATTCAAACATTCCCAAAAATTAGAAAGTGAAAGAAGAAAACGTGGAAGAAGAAGAAGAAGAAGAAAGAAGAAGAAGAAGAAGAAGAAGAAGAAGAAGAAGAAGAAGAAGAAGAAGAAGAAGAAAAAGAAAAAGAGAATGAGAAAGAATGAGAAAGAAAGAAGAAGAAAAGAAGATGAAACAAACTTAAATCCTCATATAACAACCTAAGAAGATGATTAACAACCATTGGAGACTTGAAGAGTGAAGGAAATCAAAGAAGTTTAGGTAAGAAAACTTGACCCAAGATTAAAGTTATAGTATTTTCATAAGATGATGCTATGTTAGTATAATTTGTATGATTGCATTAAAATGGTTGATCAAATAAAAAATAGATGTTGTGAGATGATCAAATTATTAATGCTAAGCATTGAGATAAGTTAAAATTATGAGATTAAAGAATTAAATTGATGATGGAGTATGGTTTTAACATATTTGAATATTGAAGTTAAGAATTGTTTATGAGTAGCTGTAGTATGAGGGTGTTGGAGATACTTTTGGGTAAAATTGAAATTGGGAAACAAGTGTTGGAATCCTGGAAAACATGTGGGCATCATGACGCGCACCCTTAGCGTCGTGACGCATACTGGAGAATTTTCAAATATTCAGTTCTAGAATGTGAGCATCGCGACGCCCAATGACTGTTAGTGTTCCAAGAACATGCCAAGGATCTAATAAGCAAGAAAAGGTGTTCATAATTCATTATAGGTTGCAGAATTACTTACATTGAATGGATTTGAGCTTTTAAAATTTTTTGAGAAGAAGGTCTCCAAGATCATTCCTTTGTTGATTCTAAGCTTTGAGTTGGTTTCCCTATCACCTTAGTTGATTCCTTGAAGTGCTAGTTAACTTGATTTTGAAACAAAATCAAAGAGAGGAGGATATGAAGCTCACGCCCAAAATAAGATGAACTAGGGTTTCATTTGCCTTGTGTTGTGTTGTTATGAAAGAGAGAGATGAGTTTTGGTAAAAGGCTTTTACCCTTTTCACCTAAACATGGTATTTGAGAGTCTTGGTTTTACAAAACCAAAACTTGGTGGATGAAAAGCAAGTGGTATTGGCCTAATTGCCAACCACTCTCTCAACTACCACTTCACACATGTGAAGTGGGCCCCACCTCTTTTGAATTCAAAATTCAAAATATCTCTACGAATATTTGCCGTAGCTCGGATCCATTTAATCCGATTAAACGAACTTTCGTCGTTAAATAATTAAATCTAATTTAATTAAATAACGATGCCTCGTAAATATATTACGAACGTCATTAATGAATTTATTCCAAATTAATCTGTTCGCTCACATTAAAGTCTGAATTTAATTTCGTATTGAAATATATCTGATATATTAATTTTAGCCCATGTGAATAAATTAAATAGAAAAATCAAATTTAACTATTAAATTTATTTTACCGATTAATTCCAAATTAATCGCGTTCTCTCTCTTTCGAACACATTTAATCCCAGATTAATTTTCTCTCTCTTAATTAATCCCAGATTAATTCTAATCGAGTCAACTGTCATCGGAGAATCTTTGGGAAGCGATCCAAGAGACCTCTGGATATGTTGGCAGTATATCCGGTTATCAGACTATCCGATAAAGTGAGTACCTCGTACCACTGCTTACCGATTTACAAGACATGGTTGGCTTCTAGCAAAGCACCGTGCCTACCCAATTCTCCAGAAATATTCTTACTGGAATATATAACCTATGTCAGACGTAGTATACGTAGTATTGCGTATAGTGATCCAGTATCGGATGTCACGTGTAAGGCCTGAGGCTGGAATAGTGTCTGCTCCGTACGAAGAACATACCAGATATCAAGTAACTAGTGTCTTTGAATCGGATAATCATGTCCTTGTCATATTATCCCGATGGTTGCAACACTATAGAGAACTAGTTCTGAATCCCTGCGTGATCATCATCTCCATATGTCTGAAGTGATACTTCCGTCTTGACATCACATCCAATACACTACGATTCTCAATAAACCCAGTAGAGGCGTACACATAACCTGTTAAAGCCCTGGACGACCAAAACCAAAGTTTACTGATTGTCACAAGTACTAGCGATGTAAGTCTCAGGTTATGACCAAATACACCTACTTTAAAGCGGACTCCCATAGACACATAGACATACTACTAATGGAATTCTGCGGGGTCTATCCAGAGTGAAGCTGTTTTCCGTACCATCGGTAAAACACAACCTCCTATCGCACTTGTGTAAGTATCCAATACTTAAATATATGAGAACTATACCGTTATGCCCTCACAACGCGCACAAGTGCAATACTAATCTATTCCGCATTATCGATGTCCAGTCTCGATAATACTACGACTAGGGATATTTAATGATTAAACCTTTATGGATTGATACTGTCTCATATCATCTCAATCCGGAACTAATCATAAGGACTTCTACCATTTCTATATCAAAGTAAATAAATTACGAAATGGTAAAAGGTAATTTCATTACTACATAGTTAATTTTGTACAAAAACACAATGTCTTTTACAAACAGTGACGCTATGGGTCATAATTATCTAACAATCTCCCACTTGGCCTATAGCCAGTCACTCATGCATCAAACACCTGAACTATGTATATGTCTCTCAAACTTTTGCTGTGAAATAACTTTCGTCAGCGGATCTGTAATGTTGTCATCTGATGCGACCTTCTCGATCTTCATATCGCCACGATGTATGATCTCACGAATCAGATGGAAATGTTGAAGAACATGCTTGGATCGTTGATGAGACCGCGGTTCCTTAGCCTGCGCTATAGCCCCGTTATTGTCACAATATAATGGAACGGGCTCAGCTACTAACGGAACTACTCCTAATCCAATTAGGAATTTACGGATCCAAACTGCCTCTTTTGCTGCTTCAGCTGCAACAATATACTCCGCTTCTATTGTTGAATCGGCAACAGTCTCATGCTTTGAAGATTTCCAGCTTACTGCTCCGTTGTTCAAACAAAATATGTACCCGGATTGCGACTTAGAGTCTTCTTTATCAGTTTGGAAACTTGCATCGGTATACCCAGTTACATCAAGTTCTCAATCTCCATAAACTAAGAAAGCATCCTTAGTTCGTCTAAGATACTTAAGGATGTTCTTAAACGCCATCCAGTGACCATCACTCGGATCGGCCTGATAGCGGCTACATGTGCTCAAAGCATACGAGACATCAGGTCGCGTACATATCATGGCATACATGATCGATCCGATTGCCGAGGCGAACGGTATCCGACTCATGCTGTTTCTCTCATCTTGAGTTTTAGGACATATGTCCTTAGATAGAGTGATGCCATATGACACTGGTAACAGTCCCCTTTTGGAATGATCCATGTTGAATCTTTTCAACACTTTATCAATGTACGTGCTCTGGGAGAGTCCAAACAGCTTTCTAGATCTATCCCGGTAGATCTTTATTCCTAGAATATAGGCTGCTTCTCCCAGATCATTCATGGAGAATTTTAATGAAAGCCAAGCTTTCACCGATGTTAACATGGGAATGTCATTGCCCATAAGCAATACATCATCAACATAAAGGACAATAAAAGTCAATGCTCTCCCACTAACCTTCTTATATACACAAGGATCATATTCGTTTTGAATGAAATCATATTCTTTTATGATCTCATCAAAACGTTGGTTCAATAACCGAGATGTTTGCTTCAGTCCATAAATGGACCGACTTAATTTACAAACCTTCTTTGCATGTCTAGGCACGATAAAACCATCAAGCTGTTGCATATAAACATCCTCCAAAAGGTTTCCGTTAAGGAAGTGGTTTTAATGTCCATCTACCATATCTCGTAATCGAAATATACAGCAATAGCAAGCAGTATCCGAATGGATTTAGTCATGGCAACATGTGAGAAAGTTTCTTCATAATCAACACCATGTCGTTGACGATACCCTTTCGTTACAAGCCTAGCTTTGTACGTTTGTAAGTTGCCATCCATGTCAGTCGTCTTCTTGAAGACCCATTTGCATCCAATAGGCTTTACGCCTTCTAGTGCATCAACCAGTGTCCAAACTTGATTAGTGTACATAGAATCCATTTCGGACTTCATGGCCTCTTGTCATAAAGCGAAATTGATTACTTTTATCTCTTCCTCATACGTAGCCGGTTCGTTATCCTCGATGAGATTAATATCTATATGAGGTGAGATCAGAAACCCATACCTCTCAGGTTGTTTCCTGATTCTCTCCGACCTACGCTGTCCTTGTGTAATAGAAGATTATGGTACAGTCTCATCCCGGATGGACTGTTCTTGTTCCGTTGAGGATTCTATGCCAGGAATAGTATCACTCCGATTTTCATCGAGTTCTACTTTCTTCCCATTAACCATTGTATTTAGGAATTCCTTCTCAAGGAAAACCGCATGTAGAGCAACAAATACTTTGTTCTCTCATGGATGATAGAAGTAATATCCTTTGGTTTCCCTAGGATATCCTACGAATAGGCATTTTTCCGATTTGGGCTCAAGTTTGGTACCTTCCAAACGTTTGACGTATGCCCAGCATCCCCAAATCTTCAGGAATGAGAAACCCGGTTTCTTTCCTGTCCATATCTCATACGAAATCTGTTGTACAAACTTTGACGGAACCTTATTCAAAATAAGAATTGCACTGTTTAATGCATATCCCCATAAGGAAATAGGTAGCTCAGTGCGACTCATCATAGACCTTACCATGTCCAATAAAGTTCGGTTTCTCCATTTGGACACACCATTTAATTGCGGTGTTCCAGGAGGAGTCCACTGTGAAAGAATACCATATTCTTTGAAGTAATCTAGAAACACATTGCTCAAGTATTCGCCACCATGGTCCGACCGTAATATCTTTATACTCTTGTCGGTCTGTTTTTCAACTTCGTGTCGAAATTCTTTGAATTTCTCAAAAGTTTCCGACTTGTGTCTCATAAGATACACATAACCATAACGCGATGCATCATCCGTAAAGGTTACGAAGTATTCGTATACACCTCTAGCCTGGCTAGACATGGGCCCACATACGTCACTATGAACGAGGGCTAACAGTTCGGTGGTGCGTTCACCCTTACCGCTTAAAGGTGATTTAGGAATTTTGCCTAATAAGCAAGATTCGCAGACATCATATGAATTTGGATCAAATCCGTCCAAGTACCCACTCTTCGAAAGTGTGGATATGCGAGTCTTGTTTATGTGTCCCAGACGACAGTTCCACATATAAGTTTCATCTTTGTTTTTCGTTTTGAGCCTTTTGTTTGTTATATTATATGTTTGAGATTGATTTATATTCAAAATATAAAGACCATTATTTGCAACAGCAGTGAAAATTTCGACATCATTTTTATACACAAAACACCCAGTGTTCCTGAATATAAAAGTATACCCACATTGGGTTAACATAGATACAGAAATAATATTCCTAGTTAAACTAGGTACATAATAACAGTCTGTAAGTTCTAGTACATGCCCCGAGGGCAATTCCAAAACAAAAGTGCCAACGGCCAAAACGGTGACTGGTGCCCCATTTCCGACGCGTAGATCAATCTCCCCTGAAGTCAGTCTCCTGCTAATCCGTAGATCTTGCACATCAGTATATATGTGAGTTCCACAACTAGAATCAAAAATCTAATTTTTAAAACTAGAAGTATTTATGTTTATTTCAATAACAAACATACTTAAAGCCGGTGCCTTGCCCGCTTTAATCTCCTTCTGGAACGCCTTGTACTCACGGCAGTCACACTTCCCGTGACCCCGCTTGCCGCAATGGAGGCAAACATCCTGAGATTTGTCCTTAGGCTTCCCAAAAGCCTTTGACATTTTGGCCTTGCCCTTTCTTTTATGCTTCTTCTTCTTCACACCTCCAGTCGCCTTGGGCCCAGCCCTCGGTGTCTGCGATGTCGAAGCAAAGTGCACCTCGCGCTTGTTGCCCTTAAGTAGCTCTTTCTCGGCTTCCTTGAGAATTGACAATAAGTCTCCAAGAGTATCATCAGTGTTAATCAAATTATAGTTTATGATGAACTGTCTCCAACTGTCGGGGAGATATTACAAGATCATATCTACTGTAATCTCAGCCTCTAAGACTATCCCCATCTCAGCCAGCTTATCTATGCCAGCAATCATCTGTGCCACATGGGACTCAACAGACATGCCTTCTGACATACGTGAACGGAAGAGCTTCTTTACTAACTCTTATCTCTGCGACCTTCGGTTAGATCAATGAAGATCTTGCAAACTCGCCAACATATTATAGGGATCCAAGTCCTGTTCTGTCGACGAAAATATTGAGTCATGGAAGCAAGCATAATAGACTGAGCAGTGTCGTAATCATCGCTGTGAGTCTTCCAAAGCTCCAGCTCAAGTAACTGATTAGGTTTGGGCTTAGGCCCAAGAGGTGTCTGTATGGTGTATAGCAGCCTCTCGGCTCCAAGGAATATCCTCAGATTCATTTCCCAATCGGCAATGTTCGTGCCCTTAAAGCCATTTTCGCCCATGATAATGTCTCGGACATTTCCCTTTCCAGTCATCTTGACTATGATAGTCCAATTATCTAGTCAATGATATTTGAATACAGTCTAACTGTTACAAGAAAAATAGCATTGTATTAGTCCAACTAATAAAATAATTTTGACGAAATATTTTGAAAGTTCGTTAAGCTAAGTATCTGAATGAAATTGCTAATTCAATACTAGCCTCCCACTATTTTTTGGCGAGTCTCTAACCCTCTGTCGAGTACTCAGGAAACCCAGTTTCCTAGTGGGCTAGGATCCCGTTAAATAACACACAACTTTGACTTTGACCAACAAGCTGTATGATATTTAACTAGGTAGATCTCGAAGATCAATTGGATCTCATCCAATTCCTAGATTCGGTAGGTGGACATCCAAGTCCAAAACATATATACAATATATATGCCAATATATCTAATATATTTTCCTAACCTTTTTCCTCTTAATCAACTTAGCCTTGGCTTTGGCACAACAAGCTTAATGATTCCAGTTAAGCAGGACCCATTGACATGGAAAGCTTCGTAATCAATGTCGATGGACAAGCAGTGATCTTGACTTTGGCCAATAAATCACGACTTGGACAAGACACCGATATTGAATAAAACTCTCATGATTCAAACACATCCGCAATTGACAAAGGTCTTGACTTTGGCCAACAAACCAATGCTAACTTTGGATCTTGAGTAAAAATCACTCAACGGAAGGAAAAACGCTTAATATATTTTGAGGGTTTTTCGTGTAAATTGGCAACCAATTTATTATCTTTGATTAGGTCTCATCATACACCCTTAAGCATGCATTCTAAAAGCATAATAAGGCGCGATAAATAAATTAATAATGATATGTGGATGGATATGTCACAAATTTTTCCTAGAATAAATCACTCACTTTCCTCTCCCCAGCTAGAACTATTCTAACTTCTACCCAATTACACAATACAATAAAGAAACCTCATTTACATTGAAGGGAATTGGTGAGAAGATAAATACAAAGAATAAGGAGATAAAAGGCTGGACACACAGGTCCAATTTAATAAATTCTAAATTTATTACAATTTCTAAAATTGTCATCGCCCTTCTAATTTCCATCCGATATACATTATTCATACAACACATTCATTTATTCATACAAAGCATGTTATTCAATCAATCTAATCCAATTAATTAACATTTGATTAATGACCATCCAATGTTCAAACAACGATTTGATTTGCGCGAG
This sequence comes from Zanthoxylum bungeanum, assembly GCA_019454045.1. Classification (NCBI taxonomy): domain Eukaryota; kingdom Viridiplantae; phylum Streptophyta; class Magnoliopsida; order Sapindales; family Rutaceae; genus Zanthoxylum; species Zanthoxylum bungeanum. The sequence goes on from SKCR01023812.1 coordinate 82,173, forward strand.
TCCAATCGTTTAAGAATAAATACTTAAAGTACGTATTCTTGAATTATATCGAACTACAACTTTAAATCCAATTTATTTGTATTCAATACTAATTCCAAATTAAATATTTACACTTATTTATTTGCCTTAAAGACTTGGATTCCAAATCCAATCTTAATGGGTCTCAAAGGCCCAATAACATCCAATGTAATTTTAATTAAAGTCCAATGGACTTTTAATTGATTCTTAAGGCATGGGCATTGGCCATAATGGATCAAACCCAAAATGCCAAGGCCTAATAGGAATCACCCTATTGCCAACAAATCAATTTAGGCCCATTAGGCCCAATTATATTCTTTAAAGGGCCAAGTGATGTATTTGGACTTTATGGAATTGGTTTTGGGCCCAATTGGATCCAATCCAAAAGTAAAAAACCAAACTTGGTCAAACCAAACCATTAAGCCCAAATACACACTTTTAGCCCAATTCATAATTAAAGGCTTATTAACATAATTATAATATTCCAAATATCACAATTATTTTAATTAAAGTGTATTAGCCATGATTAATTAATTAAACTCAATATTTCCAAAATACCAATTAACTTAATTAATCATGCTTAATCCATCAATTTATGCTCAACACAAATTGAAGCCAAAACACATCATTTCATGCTCAACATGCTCTTGAATTTAACATAAACATTATTGACTTTGATTCTAATTTAATCAAATCAACAATCAACATTTAATTATGCATTTAAACACATCCAATGGTGTAAAATTGAAAAATTCCAAGTGCAGTCCACAGTAGTGCATACGGCCAAGTGAGGGGGAGTTCAAAAATTTGATCCAATCAATGTATCCCAAATCTAATCATGCATAACTCTAAGTTATCATATTCTAAGCATGCTCAAAGCATCAATTTGAAGAAATCATATTCAAAACACAAAAGCCCCAAATTTTAGTCTCATGAACCCTAAAATTTTCATGCTTAAAATTGGCTCTGATACTATTGTTAGTATTCCTAGAACATGCCAAGGATCTAATAAGAAAGAAAAGGTGTTCATAATTCATTATAAGTTACAGAATTACTTACATTGAATGGATTTGAGGTTTTAAAATTTTTTGAGAAAAAGGTCTCCAAGATCATTCATTTGTTGATTCCAAGCTTTGAGTTGTTTTCCCTATCACCTTAGTTGATTCCTTGAAGTGCTAGCTAACTTGATTTTGAAACAAAATCAAAGAGAGGAGGATATGAAGCTCACGCCCAAAACAAGATGAACTAGGGTTTCATTTGCCTTGTGTTGTGTAGTTATGAAAGAGAGAAATGAGTTTTGGTAAAAGGCTTTTACCCTTTTCACCTAAACTTGGTAGTTGAGAGTCTTGGTTTTACAAAACCAAAACTTGGTGGTTGAAAAGCAAGTGGTATTGGCTTAATTGCCAACCACTCTCTCAACTACCACTTCACACATGTGAAGTGGGCCCCACCTCTTTTGAATTCAAAATTCAAAATGTCTCTACGAATATTTATCGTGGCTCGGATCCATTTAATCCGATTAAACAAACTTTCATAGCTAAATAATTAAATTTAATTTAATTAAATAACGATGCCTCGTAAATATATTACGAACGTCGTTAACGAATTAATTCTAAATTAATCTATTCGCTCGCATTAAAGTCCAACTTTAATTTCATATTGAAATATATCTGATATATTAATTTTAGCCCATGTAAATAAATTAAATAGAAAAATCAAATTTAAATCTTAAATTTATTTTGCCGATTAATTCCAAATTAATCGCGTTCTCTCTCTTCGAACACATTTAATCACAGATTAAATAATACTTCAATTAATCCCAGATTAATTCTCTCTCTTAATTAATCCCAGATTAATTCTAATCAAGTCAACTGTCATCGGTGAATCTTTGGGAAGTGACCCAAGAGACCTCTGGATATGTTGGCAGTAAATCCGGTTATCGGACTATCCGATAAAGTGAGTACCTCGCACCACGTGCTTACCGATTTACAAGACATGGTTGGCTTCTAGTAAAGTACCGTGCCTATCCAATTCTCTAGAAATATTCTTACTGGAATATATAATCTATGTTAGGCGTAGTATACGTAGTATTGCGTATAGCGATCCAGTATCGGATGTCACGTACAATCTATGTTTTATGAAAATTTTGATCTGAGATCGTTCATGTGGTTACATGGGTTTAGACACACCTTATATGATGCGGTCATATAAGACTAGACTAAGACAGAAATGAATTTCTTATAATATCCGTTAAACAAAGAAATTCATATCAGTCTAATAGATGATCATATATGGGTTGATCTAAATCTTGAGCGTACTACGAACTCCTGCATGGTATGCTATATCCTTTGACTTACAAATGTGAGGTTGGTGAAGAAATCTCGACCAATAGCTACGTATTTTAGGGACATGATTTGGTCTGTGGCTTGGGACGTTTTACATAGATATGTAATCCACTCCTTGCGAGAAGTAGATGATCTTTCTTAAGGGTTTATTTTGAACTTGAACGATTATAGCGCTCAAGTCTTTTAATCACAAATAGAAATATTAATATTCATAATAGTTATGAATAAATCCTTTATTAAAGAATCAATGGTACTTATGGCACAAAATAACTAGAGGGGTGTACGAGCCAAATTTTGGCCCAAGGACCAAATCATCTTTTCACTTCAGACCCAATGACAAGTAAAACTCAAAACAGTAACCCAGACCGAAAAACTTAAACCATTCGAAAAGGTAAGAGACAAACCATATTGAATATTTCACCTAATATATCATTTTTTTTCCAAAACGACAACAAGGTGAGAGTTCTTCATCACCGAAAGCATGTTATCATAACATTTTAGCGGGGGCCTTATTATAAAAATGACCCATATCCTAACTGTCATAGGCTATTTCTTAGCCTATAAAAAGAAGCGGGATTTAGATTTACATTCATTCACCTCTCAATACTCTCATATTTGAGCTCTCAAACCCTCCCAGCCTTTACTCACCGACCCACCACAATCTATGGAGGTCAAGGTAATCTCAGACCTTGTTCTTCCTTCACTTCTCACTCGTCTTCACTACAGACTTGAGCGAAGTGCCTATGAGATCCACCACATCGCCGGGTAGACTCTCCATACTCACTTTTCATTTGTTTTATAGGATTGCTAGTGCTCTATCATACAAATCTCAATTATGGACCTTAGGCAAAATCCGGTGTCTACAATTTGGCACTCACCGTGGGACCTTAGTGATTTATAACAAATGAGGTCTCTCAGTCTACGATCCTTACAAACATAGCTACTCATTTTTTTCAAGCAGCTAGCAGACACCAGACCATGTGGCTGCACAGTTTGCCATACTCCAAGAGCAGTTATGAGGCTTAGAGGAATAGAATCTATCAATGCGAAGCTCCAACGCAACGCTTCAAAAGAAATTGGAGCAAATCTATTCAACCTCATAACAACATGATACTCCAAAACACCACAACAATCCTATAATTCCAACTAACCTCTTGGGAGCATTCAACGATGTAACAAATGATGTTCCACCACCAAATCTCCACCCCTGAAACCTTCAAAGAAATCAACCTATTTCTCCTATTGACTTAACAAGTCGCATCCACCATTCGCAAAGAAATGCCGGAGTTCAAGGAAGTAATTTTGTCCAACCTACTCGGTGTCAGGCTACTAGTAAGAAAGAGCCGAGCAGGCATAATTTTAGACACACATTTCTTGGAGATCATCACTTCCATTAAGCTACCAAGGAAATTGAGTCTTCCAGACATGAAATTATATGACAGATTGATAAAAACCTGCCTGGAACAAAGCCAAGCAAACCCCTCCAAGATTTCTAAGCCCCAAGAACAGCGAATCTTGATTTTCCAAGATCAAGTCCAACCCTTAAGAAACCTTGCCCTTCAGAACCTTTTTTTATTTCTTTGGAGAATCCTGAACAGTGATACATCGCCACACGTTGATAAGCATTTGTTCTGTAGAACCAAGGAAGAATTCACTCCCTCAATATGACACAAGTCACTTTGTTTTGTAAAAAGATATATTCTTAGTTAAATTTCAATTACAGTGAATAATGTCCCTTAAATAGGTGGCTAACCCTGATTCTACTCAAATATAATAAAAGCATAGTAAAATAAACCCAATAACACATAAAATAATTTAAAATTTCATGCATGGGCTTTATAATATAATTAAAGTTCAGCCCAGCACTTAAACAACACATAACCTTAAAAATATAAAATATAAAAACTATATGGATATATTACGTCCTACTTTTGACCACGAAGAAGACCGAACTGGACTTTGATGTAAGTTATAAAGTTATAGATCTACGAGTTCTCTTTCCAATTCAACTTGAATCACCAAAATCGGACATCGGACAAGAAAGTTAAGTCCAAAATACAAAGACTGTGTAAATCCCGCCACTACTAATGCACTATTCAGAAATAAAGCCGAAAATAAATCAAGGCAGCCCATGCACGTCCAAAACCCATTTCATTCTTGATTTATACATAATAAAATCTTTATATAAAGTCTCATGTATGGACCAAACTCCAGAACCCAAGGAATCTTCCAAATCCACTAAAATGGTCCAAATACACCAATCTGACCAAGACATGCAATCAGCCACAACTTCAAGTTAACTTGGCCAAACAAACAGCGCTCATTCTGGATCACATCATTCTCCCTCCCTTGAAAAAGATTTGACCTCAAATCCAAACCCGGGTCATAGATAAAAATGACAATATCAATGTGACTAGAATCTTGGAATAAAATAAAATCATATGGAAAAAAAATGATTAAGGTGAGCAAAAGTCAATAAAGCCAATGAATGACTTTTTGTCAAATTTTTCCACTTTCAATCTCTCCATTGCTACTCTCATTCTTAACTCCACTTGCAACTGCAAAGAGATTCCCACTTGGATTCACATTTGAAACATCATTTAAAACAACTCAATATGCCCATATCGCTTTCTCAAAAAAATCAACACTCTCATCCACGATATGATCACACTCTAAATATTCGGCCACATGCAATTTTTTCACCTAATAACCTATGTCCTCACAACCAACATCAGATTGCTCCATATGATAGTCACCATTAACAGTAATTTCAAGCACCTTATTGGTATCATGAACAATCAAATCATGATCACTAATGTTATCGCTCACATCAATATCATCATTATCATCATTGTTGGACAATTATGACCCATAGCATCACTATTTGTACAGTGGGGGAATTGGCCTGAGGTGTAGTGTTTGAGAGGGAATTATTTTTGATAATTGTATGGAATGGGCGTGGGGTATAGTGGGGGAATGGTTATTTGTTTATTATTTGTCAAAGTGGGGTGGAATGGTTTGGCATTTTATGGAATTGTTATTGAAAGTGGGCGTGTGGTGTGAAGGCTAAAATGGTGGGGTTTTGATTAATTAAATGGTTTGGGAAAGGTGGCATTTTGTGTATGGATTTGCATGGAAGTTGAAGGGGCACATGCATGAAAAAAATTAGAGAGAGAGAATAGGCATGAGAAAGAGGGAGGATAGGACTTTGAGCGGAGGATAATTTTGAAACAAATATTCAACAAGCGAACTCCGAGTGAACTTAGCGAATTAAATCCAAAATGTGTCAGCTCTTGACTTATCATTTCCAACGACCGTTTTCTGCGACTTCCACGACTTAAAGGTAGTGCCTCCTTACGAGGCTCATCATCAGGTTTGGTATGCAAAAATGCAATGCCTACAGACACCATTTGAGATATGGACAGGAAAGAAACCGGGTTTCTCATTCCTAAAGATTTGGGGATGCTGGGCATACGTCAAACGTTTGGAAGGTACAAAACTTGAGCCCAAATCGGATAAATCCCTATTCGTAGGATATCCTAGGGAAACCAAAGGATATTACTTCTATCACCCACGAGAGAACAAAGTATTTGTTGCTCTACATGCGGTTTTCCTTGAGAAGGAATTCCTAAATACAGTGGTTAGTGGGAGGAAAGTAGAACTCGATGAAAATTAGAGTGATACTGTTCCTGGCATAGAATCCTCAACGGAACAAGAACAGTCCATCCGGGATGAGACTGTACCAAAATCTTCTATTACACAAGGATCGCGTAGGTCGGATAGAGTCAGGAACCAACCTGAGAGGTATGGGTTTCTAATCTCACCTCATGTAGATATTAATCTCATTGAGGATGACGAACCGGCTACGTATGAGGAAGTGATAAAAGATATCGATTCCACTTTATGGCAAGAGGCCATGAAGTTCGAAATAGATTCCATGTACACCAACCAAGTTTGGACACTGGTTGATGCACCAGAAGGCGTAAAGCCTATTGGATGTAAATGGATCTTCAAGAAGAAGACCGACATGGAAGGCAACGTGCAAATGTACAAAGCTAGGCTTATAGCGAAGGGGTATCGTCAACGACATGGTGTCGATTACGACGAAACATTCTCACCCATTGCCATGATTAAATCCATTCGGATAATGCTTGCTATTGCTACATATTTCGATTATGAGATATGTCAGATGGACGTTAAAACCGCTTTCCTTAACGGAAACCTTTTGGAGGATGTTTTTATGCAACAGCCTGACGGTTTTATCGTGCCTAGACTTGCAAACAAGGTTTGTAAGTTAAATCGGTCCATCTATGGACTAAAGTAAGCATTGCGGTCATGGAACCAATGTTTTGATGAGATCATAAAAGAATATGATTTCATTCAAAACGAGGATGATCCTTGTGTATATAAGAAGGTTAGTGGGAGCGCACTGACATTCATTGTCCTTTATGTTGACTATGTATTGCTTATGGGCAATGACATTCCCATGTTAACATCGGTGAAAGCTTGGCTTTCATTGAAATTCTCCATGAAAGATCTGGGAGAAGAAGCCTTTATTCTAGGAATAAAGATCTACATGGATAGATCTAGAAAGCTGCTTGGACTCTCTCAGAGCACGTACATTGACAAAGTGTTGAAAAGATTCAACATGGATCAGTCCAAGAGGGGACTGTTACCAGTGTCACATGGCATCTCTCTATCTAAGGACATGTGTCCTAAAACTCAAGATGAGAGAAACAACATGAGTCAGATACCGTTCACCTCGGCAGTCGGATCGATCATGTATGCCATGATATGTACACGACCTGATGTCTCGTATGCTTTGAGCATGTGTAGTCGCTATCAGGCCGATCCAGGTGATGGTCACTGGATGGCGGTTAAGAACATCCTTAAGTATCTTAGACGAACTAATGATGCTTTCTTAATTTATGGAGATGGAGAACTTGAGGTAACTGGGTATACCGATGCAAGTTTCCAAACCGATAAAGACGACTCTAAGTCACAATCCGGGTACATATTTTGTTTGAACAACGGAGCAATAAGCTGGAAATCTTCCAAGCAAGAGACTGTTGCCGATTCAACAACAGAAGCGGAGTATATTGCTACAGCTGAAGCAGCAAAAGAGGCAGTTTGGATCCGTAAATTCCTAATTGGATTAAGAGTAGTTTCGTTAGCAGCTGAGCCCGTTCCATTATTTTGTGACAATAACGGGGCTATAGCGCAGGCTAAGGAACCACGGTCTCATCAACGATCCAAGCATGTTCTTCGACATTTCCATCTGATTCACGAGATCATACATCGTGGCGATGTGAAGATCGAGAAGGTCGCATCAGATGACAACATTGCAGACCCGCTGACGAAAGCTATTTCACAGCAAAAGTTTGAGAAACATATACATAGTTCAGTTGTTAGATGCTTGAGTGACTGGCTATAGGCCAAGTGGGAGACTGTTAGACAATTATGACCCATAGCGTCACTGTTTGTAAAAGACATTGTGTTTTTTGTACAAAATTGACTATGTAGTAATGAAATTGCCTTTTATCATTTCGTAATTTATTTACTTTGATATATAAATGGTAAATGTCCATATGATTAGTTCCAGATTGAGATGATATGAGACAGTATCAATCCATAAAGGTTTAATCATTAAATATCCCTAGTCGTAGTATTATCGAGACTGGACATCGATAATGCGGAATAGACTAGTATTGCACTTGTGCGCGTTGTGAGGGCATAACGGCATAGTTCTCATATGTTTAAGTTTAGGATACTTATGCAAGTGCGATAGGAGGTTTTGTTTTACCGATGGTATGGAAAACAGCTTCGCTCTGGATAGACCCCGCGGAATCCCATTGGTAGTATGTATATGTGTCTATATGAGTCCGCGTCAGGGTAGGTGTATTGGATGTGATGTCAAGGCGGAAGTATCACTTCAGAAATATGGAGATGATGATCACGCATGGATTCATAACTAGTTCTCTATTGTGTTGCAACCATCGGGATAATGTGACAAGGTCATGATTATCCGATTCCAAGAGAGTAGTTGCTTGATATCCGATATGTGCTTCATACGGGGCAGACACTATTCCAGCCCCAGGCCTAGCACGTGACATATAATACTGGATCGTAATACGAGATACTACGTATTCTACGCCTGACATAGATTATATATTCCAGTAAGAATATTTCTGGAGAATTGGGTAGGCACGGTGCTTTGCTAGAAGCCAACCATGTCTTGTAAATCGGTAAACACGTGGTACGAGGTACTCACTTTATCGGATAGTCTGATAACCGGATTTACTGCCAACATATCCAGAGATCTCTTGGGTCGCTTCTCAAAGATTCACCGATGACAGTTGACTTAAATTAGAATTAATCTGGGATTAATTTAGAGAGAGAAAATTAATCTGGGATTAATTGGGGCTTTATTTAATCTGGGATTAAATGTGTTCAGTAGAGATAGAACGCGATTAATTTGGAATTAATCGGCAAAATAAATTTAATAGTTAAATTTGATTTTTCTATTTAATTTATTCAAATGGGCTAAAATTAATATATCGGATATATTAATATGAATTGGATTTCATTACTAGATTAAAGTCAAACTTTAATACGAACGAACGAATTAATTTAGAATTAGTTCGTGAACGACGTTCATAATATATTTACGAGGCATCGTTATTTAATTAAATTAGATTTAATTATTTAGTGACGAAGGTTCGTTTAATCGGATTAAACGGAACCGAGCCGGGGCAAATATTCGTAGAGATATTTGAATTTTGAATTCAAATAAGTGGGGCCCACTTCACATGTGTGGTAGGTGGTGGTAGTTGGCATTTAAGCCAAGCCACCAACCAACCAACCAACCACCTTGTAATGGTTTTGGTAAAACCATTTACCCAACTACCATGTTTTGGTGAAAATGGTAAAAGGGTTTTACCAAAAGCAACTCTCTACACACTTTTGACTTAAGTTAAATATTAAAAACCCTAGACAAGCCTCATTGGGCGTGAGCTTCCCTCTCCATCTCTCTTTGATTTTGTTCTTCAAATCAAAAGCTAGCACTTAAGCAAGTCAACAAAGGTGATAGGGAAACATCTCCAAGAGTTGGAATCAACACTTTGCTTGGATCTTGGAGATCATCTTCACAAATTTTTTTAAAGCTCAAATCCGTTCGTTGTAAGTATTCTGTGACTTATAATGTTCTTATTCAATATTTTTCATGCTTATTAGATCCTTGGCATGTTTTAGGAACACTAACAAAAACAACCTGGGGTATGATCTCACCTAATAAGATGTTAATCTTATTGAGGAATACCAACTGACTACGTATGAGGTAGTGATACATGGTATCGACTCCCTATTATGGCAAAGTTCGATATGAATCCAAAATGGATTCCATGTATATCAACTGCGATTAGAATACTAGTTGTTGTACCACAAGGCATTGTGCCTATTGGTACTTATAAGTCTTCAAGGAAGACATACATGGAAGGCAACATACCAACGTACAAAGCTAGGCTTGTAGCGGAAAGGTATCGTTATCAATATTGTGTTGATTATGATTCAACCTTTTACCTAATGCCACGGTAAATCCATTTGGATAATGCTTGCTAAAGCTGCCTATTTCATTTATGAAATATTACAGCTCAACGGAAAAATCACTTTCCTGAAAAGGAAACCTTTTGGAGGATGTTTATAACATCCTGTCGGTTTTGTCGTACCAAAACTAGCAAACAAGGTTTGCAGGTTATTCGATCCATTTTTGGATTGAGGCAAGCATTGAGTTCTTGAAATTACCGTTTTGATGTAATCATAATGGTGTATGATTTGATTCAAAACGAATATGATTCTTGTGTATATAAAGAGGTTAGTGGGAGCGCACTTACATTGGCTGTCCAATAAATAATGATAATATGTCATTTCTTGGAAATGATATTCCCATAATACAATCGGTGGAAGCTTGGCTTTCGAGAAAACTCTCCGAGAAACCGTACATTGAAAAATGTACGCTACCTGGTGTCTCATTTGCTTTGAGCATATGGATTCACAAACAGTCCAATCCAACTGATAGTCACTGGATTGATGTTAAGAACATCTGTTAGTATCTTAGAGATCTAAGGATGCTGTCTTAATCTGTGGAGAAGGAGAACTTGAAGTGACTGGGATCACTGCTGCAAGTTTCCTAAACCGATAAAATGACTAAAAGTAGTAAACGGTACTATACAGTGAATAACGAACAGTGAGCTAGAAATCTTCCAAGCAAGATACTGTTATCGAATAAACAACAAATGCGGGTTATTACTGCAGCTGAGGAGGCAATAGAAGCTATTTGGGTCGATAACAAATCTAATTAGATTAGATATAGTTCTGTTAGTAGCTGAGCTAGGCGTCAGCACAGGGTAAAGAATTAATGGTCTCATCATCGATCCAGATACATATTTCGATATTCATCTAATTCATTCGGATCATACATCGTGGCGATGTGATGATCGTATAAATTGCGTCAGACGATAATCATGCAAATCCGCTGACGAAACCTTTTTTCTCAGCAGTTTGAGCGAACAATACATAGTTCGGGTGTTAGACACTCGAGTGACTAGCTATAGGCCAAGTGGGAGATTGTTGGACAATTATGACCTATAGCGTCACTATTTGTACAGATCATGCTGTTGTGGTACAAATTAACTATGTGACAAAGGAGATTGCACTCTTATCATTTGTGATTAGATCACCTAGATGTATAAATGATGAGAGGTCCTTATGATTTGTTCCTGGATTGAGAATGATATGAGACAGTATCAGTCCACGAAGGATAAATCATTAAATATCCCTAGTCAGAGTATTATCGAGATTGGACATCGATAAATAAGTAAAAGACTAGTATTGCACTTGTGCGCGTTGTGAGGGAATAACGGCATAGATCTCATATATGTGGGTATTGGATACTTATGCAAGTGTAATAGGAGGTTGTGTTTCACTGATGGTACGGGAAAATGCTTCGCTCTGGATAGACCCCCTCGGAATTCCATTAGTAGTATGACTATGTGTCTATGGAAGTCTGAAATCAGGGTAGGTGTATTTAGTCTTAACCTGAGACTTGCACCGCTAATACTTGCGACAATTAATAGACTTTGGTTGCGGTTGTCCAGGGCTTTAACAGGTTCTGTGTACGCCAATGCTAGGTATATTGAGAATCGTAGTATGTTGGTTGTGATGTCAAGACGGAAGTATCACTCCAGTCATAGTGGAGATGATGGTCACATAGGATACGAGACAGGTTCTCTTAAATGCTGCAGCTATCAGGATAAAATGACAAGGTCAGGTTTATCCGCTTATAGAGACTAGTCAACAGACATCCGACATGTACTTCGTATGGGGCAGACATAATTCTAGCCCCAGGCCTAGCACGTGATCATCCGATACTGGACAGAAATATGCAATACTACATATACTACGCCTGATACCGATCCTTTATTCATGTTGGGATATTTCCGGAGAATTGGGAAGGCATGGCGCTTTTCTAGAGGCCAACCTTGTCTTGTAAATCGGTAAAATGTAGTACGAGGTACTTACGTATTCGGATAGTCCGACGATCGTATTTACTGCCAACATATCCGGGGATCTCATGGGTCGCTTCCCAAAGATTCACCGATGACGTATGACTCACACTTTAATTAATCTGGGATTAATTAGAAGAGAGAGAGAATGAATCTAGGATTAATTTCGGAGATATTTTATCTAGAATAAAATATCAATAAAAGAGAGATAACGATTAATTTGGAATTAATCGGTAAATTAATATATTCGATATATTAAACAAAATTGGATTTCGACGCGGAATTAAAATTAGATTTTAATTCGGGCGAACGAGTTAATTTAGAATTAATTTGTTAGCGACGTGAATAGTAATTTTGTTTGGCATGATTATTTAATTAAATTAGATTTAATTACGACACAACAGAAAATTCGTTAATTTGGAATTAACGAACCCGAGCCCTAGATTATTTGCGAGTGCATTCGCATTTCGAATTCAAGTGCGGAACGCAAGTCAAATCAAGCATCAAATCATTAGTCGCACCAAGCGTCAAATCGCTAGTCGTTTCAAGCGTCAAATCACTTGTCACTTTGAGTGATTTGACTTGACAAACTTGATTGATTGAGTGACTTGACCACTTGAGTGATGTGACTTGATGAGAGTTTATTGTTGAGTGTTTAACACTCAATTGTGATATTTAAAAGACATATACAAATATTTTAATATTTGGTATTTGTTTTCAAATTTTTGGTATATGTTTTTAGAAAACATATACACAAATTCATTCAACACATTTCCAACTCTCTCTCCTCTCTTCTTTCTTCATCATTCAGGCCCATGGAAGGCAAAACTTCTTCTTATTTTGGGCAGTGAACTGTCATGAATAGTGGAGAAAAGAGAAGCAAAGTGCTTGGTTTTGTGGCAAAAATCAAGAGAGCTAGCACTTCGAGAGACATGCGAAGGTGATAGGGAAGTCTACCCATGAGCCGGGAATCGTTTGATGAAAGCTTGGAGCTTCAAATGATGAAACAAAACTAAAAATTCTGGACAGAATTTCAACCCACTGCCGTGACCTTCTAGCAAGGGAAAATGATTTTTTTGTTCGTCAAAGCGTCGCTCAACCGATCGATGTGAGTATTCCGCAACTTCGTTGTTGTTATTCACACATATTTCATGCTTATTATTGATCTTAGGACCTTAATAGAAACCCAACAATCAACACCATCAACCACCACACTTTTATTTATTGAAACATCAACATGTTTCATTTCATTACTCAAGGCTACATTCATATCCTTCTTTATGTTACTTTTTGCTAATATCTTTTTCTCTATCAAATCTGGAGGCTCTCCTAATAACATTCCAAACTCAGCAATCTCACTTTTCTTTTTAGCCCACTCTTCTTCACTCCTCTGTATGTACAACTCTTCCTTATAGATCTCTTGTAGGGTTAAAGGTGCAAGCTTGATAATTTTTCCACCATACTTAAATTTGTACATATTTCTATCCTTATCATAAACTACTTTATTGAATTTATACCAAGGCTTACCCAAGAAAATATGCGTATGACACATAGGAACCATGTCATAAACTACTTGGTCAATATACTTCCCAACTGTAAAATTTACCGCAACCTGCTTAACATCCTTAAACTCTCTAAAATCAGTCATCACTTATAAGGCCTATCAACAGATATCAATGGTAATCCCAATTTTTCCACAAGGGTAGTGCTAGTTAAATTTATGTGATCCCCTCTATTAATAATCATACTACACACTTTACTATTGATAGAGCATCTCGCGCGAAAGATAAATACCCTTTGGTCCATCAAATTATTTATATAAATCAACCCCTTAAAAGACACCAAAAATGAGGAAAGGCTCAAAGAATCACCAAGAAAATATGAAAACAAACACAAAGAAACTAACTAAAAAAACACCAAAAGTAAAACAAGAACACATACTGAACTGAAACTGGACAGAATTCGTAATTATTATTTGAAAGAGATTTTGAGAGTCGAAACTTAAGCGAACAGAGTACGGCCAACCACTAACAATTGTCTCTCCTCCAGTACTTATAAATTAATATATTATTGGTAGCGTAACTCGTTCTAGATCAAAAGTTTCAACCGTTTTAAAATCAGCGCGCGGCTAAAAATTCCGACCGAACTGATTCGAAAATTACAGATAAATTCGATCCTAATTGACTCAAAAACTCCAAGAATTGAATCTTATATGCTATTAACATGCAAGTATATTATAACAACATCTAAGATTCATTCATAAACATGAAAAAAACTACGAAAAAAAAAATAGAAATGAGAAGAGACCAAAAAAAAAGGAATGTGAATTTCATAAAACGACGAAGATAGAGAAAATCTTGACCTTGGAACCCTGAGCTCCTGATACCAAATGATAGAAACCTGCCTGGAACAAAGGCAAGTAAACCCCTCCACGTGTTCTAAGCCCCATGAACCGCGAATCTTGATTTTGTAAGAACAAAATCCTCCAAAGATTAAGTCCAACCCTTAAGAAACCTTGCCTTAAGAAACTTTCTTTATTTCTTTGGAGAATCCTGAATAGTGATACAGTGCCACAACGCTTGCCACACCTTGATAAGCTTTTGTTCCGTAGAGCCAAGAAAGAATACACTCCCATTAAATAGGTGGCTAACCCTAATTCAACTCAAATATAATAAAACCCTAGTAAACTAAACCCAATAACACATAAAATACTTTAAAATTTCATGCATGGGCTTTGTAATATAATTAAAGTCCAGCCAAGAACTTAAACAACACAAAACCTTAAAAATATAAAATATAAAAACTATTAAGATATATTGCGTCCTACTTTTGACCATGAAGAGGTCCAAAATGGACTTTGATGTAAGCTACAAAGTTGTAGATCTACGAGTTTTCTTTCCAATAAAACCTGAATCATAAAAATCGGACATCGGACAAGAAAGTTAAGTCCAAAATACGACGACTGCGTAAATCTCACCACTACAAATGCACCATTCGGAAATAAAGCCGAAAATAAATCAAGGTAGCCCATGCACGTCCAAAACCCATTTCATTCTAGATTTAGACATAATAAAGACTTCATATAAAATCTCATGTATGGACCACACTCAAGAACCCAAGGAATCTTCCAAATCCACCAAAATGGCCCAAATACATCAATCTGACCAAGCCAAGCAATCAGCCACAACTTCAAGTTAACTTGGCCCAACAAATAGCGCTCATTCTGGATCACATCATAGATCAACAGATCTAGACGACCATGTCGTCCTTTACAAATATAAATTGATGTCAACGGATCTATCTCCATACCAAAGGGAGGCTGGAATATGTAGTGGATTTGGAGAAATATTAGTGGTCCCAGCCTTCACTTGGTCCATCAATCTCCCATATCGATCTATTGGGTCATACAAAAATTTCACAAATAGATTTATGTAGCACTTTTTGAGCTCTTGTAAACTTGAGAAAACTACAGACGACATTAATATAATCCATCAGCGAAAATGAGAGTCATTACGAAGCTTCATGTCCCGTTTCAACAAGGAAAGAATATCCATTCCGGATCTCCATCAATCTACCACAACAGAAAACTTTTGCAGATAATGGACTTTACAAGAAACTTACCAAATTTTGATGCTCCACTATAGATTAAGCCATGGCTGGGGCCCAAATCAAGATCAGATGAGAGGAAGATAATAGGAATAAGAAGAGAGAAAGTTCCTCTGGTCTATAGAATAATAGAGTACATAACTTTCCCAAGCGGCATAAGGAGTTCACAGGCAAAGCCACCAAACCAATGGGCAGGAGAACCCATTAGAGGAGGGAACATCACCCTCTTAATAGAGATTTCACCCACCGACCTTTACCTTGCGAGGTCCAAGACATGACGTCTTCAAATAGACCGATGCCCTCAGACTAAAATTTTACTATTTTCCAGGAGAATTGATTTCAGTCCTAAAAATGATGGGGAACAAAGTGAGATTGTCCCCACACTCCAAGACAGTTTTACCAGGAAAGAAACCAGTAAATAATGTGAGTTGCATCGAGATTATGGCCATACAACAACCGATTTTGTGGCATTAAGATTGGAAGTCTTGGAACTACTAAATAAGGGATATTTGAAAGACTTGCTCACACAGAAGGTCAAGGCTACATTAGCCAGAAGAGACATAAAGTATAAAAGGGGAGACGGTCCCCCCAACCACCACCAATAAATAATACGGTGAATTTTATTTCAGGCGGATCTGAAGTCAGTGGTGTCTCTTACTCTGCCACCAAGTGTCATTCAAGATCAACTATAGTGGGCATTCCCCAGTCTACAATATCATCAGAAGGAATGTTCACTAACCAGACGACAATAGCTCCCATTAGATGAACCAACATCACGATGCTCCAGTGATCTCCTTACATGTTTCGAATTTCATGATCAAGTGAGTTGATACAGGGTCCTCAGCCAACATTATCTTTACCACTTCCTTTTTGGACATGGCAGGTGAATTAGAAAAGATCAACCACCGATCGACTATGTTGATAGGATTTAGTGGAGAATAGAAGTTCACCATGGGAGAAATATATCTTCTAGTCTACATTGGAGAAGTCATTACAATGACAACATTCTTGGTATTGGACTGTCCCTCAGCCTACAATCTAATTATTGGCCGACCTTGGATTCATGAAATGAGGGCAGTTTCATCCACCTTCCATCAAGTGCTGAAGTTCCCTTCCAAGTGGGAAATCCAAGAGATAAATGGGGACAAGTTTGTTGGGGCATTTGTGGAACCCCCTAGGGTCGGATCGGTGCCCCTCGCAGTAGAAATAAGTCTAACATATGGATATCAAGCTGTTGGGATGTATGCCCTAGAGTTACATGTAATTTAAACGGCTTTATATGTTTTGAAAGAAAATGATGCATTATTTATTTATCAAAGTGTTTGTTTAATTTTGTATTTTAAAAATTATTTTGATTACCCTAGATTACTTATGTGCCTTCAGACTTAGTGTTTGAGTGTCATACACTAGAGGATTTAAGTCTGAAGTTAAATAGTCCATAGAGAGAAAACATAGCAGGTACTTTTTTTATGGTTTATCTATAGTTGTGGTCTATTCTATATTTGTATGGTGACCTTGATCCGGGATCGTCTATGTAGAGACATGAAAATGGAGGAACCTTGTATGATGTGATCGTATAGGACTGGACTGAGATGGAAATGACTTTTTTTATAATATCAGTTAAACAAAGAAAATCATTTCGATCTATTATATGGTCATAAATGAATTAATTTTAATCCTGAGTGTACTACGAACTCCTGTATGACAAGCTATGTCCTTTGATTTACAAAGGTGAGGTTGGTGTAGCAATCCCGACCAATAGCTACGAACTTTGGGGGCATGGTCTGTTGTGTAGCTGGGAACTTTTTATTTGGATATGGAGTTCACTCCTTCTTGTGAGAAGTAGAGGAGTATCATTTTTAAGAGTTGATTCGGTACTTGAACGGTTAGAGTGCTCAAATCTTTCTATTACGAATAGAAAGATTAAAATTCATAATGGTTACGAATAAATCGTTCATTAGAGAATGAATTGTTGGTTTCTAATTAGGTCCCAAGATCAATATAAGCATAAATAATAAGTGTGAATACATCAACAAAGGTATCGGAATACTCACATCGATCGGTTGAGACGATTTGATGAAGAACAAAACTCATTTTATGGCCTCCAAGGTGCGCCCACTACCCAAATTTTTCAGTTTTGAGTGATGATTTTGAGCTCCAAGCTTGAATCAAATGGTTCCCGGCTCGTGGGTGGGTTTCCCTATCACCTTCGTATGCCTCCTTAGGTGTGCTAGCACTTGGATTTTGCCACAAAATCAAGCTTCTTACTCTCTTGGACTGTCACATTTTTGACAGTTTTCACAGCCCATTGGGCATGTCTATGGAAGGGAGAAAGAGAGAAAAGAAGAGAGGAGAGCTGGAGGAGAGAGAGAGAAAATGTGTTGAATAAATTTGGTAATTATTTTCTAAAAACATATACCAAAAATTTGAAAACAAATACCAAATATTAAAATATTCATATATGTCTTTCAAACATCATAATTGAGTGTTAAACACTCAACCATCAACTCCCATCAAGTCACATCACCTCACATCACTTTAATAAAGTGACAAGTTATCAAGTCACATCACTCAAAGTGACAAGTGATTTGACACTTGATGCGACTAATGATTTGATGCTTGATTTAACTTGCGTGCCGCACTCGAATTCGAAATGCGAATGCGCTCATAAATAATCCCAGGCTCGGGTTCGTTAATTCTAAATTAACGCTTTCTTCGTTGTATCGTAATTAAATCTAATTTAATTAAATAATAATGCCAAGCATAATTACTATTCACGTCGTTAACAAATTAATTCCAAATTAATTCGTTCACCCGATTTAAAATCTAATTTTAATTCCGCGTCGAAATCCAATTTCGTTTAATATATCGAATATATTAATTTACCGATTAATTCCAAAGTAATTGTTATCTCTCTTTTATTGATATTTTATCCTAGATAAAATATCTCCGAAATTAATCTTGGATTAATTTTCTCTCTCTTCTAATTAATCCCAGATTAATTAAAGTGCGAGTCATACGTCATCGGTGAATCTTTGGGAAGCGACCCATGAGATCCCCAGATATGTTGGCAGTAAATTCGGTTGTCGGACTATCCAAACACGTGCGTACCTCGTACTACGTTTTTCTGATTTACAAGACAAGGTTGGCCTCTAGCAAAGCGCCATGCCTACCCAATTCTCCAGAAATATCCTTACTGGAATAAAGGATCTGTATCAGACGTAGTATACGTAGTATTGCGTATTTCTGTCTAGTATCGGATGATCACGTGCTAGGCCTGGGGTTAGAATTATGTCTGCCCCGTACGAAGCACATGTCGAATGTCTGGTGACTAGTCTCTATAATCGGATAAATCTGACCTTGTCATTTTATCCCGATAGCTACAGTATATAAGAGCACCAGTCCCGTATCATACGTGACCATCATCTCCACTATTACTGGAGTGATACTTCCGTCTTGACATCACACCCAACACACTACGATTCTCAATATACCCAGTATTGGCTTACACAGAACCGGTTAAAGCCCTGGACGACCGCAACCAAAGTATATTGATTGTCGCAAGTATTAGCGGTGTAAGTCTCAGGTTAAGAGCAAATACACCTACCCTGATTTCGGACTTCCATAGACACATAGTCATACTACCAATGGAATTCCGAGGGGGTTTATCCAGAGTGAAGCTGTTTCCCGTACCATCGGTGAAACACAACCTCCTAGTACACTTGCATGAGTATCCTGTACCCAAATATATGAGAACTATGTCGTTGTGCCCTCATAAAGCGCACAAGTGCAATACTAGTCTTTTACGTATTTATCGACGTCCAATCTCGATAATACTCTGACTAAGGATATTTAATGATTTATCCTTCGTTGATTGATACTGTCTCATATCATTCTCAATCAAGGAACAAATCACAAGGACCTCTCATCATTTATACATCTAGGTGATCTAATCACAAATGATAAGAGTGTAATCTCCTTTGTTACATAGTTAATTTGTACAACAACACCATGATCTGTACAAATAGTGACGCTATGGGTCATAACTGTCCAACAATCTCCCACTTGGCCTATAGCCAGTCACTCGAGTGCTTGACACCCGAACTATGTACGGTTGGCTCAAATTGCTGAGAAAAGCTTTTGTCAGCGGATTTGTATGATTATCGTCTGATGCGATTTATTCAATCATCACATCGCCATGATGTATGATCTGAACGAATCAGATGAATATCGAAGTATCTATCTGGATCGTTGATGAGACCATTAATTCTTTAGCCTGCGCTGACGGCTAGCTCAGCTGCTAACAGAACTATATCTATTCTAATTAGATTTGTTATTGACCCAGATGGCTTCTATTGCTGCCTCAGCTGCAGCAATTATCCGTATTTGTTGTTTATTCGGTAACAACATCTTGCTTGGAAGATTTCTAGCTCACTGTTCCGTTATTCAAACTTTATAGTACCATTTTTGACTTTTAGTCATTTTTATCGGTTTAGGAAACTTACAGCAATGATCCCAGCCACTTCAAGTTCTCCTATTACACATATTAAGATAACATCCTTAGATCTCTAAGATTCTAACGGATGTTCTTAACATCAGTCCAGTGACTATCACTTGGATTGGCTTGTTTGTGAATCCATATGCTCAAAGGGTATGAGACACCAGGTCGCGTATATTTTTCAATGTACGAGTTTCTCGGAGAGTTTTCTCGAAAGCCTAGCTTTCACCGATTGTAATTTTATGGGAATATCATTTCCAAGAAATAACGTATTATCATTAATTATAAGACAGCCACTGTCAGTGCGCTCCCACTAACCCTCTTATATACACAAGAATCATATTCGTTTTGAATCAAATCATACACCATTATGATTACAACAAAACGGTAATTCCAAGATCTCAATGCTTGCTTCAATCCAAACATTGATCGAACAACCTGCAAACCTTGTTTGCTAGTTTTGGCACGACAAAACCGACAGGATGTTGAAAACATCCTCCAAAAGGTTTCCTTTTCAGGAAATCAATTTTCTGTTCTGCTGTCATATTTCATAAATGATACATGCAGCTTTAGCAAGCATCATCCAAATGGATTTACCGTGGCAACAGTTAAAAGGTTGAATCGTAATCAATATAATGTTGATAACGATACCTTTCCGCTAAAAGCATAGCTTAGTGCGTTGGTATGTTGCCATCCATGTATGTCTTCCTTAAAGACTTATATAGTACCAGTAGGCACAATGCATTGCGGTACATCAACTAGTATCTAAACATAGTTGATATACATGGAATCCATTTTGGATTCTTATGGCACTTTGCCATAATAGGGAGTCGATACCTCGTATCACTACCTCATACGTAGTCAGTTGGTATACCTCAATAAGATAGACATCTTTATGAGGTGAGATCAGAAACCCATACCCCAGGTTATTTTCTGACTCTCTCAGACTACGTGGTTCTTGTGTATTCGAAGATTATTGGTAATAGTTTCATCCTTGATGAACTATTTATGTTCCACTAAGATTCGGTGCCTTGGATAGTATTACTCCGATTTTCATCGAGTTTTACTATCCTCCCACTTACCACTGCATATCGGTATTCCTCTTAGGAAAACCGCATGGCGAGCAACAATAACATTTTTCTCTTGTGAGACGTATAAGTACTATACTTATTGTATCCCTAGGATAACCTTACAATTGGCACTTATCCAATTTGGGTTCTAGTTTGGTATCGTCCAAACATATGCTTAGCATACCCAAATATACAGGAATGTGAAACCCGGTTTCTTTCCCGTTCATATCTAATATGAAATCTGTCAAACAGATTTTAATGGAACCTTATTCCAAATAAGTTATGCACTGTTTATGTTTATCCGTTGAAGGAAATGGTAGCTCAGAGCGACTCATGATTAACCTTATCATGTCCAACAAAATTCGGTTTATCTGTTTGGACACATCGTCAAATTGACGTGTTCCTGGAGGAGTCCTCATTTGAAAGAATACTATACTCTTTCAAGTATATTAGAAACTTATTGCTTAAGTATTTTCCATTACGGTCTTACCGTGACGTTTTAATACTTTAGCCGATCTATTTGTCTATTTCGTGTCGAAACTTTAAAAGGTTTCAGATTTGTGTTCTTCAAAAGAAACACATAACCATAACGCAATGCCACATCCGTGAAGGTCACGAAACATTCATATCCACATCTAGCCTTGCTAGACATGGGCCCACTTGCTTCACTATGAACTAGGGCTAACAGGTCGGTGGTATTTACACTTTTACAAAGTAAATAATGTTTTAGGCACTTTGCCCAATAAACTAGATTCATAGACTTTATTTGATTGGAATCAAATCAGTCCTAGTACCCACTCTTCAAAAGTGCAGATATACGATTCTTGTTTGATTGTGTCCCAGACAACAACGCCACAATTACTTTCATCTGATCAAATCAGTTTGAGCTATTTGTTTGTCATGTTATATGTTTGAGATATTATTTATATTCAAAATATAAATACCGTTATTCACATCTAATGTGTTTATCTCAATATCATTTTTATGTAATAAAACACTTTAGTGTCTTAGAACATAAAGGTTCACCCGCAGCGGATTAAACACTGATATAGAGATAATGTATCTAGTCAAACTAGTTACATTATAACAGTTTCCTAATTTAAGTACATACCCGAGGGTAGTTCCTAAAATTAGGCATCTATGGTTAAAACAGCGACTTTCATCCCGTTTTTCATTCGCAGATTAATCTCAACTGAAGTCAGTATCCTACTCACAGCAGATACTACACATCAGTACATATTTATGTACCATACTAAGTATTTTAAAATCTAATTTTAATGCTAGTAGTGAACATAATTTTGACAAACATATTAAAAGTCAGAGCCTTGCCTTTTCTTTAATTCCTTCATGTCTGCTTTGTCCAAACGGCAGTCACGCTTACGCGATCCCGTTTGCCACATTTAAGCAGACATTTTAGGATATGTCCTTTATCTTCCCAAAAGATTATAATGATTTTGCCTTTGCCCTTTTCAACATTCCAGTAGCCTTTGGCCAAGCCTTGCCATGCAGAATATCGAAGTAAGGTGCGCCTTGCGCTACTTGCCTAATTGCAAACTTTGACTTTGTGTCATAGAGAACAGTCATTAACTCTCCAAGAGTTATTATTGCAATTTTAGTACTTCTAAGATTCTAAGGATAGATTCTTTGAAGATCCTTCAATTTCAGTATCATACTTTAAGGATCTAATCCTTAGTTCTGATTCAGAAATTAAGGAGTCTACTGCGACAAGCTTAATGGATTAAGCACTAAAGTTATCATTGCATGATCTTCCAAGATTATGCTCTACTATTTGCTTAACTCCGGGCTTAGGTTTAATATATTATTTTATCAAATAAAATAACTTATTAGTTTTCCAAGACCATCCTGAAATTTATTCCCAATTTGAAAATTACACCATTTAAATACATTTTCCCTAGGATTATGTATTAAACTTTAATCTTTCAAGTTTATATCTTGATTCTAATAGTCTAACTATTAATCAACGATTTTGGTACTATTTATTATAATGATTGCAATAGTCCAACTATTTAATCAACTATAATTTAATAGATTAAAATCAATTATATTGATTACTATAATCCAATTATAAAATCAACTATAAATGAATAGTTTGAACATAGTCCAACTATTATTAAAATAACAATTTAAATATTAGTCCAACTAACATTTAATTAAAACGACGAATGATATTTATTTGAGCGCGTATGACAAGTAGTTAAACGAATATTACAAATTCAATTCTTGCCTCCCACTATTTTTCGGCGAGCCTCTAACCCTTTGTCGAGTACTCGGGAAACAGTGTTTCCTAGTGGGCTAGGATCCCGTTAAATATCACACAATCTTGACTTTTGCCAACAAATTGTATGATAATTAACTAGGTAGATCTCTAAGATCGATTGGATCCAATCCAATTCCTAGATCCGATAGGGGGACATCCAAGTCCGAAACATATATCTTATATATGCCAATACATCCAATGTATTACCTAACCTTTTTCCTCTGAATCAACTAAGCATTGGCTTTGGCACAATAAACTTAATGATTCCAGTTAAGTGCGACCCATTGACCATGGAAAGCTTCGTAATCAATGTCGATGGACAAGAAGTGGTCTTGACTTTGGCCAACAAACCACAACTTGGACAAGACACTGATATGGAACATAAGCCTTCGTGATTCAAACACATCTTCGACAGACAAAGGCCTTGACTTTGGCCAACAAACCAATGCCGTCTTAGATCTTGAGTAAGAATCACTCAATGGAAGGAATGACGCTTAATATATTGCGAGGGTTTTTCGCGTGCAAATTGGCAACCAATTTATTATCTTTGTTAAGGTCTCATCATCATACACCCTTAAACATGCATTCTAAACACATAATAAAGCGCATATGAAAATAAATAATAATGATATGCGGATGGATACTTTACACATTGATCCTAGATCAAATCACTCCCTTTTTCTCTCAAGCTAGCACTTGTATTACTTCTACCCGTTACACTACACTTCTAAAGAAACCTCATTTACATTGAGGGGAATAGGTGAGAAGAGAATACAAATAATATGAGGTGATAAGGCTGGACACGCAGGTCCAATTAATAAATCAAATTTATTACAATAATTTCCAAAATTGCCCCCACCCAACTAATATCCATCCGATACACATTATTCATTCATCACAACCATGTATTCACACAAGCATGTTATCAATCAATCTAATCAAATTAATTAATATGATAATTAGTGATCATCCAATGTTCAAACAACGATTTGATTTTGCTCGAGTCAAACTCATTTTGCGAATAAATACTTAAAGTACGAATTCTCGAATTAAATTAAACTAGGTCATTAAATCCAATTTAATATGCATTCAATTCTAATTCGTTATTTAATTCCAAATTAAATATTACACTTTAATAATAAACCTTTTACGACTTAAATTCCAAATTTAATCGTAACGCGTCTCAATGACCGATTAACATCCAACGTCAATTCAATTAAAGTCCAATGGGCTTTTAATTGATTTCTTAAGGCGTTGACTTTTTGTCAACTCGGGTCAAACCAATAACCAAAATCCAATCCGAGATTTACCCCATAAGCCCATAAATCAATTTTGGCCCATTAGGCCCAATTAAACTTTAAAGGTTCATCGTTTGGGCTTTAAGGAAGCGGTTTTGGGCCCAATTGGATCCAATCCAATTTGCCTTAACCTTGCTTTGTACAACAAAGCCCAACAAGCCCAATTACAACTTTAAAAGTCCAATTTCCAAAATTAGGCCCAAATAATTAAATTACCAAATTCCAAATTTCCAATTTAATTACATAAAGTGTTCAACATAATTAATTCTCCAATTTAACATTTCTAAAACATCAATTAGCCTAATTAATCATGTTCATCATCATTATCACATGTCCAACACATTGATGAAAAATCAAACCCAATTTCATGCTTCAAAGTCTCGGCAATTTGAGGATTTTATGTCCGACTCGAATTCAATCCAATTAATTACACAATCGACATTAAATCATATACCTGAATGATTTCCAACACATCCAATGTCAAAAAAATCAAAATTCCAAGACTAATTAAGTGCAAGACCATTCGGCCAACATAACAAATTTGGGGAAAAATGATCCAATCACATTTTCTTGAAATTGATCCAATCAATCTTCAATTCAACAACATTTAAGCATACTTAATCATCCAATTTCATAAAATCATGCTCAAATTCAAAATACCCAAATTTTAAGCCCTAAACTTTTCATGCTCAAACCTAGGCTCTTGATGCCATTGTTGGTTCTAATTAGGTCCCAAGATCAATATAAGCATGAATAATAAGTGTGAATACATCAACGGAGGTAGCGGAATACTCACATCGATCGGTTGAGAGGATTTGATGAAGAAAAAATTTCATTTTATGGCCTCCAAGATGCGCCCACTACAGCAGTCCACTGCCCAATTTTTCAGTTTGAGTGATGATTTTCCCAGCTCGTGGGTGGGTTTCCCTATCACCTTCGTATGCCTCCTTAGGTGTGCTAGCACTTGGATTTTGCCACAAAATCAAGCTTCTTCCTCTCTTGGACTGTCACGTTTTTGACAGTTTTCACAGCCCCTTAGGCGTGTGTATGGAAGGGAGAAAGAGAGAAAAGAAGAGAGGAGAGATAGAGGAGAGAGAGAGAAAGGTGTTGAATAAATTTGGTAATGTTTTCTAAAAACATATACCAAAAATTTGAAAACAAATACCAAATATTAAAATATTCATATATGTCTTTCAAACATCATAATTGAGTGTTAAACACTCAACCATCAACTCCCATCAAGTCACATCACCTCACATCACTTTAATAAAGTGACAAGTTGTCAAGTCACATCACTCAAAGTGACAAGTGATTTGACCCTTGATGCGACTAATGATTTGACGCTTGATTTAACTTGTGTGCCGCACTCGAATTCGAAATGCGAATGCGCTCGTAAATAATCTCGGGCTCAAGTTCATTAATTCCAAAATAATGATTTCTTCGTTGCGTCGTAATTAAATCTAATTTCATTAAATAATCATGCCAAGCATAATTACTATTCACGTCGCTAACGAATTAATTCCAAATTAATTCGTTCGCCCGAATTAAAATCTAATTTTAATTCCATGTCGAAATCCAATTTCGTTTAATATATCGAATATATTAATTTACCGATTAATTCTAAATTAATCGTTATCTCTCTTTTATTGATATTTTATCCTAGATAAAATATCTCCGAAATTAATCCCAGATTAATTTTCTCTCTCTTCTAATTAATCCCAGATTAATTAAAGTGCGAGTCATACGTCATCGGTGAATCTTTGGGAAGTGACCCATGAGATCCCCTGATATGTTGGTAGTAAATTCGGTGGTTGGACTATCCGAACACGTACGTACCTCGTACTACGTTTTACCGATTTACAAGACAAGGTTGGCCTCTAGCAAAGCGCCATGCTTACCCAATTCTCCGGAAATATCCTTACAGGAATAAAAGATCTGTATCAGGCGTAGTATACGTAGTATTGCGTATTTCTGTCCAGTATCGGATGATCACGTGCTAGGCCTGGGGCTGGAATTATGTATGCCCCGTACGAAGCACATGTCGGATGTCTGGTGACTAGTCTCTATAATTGGATAAACCTGACCTTGTCATTTTATCCCGATAGCTGCAGCATATAAGAGCACCAGTCCCGTATCCTACGTGACCATCATCTCCACTATGACCGGAGTGATACTTCCATCTTGAAATCACACCCAACACACTACGATTCTCAATATACCCATTATTGGTGTACATAGAACCGGTTAAAGCCTTGGACGACCGCAACCAAAGTATATTGATTGTCGCAAGTATTAGCTGTGTAAGTCACATGTTAAGACCAAATACACCTACCCTGATTTCGGACTTCCATAGAAACATAGTCATACTACCAATGGAATTCTGAGGGGGTCTATCCAGAGTGAAGCTGTTTCCCGTACCATCGGTGAAACACAACCTCCTATTACACTTGCATGAGTATCCTATACCCAAATATATGAGAACTATGCCGTTGTGCCCTCACAACGCGCACAAGTGCAATACTAGTCTTTTACATATTTATCGATATCCAATCTTGATAATACTCTGACTAGGGATATTTAATGATTTATTTTTCGTTGATTGATACTGTCTCATATCATTCTCAATCAAGGAACAAATCACAAGGACCTTTCATCATTTATACATCTAGGTGATCTAATCACAAACGATAAGAGTGCAATCTCCTTTGTCACATAGTTAATTTGTACAACAACACCATGATCTCTACAAATAGTGACGCTATGGGTCATAACTGTCCAACATGAATGGTACTTAAAGTATAAATAATTAGAGGGGTATAATGGATATTATGACCCAACTATAATTACGAGATACACGTGAATGGTCAATTCATATGTAGTGACTATATCAATGGACACCGACTTGGTTCGACATAATATATCCTCTGTGGCAACTGGAGTGCAACTTTGAATTTTTAATGGAATAACCCGAAGTTAGTAATTCAGAATAATTAATTAAGAGCTTAATTAATATTTCGATATTATTGAAGCTCAGAACCGTAGGTCCTTTTGGTCTTCGTGCTAGCTTGGTATACTATAGTGGATTTAATATAATTGGATAGTCCGATTATATATTCACAAAGGTATAAATATTATTAATATGATTAATAATATTATTTTTTCACACTTGTAACTTTATATTAAAAGTTTATATATGGTTTTTATTAAATATATGATATTAAAACACATGTTATTTAATTATATTAGATATAGTTAAATGAAAAGGTTAAGTTAGTAATTTCTAAGTTTTGGGTTTTGGAAACCCTTTGGATTTAATTTAGAAATTTTTCAAATTTTTAATAATCATTTAGCATTTTGTTTTGTAACATCTTTTCCATTAAGAAAAGTAAATATTGATGTTACAAATTTTTTTGATTCACATATGTGCTTGGCCGATTTTTACAAGGGTAAAAAATGGAAATGTTTTATTATATTTTGTAAAATTAAACCCTAAGTATAAAAAGGAAAGTTGTTTTTCTTTTTTGCTTAAGCCTTTCATTCTAACCCTAGCCTCCATCTTATTCTACTCCAAATCCTCTCAAGTTTTTGAGAAAATAAAAGATAAATAAAAATAAAATAATAAAAGTTATTGTGTTACTTTAATCTATAAATAGTTTAAGGATTGTTTATGTGAGTCTTGCCCACACAAGTTTCCGTTGGTAACGAGATATAGTTCGGAAGACTTTGTGGTATCGAACAGATCATCACCTTCATCTCTTTCTTATTGTTCACATCAGTGAGGGTTTATTTTACTCATTGCTGCCCCTTTACTTAGTGAAATAGAACTCGGTTTGGTTTCATTTTAATCCAGTTTTTTGGGAATATTTTGTGGTGTGTTGGGGCTGTTTTCAAGTGAAAAATCAGAACCAAAACACATCCATAGTCCATGTATTTCATTGGCTTTTTCTGCAATGCGTTGGGCGTGAATCGAGTTCAAAACAATCCAGTTTTTGTCCGTCTGTTCGGAACTGTTCGAGGACTGTTCTGGAGCTGTTTTGGGGCTGGAATGTTTTCTAAAACTGAAGCAAAATATAAGTGGTGGTGGCAGTGACATTCGGCCAGGACAAGAGAATGCATAAAAAATTTTCAAGTCTGATTCGTGTGCCTAAACCATTTCCTCTACAAGGTAAGCGTTTCCTACACTACCATGGGTGTATTTTAAAAATTAATATAATATTTTATTTTATTTTTCAAATATTTTAGGGAAACTAGAAATAAATCTGTATTTGGAAAAATCTATTCGAGATAAAATCCGGATAAAATATAACTCTCCAAGCCTATGCATGCTGCTGTACAGCATGCATGGCGCTGCAGCGCCTTGCTCTCGGCCAATTTGGCCTAGAGAGAAGTTGTTCATATATTTTTTTATTTTCTAAAAATGAAAACTTTAAAACACTTTAAAAATCACTCAAAATAATTTTAATTTCAAAACCAACCATAACACATATAATGAAATGAACATATATAAATTCTAAATATATATATATATATATGTGTGTGTGTTGTGTGTGTGTGTGTGTTGTGTGTGTGTGTGTGTGTGTGTGTGTGTTTCTTTGAATTAAATTACAACCGAACATCTTTGACCTAATACATAAGCATGTTGTGTTTATACTTTTAAAGTATCCTAACATAATTGATTAGCCTTATTTCAACATTAAGCTATGTAATCATGCATCTAATACACAAATGTACATAGCTTAGAGAAAATCAAACATTACCTAGAAAGCTTGATGCAAGATCCAATATACTTCTCTTTTGTTGAAATTATTGGAGAACCTCCAAGGTGTGCAAGGTTGACTTCAAGATCCAATCTTGTTTCCAATGCTAGTAAGCTTCATTTCAAGATCCTATCTTAATTTCTCCTAGATGAAATGTTGTAGAGACTTCACAAGCTTCTCTAAACACTCTAAAGCTTGTGAATTACTTGTGTATAACTTACTCAACCTTATTCTTATGCTTGTACTTGTTATTTTACTTGTTAATTAAATCATTCCTAAAGCTTGTTATTTATAGCAAAACTTAGGTAACTTTTAATTAATAAAAGTTATAATCAATTTTTAAGTGGGCCTAATGCAATTTGTCCAAATATGTATAATTAGGTGTGACTAATCTCTATTGTCTCACACTTTGATTTAATCTAATTAAATCAAGCCAATAATTAGGAAATGAATTAGTTAAATATTTTCCACTTTGATTTAATCCAATTAAATCAAGCCAAAACCCCCTATTATTACATAATTACAATTACCATAATATCCTCAAATGGTAGAGAAAATTATGATTTTACAATTAAACCCTTATGTAATTATTAAATTAATCCAATTTGGTCAAAGTAAATAATCAATGTTATCTAATAACACTTCATTATATTAGTTGATAATTATATTATCGAATATTATCCTTTATTAAAAGTAATCAGCTACCCAAGTGCTCAACGAGTACACTTCATATTGGGACTCTATAAGTTCATACACGTTTTTCATATAAGCCTAGTTAATATGTATACAATTCGGCCACCTCCAAATTCGCGAAGAACACAAATGAACTTTCTGAACTATACAAGTTGAGATCATCACATATGTTTAACAATCCCTCCATTGTAGGCTATACGAGTTGTGCTTAGGAAAAATAGAATACATCGTCAAGTTTCCGAGGCGTACATCTCATTTCGATATATCTATAATTCTTCATAACTAATGCGATCCACCGTAGGTGATCAACTTTGGCCAAAGCTTTAAGAATCCAGACTTTACTAACATAGATATCTAAATCCATTGTGGTATACATATGGGCCGACAAATCCTATCTTGCTTCGTACTTGATTACTGAGAGCATCAGTCCACACCCAACGAACATCTAGAGGCCAGACCATGAAATATTTCTGACATACATGGCATCAAAGTATGGAGGATCTCACGCAAAATCAATATTATCATATAGTCAAAGGATTACATATGCTACTCGAATCGAGGACATTCATATTGACAGTGGTGTGTACATCTAACTACTAGGAATCACCTACGAGTCAATCAGTATTCGCTTAATCGGGTTAAACCATTGGAACTCCAATTCCAATATACGACATGTGTTAGTCTTCTAGATTTTAGGAATTCACTTGTATTCCAAAACCAACGACTAGAAATATTTATGTGAAGAATAGTTTACACCAAGTGTCAAGATTATTCTAAGGTCGATGTCATTCTTAGCATAACTATACACCAATCTCATATGCATAATGAAACTACCATTAATAAAGTATGAAATGAAAAATATAGTTATTTTATTAATAAATAATAAAATGTACAATTAGGATTGGCACTCCAAGCACCAATTCCAACAAAGTTTGCCTTCAGAAGCTGCAATCAGACGACTCTAAAAGTGAAACCTCAGTCTACATAGCAATTACAGGAAAGATCTCGTACTACCGAGCCGAATCCACCAAGCATTGAAGATCTCGATGAGGTCCAGATTCACCCATAGCATGCTAATCATAAAGCTGAAATTGGGGCTAATATAGAAGCTAAGAGCTGATTTATAAATTTCCTAAAAAAAGTGATATGACTATTTCACATGGTCGCATAAAGATATGACTGAAATAGATTGTGAGTTGATTACCAATGAAATCCATGTAGACCCAGACTGTCCTCTTGTCAGGCAAAAGAGAAGAAATTTTGCTCCAAAAAGAATCAAATCATCGATGAAGAGGTTCAAAATCCGTTAAAAAAATGAAGCCATCAAATAATTGCAGTATCCATAATGTCTTGCTAATGTCATCGTGGTTTGAAAGAAGAACGGGAAGTGGCGAGTCTTCATCGACTTCACATACTTGAACAAGACATGCCCAAAGGATTCATTCCCTATTCCCAATAATGATTCAATGGTGGATGCTACAATACGGTACGAATTGTTGAGCTTTATAGATTTCTATTCAGACTACAATCAGATCCTCATGCACCCAAGCGATCAGGAGAAGACTTCCATTGTCACCAACAAGGTGATTCCATTTGGAATTAAGAACGTTGAAGCCACCTACCAATGTCTTGTTAACAAAATGTTCTCTCAACAAATTAGAAAAACCATGGAGGTCTACAAAGACGACATGTTGATAAAATCATTATAAGCCAAATGACATCTAGCCCACCTATAGTAGCAATTCGACACAATGTGAAAATATGGCATGAAGTTGAACCCCATAAAATGCACTTTCGGGGTTCCTTCAGGACAAATTCCTTGGCTACATGGTAACTCGACGAGGGATAGAAGCCAATCCTGATTATATTAAATCCATCCTTAATATCCTTTTTCCACCAACCCAAAAGACGTCATGCGACTCGCATGGAGGATTACCCTCACGAGAGCAAAAAAACTTTAAATGGACCCCAGATTACGAAGAAGCTTTTGAAGGAACTCAATAGGTAATTGATCACTCCACCACTCATTTTAAAGCCTGTCAACAATGAAAGATTCTTCCTCTACTTAAGGGTTTCGGAACAAGTAGTTGGTGCGGTCTTGATCAAAGAATAAGAAAGGACACAACTCCCAGTATACTACGTGATTAGAGCTCTACTCGATTCAAAGACACGCTACACCAAAATGGAAAAGTTGGTACTTGCTTTAATAACAGCGGCTCAGAAGCTACGTCCATATTTTCAAAGACACCCAATCACAGTCTATATTTCATACCCTTTGAAGAGTGTACTCATAAAACCAAGCTCTCTATGAGATAAATGAAATGGGTTTTGGAGCTTGGAGAACATGACATCACTTACTAGCTACAGACCGCTATCAAATCTCAGGCATTAGCAGACTTTGTGGCCTACTTTATCCTCATCGTACAAGTTCCTATTGAATTAGAAATCTAAACTATCTAGTCACTAACCAGTTGGAAACTCACAGTCAACAGATTCAGTAACAAATGAGGCTGTGGATTGGGAGTTGTGATCACCACCCCTGAAATCGACACACTACAGCAGCAGCAGTTAAGTGTGGTTTCAAAGTCATCAACAATGAAGCTGAGTATGAAGCTCTGATACCTGATTTGAGCTTGGCCAAAGAACTGAGAGCCAGAAAGATTGAAGTAAAGTTGGACTCCTAATTAACTGTCAACCAATTCCAAGGATCATATCAAACATGGGGCTTACAAATAGCCTTATACTTACAGAAAGTGAGAGAACTTCAGTCGATATTTGACAAACTCACAATAACGTAAGTACGTAGGAATGAAAATACTCATGCAGACGTTTTAGACACCCTCAGTTTGAAAATGCAAAGAGACAAACCATGGTCTATATTCCAGTGGTATACATAAAATGGCTAGCCATATGGAAGGAAGAAATTAAGGAAGTTGCCTCAATAACTTCAAGTGACTAATGAATGACACCTTTAGAAAATTATTTACAAGAAAGCACACTCCTAAAATATAAAACCAATGACTAGAAAGTTCAACAATATGTTGCAAGGTTCACTATCCACGATGTTCAACTCTTGATTAAGCATGAAAATGAAATTATCTTAACTTTAAAATTGGGCAAAATTGATTTGATCATGTTTGAGTGAAATTGATTGTTTGAGTATGCTTAAATTATGATAACATGGTATTATGCATTGCCATTTGATGAAAATTAGATTGGATAAATTTTCCCCAATTATTTAGGCTTGGCCGAAAGTTTAGGGTTCCTTAAGGTCATGGAAAATTTTGTTCTTTTGATCATTGGATGAATTGGAAGACTTTGGATATATTAGTTTGTGATTTAATTGGATTGAAATCAAAATTGATATGAAAAATTCCCCATTGCCGTGAGCCATAGAAGCATGGAATGATGTTTATTTTTTGATTCAATGATATTGGACATGTGTTGATGATAATATAATTAATTGTACAAATTTATGTTTTGGAAATGTTAATTTGGTTAATTAATTATGGCATACACTTTAGGTTAATTTAATTATGAAATTTGGAATTTTGGAATTAAATTAATTGGGCTTGTAAAGTTGTATTTGGGCTTAATGGGCTTGGTTGTGCCAATTTTGGTTTAGGCTAATTGGTTGGATCCAATTGGGCCCAAAACCATATCCATAAAGTCCAAATATAACTATTGTGCCTTTAAAGTTTAATTGGGCCTAATGGGCCTAAATTGGTTTCTTGGCAAATAAGGGTGATTCCTTAATTGGGCCTTGGTATTTGGGTTTGACCCATATTGACCAAAGCTCATGCCTTGTGAAATCAATTGAAAGCCCATTGGACTTTACTTAAACGACATTGGATGTTAATCGGGCTTTGAGACCCATTAAGACTATATTTAGAATCTAAGTCGCAAAGGCTCATTAATAAAGTGTAATTATTTAATTTAGAATTAAATAACGAATTAGTATTAAATATAAATTAAATTGGATTTAATATCGTAGTTTAATATAATTCAAGAATTCGTACTTCGAGTACTTATTCTCAAACGAGTTGGACTCGCGCAAAGCAAATGGTTATTTGAACATTGGATGGTCATTAATTTAGATTAATTAATTGGATTAGATTGATTGATAACATGCTTTGTGTGAATACATGGATGTGATGAATGAATAATATATATCGGATGGATATTAGATGGGTGATGGCAATTTTGGAAATTATTGTAATAAATTTTGAATTTATTTAAATTGGACCTGCGTGTCCAGCCTTATACCTCTCGACTCTTTGTATTTCTCTTCTCACCTATTCCCCTCAATGTAAATGAGGTTTCTTTAGACGTGTTATGTAATTGGGTAGAAGTTAGAATTGTGTTAGCCTGGAGAGAGGAAATGAAGAGATTTATTCTAGGAACAAAATGTTTTAAGTATCCATCCGCATATCATTATTATATTTATTTACGCGCCTTATTATAGTTTTAGAATGCATGTTTAAGGGTGTATGATGATGAGACCTTAACAAAGATAATTAATTGGTTGCCAATTACGTGAAAACCCTTACAATATATTAAGCTTTTTTCCTTCCATTGAGTGATCTTACTCAAGATCCAAGGTTGGCATTGGTTTGTTGGCCAAAGTAAAGACCTTTGTCAATCGCGGATGTGTTTGAATCATGAAGGCTTTGTTCCATATCGGTGTCTTGTCCAAGTTGTGATTTGTTGGCCAAAGTCAAGATCACTTCTTATCCATCGACATTGATTACGAAGCTTTCCAAGGTCAATGAGTTCCACTTAACTGGGATCATTAAGTTTATTGTGCCAAAGCCAATGCTTAATTGATTCAGAGGAAAAAGGTTAGGCAATATATTGGATATATTGGCATATATAAGATATATGTTTCGGACTTGGATGTCCACCTACTGGATCTAGGAATTGGATGTGATCCAATTGATCTTAGACATCTACCTAGTTAAGTATCATACAATTTATTGGCCAAAGTCAAGATTGTGTGTTATTTAACGGATCCTAGCCCACTAGGAAACAAGGTTTCCCGAGTACTCAACAGAGGGTTAGAGGCTCGCTGAAAAATAGTGGGAGGCAAGTATTAAATTTGTAATTTCATTTAGATACTTGCCATACGCACTCATTTTATTATTCGTCATTACATAAACATATTAGTTGGACTAATATTTAATCGTTGTTTTAATTAAACAGTTTGACTGTATTCAAACTATTTCAATGTATAGTTGATTTTATAATTGGATTATAGTAATCAATATAATTGAATTTAACTAATTTAATTATAGTTGATTATATAGTTAGACTATAGTAATCATTATATTAAATGTACCTGAAATCGTTGATTAAATAAATGGACTATTAGAATCAAGAGAAATGAAAGATTGAGCATTTAAAATTGGATGAAAATGTATTTAAATGGTTTAATTTTTAGATTGGGAATACAACCTCAGGATAGCCCTGGAACCGAGAAGTTATTTTATTTGATAAAATGACATCTCAGGCCTAAGTCCGGAGTTAAGCAAATAGTAGAGCATGATTTTTTGGAAGATTCATGCGATGATAACTTTAGTGCTTAATCCATTATTCTTGTCATAATGACTTCTTAATTTCGTCGTCGTAACTAATGGTTAAATCCTTAAACCATGATGTTGAAATTGAAGGATCTTCATAGGTCTATACGTAGATCTTAGAAGCATTGATTACAAATAATAACTCTTAGAGAGTTAATGGCTATGCTCAAGGAGTCAAAGCCAAAGTTTGTAAAAGGGCAAGAAGCGTAAGACACATCTCACTTCAACATCCCAGAAAGCCAAGGCTTGGCCGAAGGCTTCTGGGGTGTAGAAAAGGGCAATGGCAAAATCATCTCTGTCTTCTAGAAAGACAAAGGTCATATCCCAAGATGCTGCCTAAACTGTGGCAAACAAAGTTACTGGAAGCATAACTGCCGTATAGACAAGGCATACATGAAGGAAAAGAAGAAATGGCAAGGCTCTGACTTCAAGTATGTTTTTCATAAACATGTTCACTACTAGTATTAAAATTGTATTTTAGATACTAAATGTGGTATATAAATATATGTACTGATTTGCAGCATCTGCTGATAAGCAGGATACTGACTTCAGATGAGATCGCTCTGCGAGTCAGAAACGGGAGGAGAGTCGCTGTTTTAACCATAGATACCTAAGTTTAGGGACTACCCTTCGGGTGTGTACTTAAATTAGGAAACTGTTACAATGTAACTAGTTTGACTAAGAAACACTATCTTTATATCGAGTATAACTCGTTGCGAGTATAGCTTTATATTCTAGAACACTAAAGTGTTTTATTTTATAAAGATGATATTGAGATAAACACATTAAATGTGAATAACAGTATTTATTTTTTGAATATAAATAAATCTCATGCATATAAAATGACAAACAAATAGCTCAAACTGATTTGATCAGATAAGACTTATATGTGACAATGTTGTTTGAGACACATTAAACAAGACTTGTATATCCAAAATTTTGAAGAGTGGATACTAGGACGAATTTGATTCTATTAAAATGATGTCTACGAATCTAGTTTATTAGGCAATGTGCCTAAAACACATTTTACTTGGTAAAAGTGCAAAAGCCACCGATCTGTTAGCCCTTGTTCATAGTGACGTAAGTGGGCCCATATCTAGCTAGGCTAGAGGTGGATAGTAATACTTCGTAACCTTTATGGATATGGCATCGCGTTACGGTTATGTGTTTCTATGAAACATAAATCGGAAACTTTTGAGTTATTCAAAGAGTTTCGAATCGAAGTAGACAAACAGATCGGCTAAAGTATTAAATCGTCACGGTTAGACCATGGTGGAAAATACTTAAGGAAAAAGTTTCTTGACTAAATGAAAGAGTATAGTATTCTTTTATAATGGACTCTTCCCGGAACACCTCAGTTTGACAGTGTATCTGAACAGAGAAACCATATTTTATTGGACATGATAAGGTTAATCATGAGTCGCTCTGAGCTACCATTTTCCTTCAAGGGATAAGCATTAAACAGTGCAATACTTATTTTGAATAAGATTCCATGAAAACCTGTTAGACTGAATTCATATTAGATATGAACATGAAAGAAACCGGGCTTCTCATTCCTGAATATTTGGGTATGCTGGGCATAAGTTTGGATGATACCAAACTAAAACCCAAATTAGATAAGTGCCCAATTTTAGGTTATCATAGGGAATCCAAAGTATAGTAATTATACATCTCATAAGAGAACAATGTAATTGTTGCTCACCATGCGGATTTCCTGAGAGGAATACCTATATGCAGTGGTAAGTGGGAGGATAGTAAAACTCGATGAAAATCAGAGTAATGGAACACAAACAGTTCATCAGGGATGAATCTGTACCATAATCTTCAAATACACAAGAACTGCGTAGTTGGAGAGAGTCAGAAGACAACCTAGGAGCTATGGGTTTCTGATCTCACCTCATAAAGATGTCAGTCTTATTGAGAAAACTAACTACGTATGAGAAAATGATACAAGGTATCGACTACCTATTATGGCAAAGTGCCATAATGTCCGAAATGGATTCCATGTATACCAACCAAGTTTGGACACTGGTTATTATACTATAAGACATTGTGTCTGTGGGTACTATAAAGGTCTTCAAGGAAGACGTACATGGATGGCAACATATAAATGTATAAAGCTAGGCTTAGACAGAAGGTGTATTGTCATCAACATGGTATTGATTATGATGAATCCTTTTACCCGTTGCCATGGTTGAATCCATTTGGATAATGCTTGCTAATGCTGCATGTTTCATTTATGAAATATGGCAGCAGAACGTCAAGATCATTTTCCTTAACATAAACCTTTTGGAGGATGTTTATAAACATCCTAACGGTTTTGTCGTACCAAAACAAGCATACAGGGTTTGCGAGTTAATTCGATCCATGTATAGATTGAAGCAAACATTATGTTCTTGGAACAATCGTTTTGATGTAATCATAATGGTATATGATTTAATTCAAAACGAATATGATTCTTGTGTATATAAGGAGGTTAGTGGGAGCGCACTGACAGTGAATGTCCTATATAATGATGATATATCATTTCTTGGAAATGACAAACCCATATTACAATTGGTGAAAGCTTGGCTTTCATGGAAATTATCCATAGAA
This sequence comes from Zanthoxylum bungeanum, assembly GCA_019454045.1. NCBI lineage: Eukaryota > Viridiplantae > Streptophyta > Magnoliopsida > Sapindales > Rutaceae > Zanthoxylum > Zanthoxylum bungeanum. The sequence continues at coordinate 120,470 of SKCR01023812.1, forward strand.
TACTTGGGAGAAACAACCTTTATTCTAGGAATAATGATCTACTGGGTAAGATCTAAAAGTTGTTGACACTCTCTGAGTACTCGTACATTGAAAGAAATGTACTTGACCTGGTGTCTCATGCGCTTTGAGCATATAGAGTCACAATCAGGACAATCCAAGTGATAGTCATTGGATTGATGTTAAGGACATCCTGTAGTATCTTAGATGAACTAAGGATGCTTTCTTAAGCTATGGAGAATGAGAACTTGAAGTGACTGGGATCACTGTTGCAAGTTTCCAAAACTGATAAAACGACTATAAGTCGTAATAACGGTACTATATAGTTTGAATAACAGAACAGTGAGCTGGAAATATTTCAAGAAAGATACTGTTGCTGAATAAACAATAAAAGCAGAATTTTACTGAAATTCTCACAACAAAAGTAGCATTTTGGATCTAAATAATTCTAATTAGATTAGATATAGTTTTGTTAGTAGCTGAGCTAGGCTACAACACAGGCTAAAGAATTAACGGTCTCATCAATGATCCGATATATACTTCATATGTTTTATCTGATTCATCAGATCATACATCGTGACGATGTGATGATCGAATAAATCACATGAGATGATAACCTTATAAATCCGTAAATGAAAGCTGTTTCTCAGCAGAAGTTTGAGCCACCCATACATAGTTTAGGTGTAAGACACCTGAGTGATTGGCTATAGGCCAACTGGGAGATTGTTGGACAATTATGACCCATAGCATCACTATTTGTACAGATCATGGTGTTGTTTTACAAATTAAATATGTGACGAAGGAAATTGCCTTTTTATCATTTGTAATTGGATTACCAACATACATAAATGATAGAAGTCCTAATGATTAGTTCCGGATTGAGATGATATGAGACAATATCAATCCATAAAGGTTTAATCATTAAACATCCATAGTCGTAGTATTATCGAGACTAGACATCGATAATGCAGAATAGACTTTTATTGCACTTGTGTGCGTTATGGGAGCATAACAGCATAGTTCTCATATATTTAAGTATTGGATACTTATGCAAGTGCGATTTGAGGTTGTGTTTTACCGATTGTACGGAAAATAGCTTCGCTCCAAATAGATCCCGCGGAATCCCATTGGTAATATGTCTATGTGTCTATGGGAGTCCGCTTCAGGGTAGGTGTATTTGGTCTTAACCTGAGACTTGCACCGATAATACTTGCGACCATCAATACACTTTGGTTTTGGTCATCCAGGGTTTTGATCGGTTCTGTGTACGCCTCTTATGGGTATATTGAGAATCGTAGTGTATTGGGTGTGATGTCAAGATGAAAGTATCACTCCAGTCATAGTGGAGATGATGATCACTTAGGATATGGAATTGGTACTCTTATATGGTGCGGCTATCGGGATAATATGACAAGGTCATAGTTATCTGATTATAGAGACTAGTTACCAGAGATCCGATATGTGCTTCGTACTGGGCAGACACATTTCTAGCCACAGGCCTTACACGTGACCATCTGATGCTGGATCGATATACACAATACTATATATACTACGCCTGACAAAGATCGTACATTCCTTTAAGAATATTTCTGGAGAATTAGGTAGGCATGATGCTTTGCTAAAAGCCAACCATGTCTTTCAAATCGGTAAAAACATAGTACTAGGTACGTACGTGTTCGGATAGTCCGACGACTGGATTTACTATCAATATATCCGGGGATCTCATGGGTCACTTCCCGAAGATTCACCGATGACGTATGACTCGCACTTTATTAATCTGGGATTAATTAGTTGAGAGAGAAAATTTATCTCGGATTAATTACGGAGATATTTTATCTGGGATAAAATATTAATTAAAAAGAGAGAACGATTAATTTGGAATTAATCGATAAAATAATATATTCGATATATTAAACGAAATTGGATTTCAACGCGGAATTAAAATTAGATTTTAATTCGGGGAAACGAGTTGATTTAAAATTAATTCGTTAGTGACGTGAATAGTAATTTTGCTAGACATAATTATTTAATTAAATTTGATTTAATTACGTCGCAACAGAAAATTCGTTAATTCGGAATTAACGAACCCGAGCCCGAGAGTGTTTGCGAGCCCACTCGCATTTCGAATCAAGTGGGGCCCACAAGTCACATCACGCGTCACATCAGTCACTCAAGTGATGGAAATCTCATCACCTTTTGGTGATTGACATCTAGTCACTATTCATTAAGTGATGGATGTAGTTGGTTGATGTGATTAGTTGGTGAAAGCTTTTGAAAGCTTGAAAGATATTATCAATATTTTATTTATTGATGTTTGACTTTCATTTTTTGGGTATTAGATACACAAACCACAAAAATCTTTTTCACTCTCTCTTCCTCTCCATGTCTCGCCAAGGGCCATTTCTCTCCCAAAATTTTCTTCCATGGCCGAATTCCATAAGGATGAAGATGGTGATTTTTATGGCAAAAATCACCAAGTGCTAGCACACATTATGAGTCTTACAAAGGTGATAGGGAACCTTTCCCATGAGCATGGAATCCAAACCAAAGCTTGGAGCTTGAAGATCATCCATGGAGCATGAAGACCACCTTCGCCGAATGCATCACTCAAAGGGAAGAAAGTTTTGTTCTTCAAAGCTTCTCATATCCGATCATTGTAAGTGTTTTCGCAACTTAACTTTGATTTATTCACACTTATTTCTTGCTTATTATTGATCATGGCACATCTAGAAAACCCAATAAAATGTGGCATCCAATTAAGTCAGGTTAAAATTAATTTAATTAAGTCCAACCGACCATAAAGGCGGTATCCAATTAAGTCAGGTTTTAAGATAATTTATATATTATAAACTAAAGAATATTAATATTAAAAAATCATAATAAAAGTTTCACCCTCCCCCTAGCGGAAATTAATTACTAAACATAAAAGAAAGTAAAAATACACAAACTATTATTACTAAAAATAAAAATACATAATTAAAATATAGAAAATAAACTAACAAGATACAATCCTCAAGTTCCTTAAGAGAAACCTGAGGGAAAGTATGAAAATTGACAAATGAAAAGGCATGTATTTATCGACACAAAATGGTCTGCGCATCGCGACTTAGAAAGTCCTTCGCTTCATGACGCGCTAAGATGCTTTCCACGTATACACGATTTCATCCAGTGTCACGATATGTGAAGTGTTGTGAGTCGCAATGCATTGAATAGTTGAAGACGTATGTCAGTAGGGTTACTTTCGGTGCATAATTAAGTTGTGTCATGACGTATGAAGGCTTGAGCGTTGCGACACATGTAATGAATTTGCATTTTTTTTCCTTTTTTTTTATTCTATTTTCTTCGTTTTAGCCCCGAGCTGATTTCATTGAGTCCCAATATTATTTTTATCTATAAAATAAATAAAAACACATCAAAACGTTCATCAAACTCGAGAAATCATACAAAATATTAGGTCAAAGGGGCGGTAACTATTGATATATTTTCTGCTCATCACACCCTTAAACCTAACATTTTGCTAGACCTTGAACAAAATAAACAGAAACAAAATGAAATAAACTACTAAGACTAAATTAACCTAAACCACTTTTGTAGTGATCACAGTTACATTTACTGTATGCAACAAGCCTTTAAACCCCTGGGTGTCTCTAGTGGACGAGTTATAGTCTCATGAGGGTTTACAGAGGCGATACCCACAAACGTCAATGAAAAAGCACCCAAAACAAAAGAAACAAAATAAACAAGTTAGTAACTAAACAAGTGAAATTCTTATCCAAGTTAGTAGTTATTTTCCTTCTTTCTAAATTACCAAATAAGTAAGTTCTCCTTAAATTTTTACCATTCTCCATATACACAAATAACAAGGTATTAATCAATTCATTGTGCCCACCATATTCACAAGTATAATTGAAAAGAGAGTAATATATTTGTCCTAAAGTTATGTTAGAGTTCACATCTTTTAGTAATGAAAGTTTATTTATAACAAATATTTTTTCAAACTTTATCGTTTGACACGAATAATCACTGCTTATTGAGGTAAGATGTCCGGTTACTGAGTAATAGCTTTATTATTAAACAGTTAAGCTCTATCATTTGACATGAATAATCAATACTGGCCAGACAAGATGTCCGATTACTAAGTAGAAGTTTACTTATTATCTAACTAACTAAAGCTGTACTATTTGACGCGAATAGTCACTGCTTGCTCGGCAAGACGTTTGGATACTGAGTAAAACTTGGTCAGTATTATTCTTTTTTTAATAAATATTTCACTGCCTCTAGGTTCTGGCTCCAATAAACTAGAGAACTGAATATTACAAAATTTTCACTTACAACCCATGTTCATATGTTACCGTGTATATTGATAATACCTGTCAAATAAACATATGAAGGTCAAATTTAATCAATATTATGGAGAACTCACAAATTTAAATAATTCAAAAGGAAATAAATAAAAATTAACTTGTTACGAAAAATTTTAAGATACGTCTCAGGAGCGTGAACTCCTTACACAGCTATCTCAAAATAATAATTTCACTTGGTTAGTTAAAAATTAAACAAAAATAAAAATGAAACAAACACAACATAAAAATACAACAAAGAAAATTAAAAACAAACTAGTTAGCTAAGCAAAAATAATAAAACACAACAAAAATAAAGTAGTCAACTATCCTTCCCCCAACCTAATTGTGACATTATCCCCGATGTTTTAAAAAACAGAAGAGGAGTTTAGAAGACATCAACTGGTTAGTGTAAAAAAAGAAAACATGCATTGAACAAAACAGAACATGTAGGAAATAACAAGATATAGCATACAATAATCACCCCCAACCTAAATCTAGCATTATCCCTATTGCAATACATAAAAAAAAAAGTAAAAATATGGGAATAACACTACCGTGTAAATTGCTCGATTTGTTAGATACCATTCCTTGATGGAGCATGTTTTCTTTGGCTTGCTCTGTTTTAAGTTATCCGTTTGTTCTTTTTCCTACAAAATAACACACAAAATTAAAAATTCTACAACACATGTACACAAAATATGAAAATAGAAATAGAAATAAAAATAAAAATTTACAAGGGTTGTTTCCCTGCGAGTGCTAAATTTAATGTCTTCAGCCAGACGTGATCGAAGATCGTTCTTTAAGGAGGCTTCAGCGTAGTTTTGGACGTCCAAGAGAGGACAATCCAATCTACGTCGCTTTTCCATCACCTTTTCCAAAAATGAGGTGGCCAAAAGGATTTTATCTGACTCGACGCTTGGCCACCTTCTTAAACTTTGTCACTCCAGTGGTTCTTGAAATGAAAGAAAGAATATTAGGAGGTCTGTGGGTTTTGTGTATGAAGGTCTTTTATAATTCTGCCACTTTGAATTGTAGTTGAACATGCAATGATTGGTAGGGTGGTTACCATCACATACTTCAAATCTTATTATTCTTTCTTGAAATGGTTGAGCAAATATTGTGTTGTTCCTCTCTGATATCCATGGATAGTTGTGGTCTGGACAACAGATCTAAGAAAATCAGACTATGTCTCCTTGATATGGGGTGTATCTTCTCTTCTTAACGCTCATAATTTTTCCATCGCCCAATAGTGATCCATTTTCAACCATCTGAAAAATGAAAAGATAAAAAATAAAAATAAAATTATATACAAGTAAAATAGATAGCCTCAAATTAATAGTGCAAGAAAAATTAAGTCCCCGGCAATGGTGTCAAAAACTTGATCGGTGAAATCACACACGTTACATAAGCGCACTTATCGCTCAAGTTGTATAAAAATATCAATCCCACGATGACTTAATTTCTCCCAATGTTATTAATTATTGATGTTAAATGTTTACAGGTATCTAATTGAGGTTGGAAGGGATTTTTCGTTGGTTGAAGTTGAATTTGATAAAAATAAATAAATAAAAACATATAATAAACAGAAAAGAAATTAATAAAACACAAAACATCCAGGGTTGTGATTCCGCCCAATATTACTCTAATGATGAATTGATTTTCCTATACATGTGTAATATATCAGTTGTTAACCTGGAACACGAAGATATACATCAGCCTCTTCTGATGGTCGAACGAAAACAACCAAAGTAACCCAATGAACTACATGTCTATGTTAAACAAGAAAGCCTGAATTCGTTAAGTTCAAGTTCCAATTGTGGCTACCCACGCCCGAGAGATATACATATATGAGAAAGCTTGTATTTATAGGCACAAAATGGTATGAGTGTCGCGACACACTGAGATGTTTTCCATGTGTTCATGGTTTCGTCCGGTGTCACGAAGTGTGAAGTGTTGTGAGTTGTGACGCGTTGAATAGTTGAAGACGTGTGTTGGTAGGGTTGCTTTTGATACATAATTGAGCTACGTCGTGACGCATGAAAGCTTGCGCGTCGCGATGCGGTGAATTTTCATTTTTCTCTTTTTGTCCGTTTTTCATCGTTTTAGCCCCGAGTTGATTTCATTGAGTCCCAATATTATTTTTATCTGTAAAATAAATAAAAAAACATCAAAATATTCATCAAACTCGAGAAAATATACAAAATATTTGGTCAAATGGACAATAAATATTGATATATTTTTCACTTATCATGAACCTCTTTTCATTTCTCTTATTCTTTACCCTTAGTTGAAAGTGAAAGTCCAGCCACCAATCTATCATATTCTTTGATCCATTTTTCTGGTTTCCATGCGACATTCTCCCCGGTTAGATACTCTTTCATAAGATTGCTCCTTTTTTCGTCATGGATTCAAAACTAATCACCTCGAGCCGCTCAACCAACTGGGCATTTTCTTTCTTCAAATTATCATCAGTTTCCTTATAAGTTCCAATTTCAATCCCAGACACTTCCCTATCCACTTTCAACATTACTTGGGTCACCTTCAACTCATTCTCTACCTTCTCAACCCTTATCGCCTTCCTTTCGGAAGTACAATGCCTGCCTTCAACTCGATATTCTCATTTCTCACTACCGTGTTGGACTTTTCTAACTCTCTAATTCACTTTTTGTTTGACTCGGCATACTCTTACATGAAAAGGCCATATTCCATAGTATGGAAAAATATTTTCTTATTTCCCATTCGACTAAAAGAAAACAAAAGAAGAGATATTTTAAGAAACCTTACCTAATAACTCAATGACATGATTTTGTTAGCTTGTCTCTGTTGGACCTAATTCAGTCAGTCTGTGTTCATCTTCTTCAAGAATGAGACCTTTAATGAACTTTGAGAGACTGGAAGGGTCTGAAATCACAGTCGACTCATGAGGAGTCTTAATAATAATATTCTCTAGGTCCTCCTCCATTTCAACCATGACATTCCTCTTTCTGGACGCTACAACGATTTCGGTAGACTGTTTGTTACAACAGGAGCTTCTAACGAAGTAACTTCATTTGGATTTAGACTTCAACCTCTGCAGCTTCCAGTTCCTTCTCTTTGGCTCTATTGATTTTTATTTTGCTTCTCAATTTGTCGAGTGAAGGTACCTTGAATAGACTCGACATAGTTTCAACGGTACATACAATTTCTTCAGGAGTTAGTGGCTTTAAAAATTACAGCCCTCTGAATGTCAGTTGACACGACCAGTAGTAACTAATACCACTACCAAAATATGCTTATGAGTACCTTCTGGATCAAGAACCTACTTCAATAATAGCGTCAATCTCAGTCTCATTTTTTCCCAAACGGTTCTCCAATTTCTCTCAAGAGCTGGCAGGCTAAGGATGAACTTCGTATTTGAAACTACCCAACTTGTGGTGTCAAAAGTTATGTTTCTTTGAAGAACTACAAGTGGAAAGATAAAGACCTCGGTCATACAAATAATAAATATAAATATGAATAAGCAAGGTGAAACACTCACTCAATGATTTCCAATATTCAGAAATATGATCAGCCTTAGTAAACCCAAATACACTCTCCCATCTTATAAAAAAAGTAAAATTTCTGCCAATCCTATCTATTATTCATAGTATACCCAAGTCCAGTGGCTCATTCTTCTGAAGAAGATACAAGTGGTATCTCTCATTCTCTCACGATGCTCCTTCATGTAATATGAATGCAACACGCCCATTACCTCAAACTCAATCCTTAACTCAAATGCCATGTACTTAATTGACAATAGAATTCTTAATGTGTTTGGCATCAATTGGGAATGGGCTAACTTATAGTGGTTCAATACCTCATAAACTAACTTGAGTATTGTGAACCTAAATCCATCAGTAAAAGGACGCTAATAAAATCCAATCCACCCACGAACTTTATAATCTATCCTCTCAGTCGACGTAGCTAACCTAACTTCTATAAATTGAGGAATATATATACCGACTTCATCTCCATCATTGATTTTTTAGTCATACGACTAACGGTATTTTTGATGAGGATATTCATCACTACACTTATGGTTGGGATCCCACTGGACTCCCCAATGGCTGGTAGTGTCCTAGGTGGTGTCGCGTCAGTGGGTATTCCTAGTGGTGGTTCAGCAACTGTTACAATTCCAGCCTCACGAAGTTCCTCATGCGACCAATCAGCATAGTCCTCTTCCCCACTCTACTCATGCAATATATTGTTAGGATTGGTGCTCGGAGTGCCAATCCAGATCGTATTTATATCTAATTCATGAATACGAATAATTCTTTTTTCAATAATATTACTTATTGAATGGTAGCACCTCTTGTCTTTTATATAAATATTCAATCTAATTATGATTAGATTGAATCTAAATCTGATTTAGTGATACATGTATATTAGATAAGACTCTAGGATTTACAATATAGTGCGCAGTTATAACGTAGTTTGTAATTGACATTAGGAAGCATCACTATAAGTTGTATATCTTTAAATAAAGATCATGGTCAAGATTTACTAACATGGGTCGGTTTGTAAAATTCGTCGAGACCAGTACATGTCGTATATCATAACTTGGTCTGATTATTTATCCCAATGAACCATCAGTCTCAGGAGACTTGTATAGACATGTAGGTGTTTATTTGATAAACACTGAAAGACTCACTGAAGATTTTCTAATAGATGGTACACAAATGTCAATAGGAATCTTCTCGAGTTGAGAGAGTATAGTGGTCATGGACTTGAGATACCACAGTGGATACATGAGTCATCCGCCATATTTTGATGGCAGTCACGTCACTGATCTATTTAGATCAAACCTCCGCCTATTTGTTGAGTGTGGACTGATGCTCATGATATCCAGTGTGTATCAAGATATAGTCCGTCATTCCTGTGTACCGGGCATAGGTTTCCTACACGTGTTTGCGATCTAGTAAATCCATGATCGTGGAATAACTTTGGAAGCGTGTTCCGAGTGTTATTTAGAGATCATAAACTTGAAAGTCGACTATATTATACCATAAGGATTTGACTTTCTTATCTATATCCCAAGTATAACATGGATAGCCTGTGACGGAGGGATTATACATATGTAATGACCTCGACTTGCATAGTTAGCGAGATTATCCGTGGTCGTCATAATTCATGAGTGGGTGGATTATGGACACGAAATTGGATTCTGTGACGGATAAACCTAAAATTAAAGTGTCCCACAATATGAAGTGTACTCATTGAGCACTTGGACAACGCATTATAAATAATATAGATTATTTATAATACTTCATCGTATTAAATGAGTTAATTCGAGTCGTTTAAACGGTTAAATGAAAATACATGTATTAAGGGCATTTCGGTCAATTGATAATTAATATGAATTTGTATTTGATAAAAAATTTGATTTGAAACATATTAATTATTTGTCAAATGAGATTTTGACCCATGCCATTAATTTATGTATTTTTTATTTAATATAAATAAAATACATATATATAATAATCGTATTAGTGAAGTATTAGATGTTTAAATGTTAAATATATAGATAATTAAATTATTTCAATACTACATAATTGTTATGCAATAAGTTTGATTATTATAAGTGTCATGGTTTTATTAATGTTATTATTTAGTTAGATAAAAAAATGACCAAATTGCCCTTCTTTCTCACCCTAAGTCGGTTTTGGCATTGTATTTAAAGATGAAAATTTTGTTTTTCATTCATTCACCTCCATGGCCGAACCTAATCTCCATAACAGCTCCCAAAAATTTTCTTGAAGAATCAAGGAAGCAAGTGGAGAAAATCAAGAAAAAGTTTAAGGAATTTAGGAGATTTGGAGGTAATCTTTATAACTCTTAAACTTAGAAAACTTGTTTCTTGTTGTTGAATATCTAGAATAGTTCAAGGGTTTCTTTTTTTCTTAGATTTTGGGCCTTTTTGATTTGGAGTATGGATTTGGAGGCTAGATGCATGTGTGAAGTTAGATTGGATAATATTATTGTAATATTAGTTCAATTTTGTCATTTGATGACTTGTTGACATTCTAGAGTGTTATGACCACTCTTGTAACTCCTAGAACTTTTCTTGGGTTTTTCATTTGTGGTGACTTTGGTTGGTGTAACAATTAATATGATTAATGTTGAGAAAATTGGATTTAAAACATGAAAAATGATATTTTTTGTTACAAAAATCAGATATGGAAATTCTATGTTTTTGGTGATGAAAAGTATGTTATATAAATGTATTGGATGCGTTTGGGCATTGGAAATATTGGTAGAAATTATTTCAGAGTTGAAATATGTGAAAATGGTGAAAAACGGAATTTACCGGATGAGTTTCAGGCTTACTGGGTGTCTGCTGTCCAAACAGTGAATCAGCCACTGTTTGGGCAGCCCATGAACTTCCCAGGCACTATTGGAGCTAACCTGGACAACCCCCATGTGTGTTGGTTGGTCGGTTCGGAAAAAAACGTGTTTTATACCGTTTTGTGGAAAAAATATTTTTGTAAACGTTTCGCGATGTTTCTTAACTATTTATGTCATTATTTGAATGAATTAGGTGAAATATGAATGAATTATTCACATTGGATATTGAATAATTTATTCGGTAATTTAAAAAGTTTTAAAATTATGATTTCACACGAACCGCGAGCTTCCACTGCGCCTGCGCCAAAACCCCAACAAAAATGGTAACATAGTAGGTCTGATCCTTCATCCATTACATATTTCATGCTTGATATGTGATATATAATCCAATTTTGATGTTTGCACATGCAAGTAATTTAGATATTTCTTGACTTTTCGGTTCTGCGCTAACGGGAAATGTAACGGAAATTTAATGGTTAAGTTAAGTTATGTTTTCTAAAGTAGAATTAAACTGTTAGAAGTTGATCTAGATTTAACTCTGTCTTTGATATAGAGGAAAGCTTTCTTGAGGAATATCCCAGCTTAAATAAGGCAGTAAAGTGATATATATTGGATGCATGGTTCTTTGTCCGTCTTGTCAATATGGTTTATGGGTATCTTTCTATGGCTCCATCCGAGAAAGTGCCAAAGCAGTGAGGGTGTAGTTGATAGAATTTTATCAATGCCGAATTTATATTTGATAATAGACAAATTCAAGTGAAAGTGGAAATATTGAACATGCCAAAGCTATCAGGACTACATCGGTAGCTTGAGTTTGTCATTGGCAAATGAAGCATTGATACGCCTCCTTGCGAATGTGCCAAAGCTGTCATAACGAGAAACGGTCAGGACCAAAATCAGGAGTCACAATTAGTGTGATTGACAATAAGTTTTCTACCTAATCAATATACATAGGTGAGATCGTGTCAAAGTTGTGAATCGAAATATATTTATGGGGTCCACTTCTCAATATGGAATTCGATTTAATTATTGAATTACAGTTTTCCTTTGGGGATTACGGTATTACATAAAGTTGTGAGAGACACTGCTGTTAAAAATCTATAACTAAAGCAGTGTGTAATATTATAGAAATTACTACTTTTTTTTTCATTTATTCTATGTTGTTAATATAATTAAACTCTTAATCCACTGCATGCATATTATTTGAATATGTTTTCTGACTACTCTTATGGTTGCGAATTTTTAGAATAGGTTCTAGAATGTTAGTAGACTTCGATATTGATGGATTAGTCTAAAACCATCGGGAACTGTTGTTTCGATTTTCTTGAAAAATAAAGATGGGTAGTGACTTAGTTATTGGACAATTATGACCCATAGCATCACTATTTGTAAAAGATATTGTGTTTTTGTACAAATTAACTATGAGACAAAAGAAAATTGACATTTTATCATTTTGTAATTGGATTACTTGGATATGTAAATGATAAAAGTCCATATGGTTTAACCGGATTAATAAGATATGAGACAGTATTAATCCACGATGGTTTGTTTAATCATTAAATATCCCTAGTCGTAGTATTATCGAGACTGGACATCGATAATGTAGAATATACTAGTATTACACTTGTGCGCATTATGAAAACTTAACGGTATAGTTCTCATATATTTAGGTATTGGATACTTATGCAAGTGTGATAAGAGGCTTTGTTATCCGTTGGACCGGGAACAACTTCACTCTGGATAGACCCATTCGGAGTCCCATTGGTATTATGATTATGTGTCTATGGGAATCCGAATCAGGGTAGGTGTATGTGATCTTTAACTTGAGACTTGCATCGCTATTACTTGCGATAATCAGTTTGCTTTTATATTGGTCGTCCGGAGCTTTAACAGGTTCTATGTATGTCTATATTAGGTTTACTGAGAATCGTGGTGTAGTGGATGTGATGTCAAGATGGGAGTATCACTTCAGTCATATAGAGATGATGGTCACATAGGATACGGTGCTAGTACTCTTAAATGCTGCAGCTATCGGGATAATATGACTAGGTCATGATTATCCGATTATAGAGACTAGTTACGCGAGATCTTATATATACTTTGTACTGGGCAGCCAGAGGGCTAGCCCTAGGCCTAGCATGTGATATCCGATATTGGACCGTATTACACAAATACACTGTATTACTATGACCGATACATATAATATTCCTCGGTGGATATTTCTTTAGAATTGGGTAGGCACGGTGCTTTGCTAGAACCCAACCATGTCTTGTAAATCAGTGAGAATGTGGTACATGGTACGCACGTGTCAGATAGTGAACATATCTAGGAATCTCTTAGATCACTTCCCAAAGATTCACCAATGATATTTGAATCGATAGAACTAATCTGGGATTAATTATGAGATAGAAAATTAATATGTGATTAATTGCAGCAAGAATTAATCTAGGATTAATTCGTCTAGAAGAGAGAACGTGATTAATTTAGAATTGATCAATTAAATAATATAACAGATATATTTATTGAAATTGGATTTTAATTCGGGCAAATGAATTAATTTAGAATTAATTCTTAAGTGACTATCGGGATAATTTTGCTAGGCATAATTATTTAATTAAATTGGATTTAATTATGTCGCGACGGCAAATTCGTTAATTCGGAATTAAACGATCCCGGGCCCGAGCTAAGTTTTTTGTTGTGTAAGCCAACTTAAATTTAGAATTTAAAAAGTGACTGGCCCCACTTCACTTACATCAATTGTCAAAATGTGATGTGAGTAGTTGGCAATTATAAATGTGGCTTTTACTACAAAAACAAACCAATTATTCATCTTCTCTCTTTTCCCTCTCAAGGCCCTTCTCTGCTTTACTTCTCTCCAAGGGAAATTTTTTCTTCAAATTTTCTTTCAAAGCTAGCACTATTGGGGTCATTTGAGGTGATATGAATACTCATACAAGAGTTCCAACAACTCAACAAAGCTTAGAGCTTCATCATCCTTAAAGAAATTTTTGAAATTTCTCTACCAATCAATATGAGTATTTCCGCAACTCAACTTGAATTATTCACACAAAAATCATTGTTTAGAGATCTTATGGCATGTGTAGGACACTAACAATGGTATCAGAGGCATCTAAACTTGATTTGAATTCTAGGGTTTATGAACTTTAATTTGGCGATTTGCTTGGAGCATGTAAATTTCTAAATTGAGTGTTTGGTTAGTATTGGATGATGACTTAGAGTTATATATTGTTTGATTTGTGAAAATTGATTGGATCAAAATTTCCCCAATTTTTATACCTTAGCCAAACATGAACCATAGATATCTCATGTGATTTTTTGAAATTTAACAATTGGATGTGTTAAAGCATGAAATGAATGTTTATTGTTGATTTAATTGGATTGAAATCAAAATTGAATGTTATTTCTTGATATTTCCGTGAGTATGTAAGCATATTGGATGAATTGATTTTGCTTCAATTTGTGTTGGACATTAATTGGAATATTTAAGCATGATTAATTAGATTAATTAATGTTTCAAAAATATTAGATTAATTATTTAATTGTGTTAATTACACTTTAATTGGATTAATGAGATATTTGAATAATATATTAATCTAGCTTGGTTGTATTTGGGCTAATGGGCTATGTTGGGCCAAGTTTGGTTTTGGACAATTGGGTTGGTCCAATTGAGCCTAAACAATTTCCATAAAGTCCAAAATATGACTTTTGGCCTTTTATAATTTAATTGGGCCTAATGGGCCAAAATTGATTTTTTTTGCATAGGATGATTGCTAAATGGGCCTTGACATTGTGGGTTTGATCCATAATGGCCAATGTCCATGCATAAAGAATTAATTAAAAACCTACTGGACTTGATTGAAATAGCATTGGATGCTAATTGAGCATTTGAGACCCATTTGGATTGGATTTGGAATCCAAGTCTAAGGGGCACTATTATAAGTGTAATTGTTTAATTTGGAATTAAACATGAATTATATTAGATACAATTTAAATTGGATTTAGAATTATAGTTCGATATAATTCAAGATTACTTACTTTGAGTATTTATTCTTAAATGAGTTTGACTCGCGCAAATCAAATCGTTGTATGAACATGGATGGTCATTAATTAAAGATAAATTAATTGGATTAGACTGATTGACAACATGCTTTGTGTGAATAATTGGATGTATTTGTTGAATAATGTATATCAGATGCATATTAGATGTGTGGGTGTAATTTTCGAAATTATGATAAATATGATATTTATTTGAAATTTGACCTGCGTGTCCAGCCTATCACCTCTTATTCTCTTTGTATTTCTCTTCTCACCAATTCCTCTCAATGTAAATGAGGTTTCTTATTGTGTTATGTAATTGTGTCGAATAATGTAAAGTGCTAGCGGGAAGAGAAATGAGAGACTTGTTCTATGAAAAATTTGTGAATTCCATCCGCATATCATTATTAAATTTTTTATAGCGCCTTATTATGCTTTTAGAATGCATGTTTAAATGTGTAGGATGAGACCTAATCAAAGATAATAAATTGATTGCCAATTTACGAAAACACCCTCACTTTTATATTAAGCGTTTCCTTCCATTGAGTGGTTCTCTCTCAAGATCCAAGATTGACTTTGATTTGTTGGCTAAAGTCAAGATCATTGTCCATCGCAGATCTGTTTGAACCATGAAAGCTTTTTTATACATCGCATGTCTTGGGCAGTTGTGACTTGTTAGCCAAAGTCAAGGTCACTTCTATACATCGATGTGGATTACGAAGCTTTCCCACAGTCAATAGGTCACGCTTAACTGGAATCATTAAGCTTGTTGAGCCAAAGCCAAGACTTAGTTGATTCAGAGGAAAAAGGTTAGGAAATATATTGGATATATGTTTTGGACTTGGAGGTCCACCTATCGGATCTAGGAATTGGATGAGATCCAATTGATCTTAAAGATCTACCTAGTTAAGTTTCATACAGCTTGTTGTCCAAAGTCAAGGTTGTGTGTTATTTAACGAGATCCTAGCCCACTAGGAAACTAAGTTTTTCAAGTACTTAATAGAGGGTTAGAGACTCGTCGAAAATTAGTGGGAGGCCAGGATTAAATTTATAATTTCATTTAATACTCGCTAATACGTGCTCTCTTATTATATCTCGTTATATATAAATATTAGTTGGACTTATTCATTTATTGCTTTCTTTGAACAGTTGGACTGTACTAAACTTTACTCCATTTGTAGTTGGTTATTGATAAGTACATGAAAATGTACTTTGAAACATCACTTATTCGGGTTTATTGTTAAGTATTTAGTAATATATCTTATATTTTATTATATAATTTTTATCATTATTCTAATCTAAGAAGTATTTATTATTTAAGTATTTTTTTAAATTTTTTTGTAGGAATTGGACCTTGGAGAGAGAAGGCATGTGTGAGCGTGTTACTACAAAGCTGGCAACAAAAACAAGCTTACTGCAGTGGAAGTGAGAGAAGGAAACATGGTTGACCAAATCAAAGATGCTAAACACGTGGGGCCCTGCTTTGTTTTAATGTTTCATTTACCAAAAGC
The DNA here is from genome assembly GCA_019454045.1 of Zanthoxylum bungeanum. Lineage (NCBI taxonomy): Eukaryota > Viridiplantae > Streptophyta > Magnoliopsida > Sapindales > Rutaceae > Zanthoxylum > Zanthoxylum bungeanum. The sequence continues at coordinate 136,740 of SKCR01023812.1, forward strand.
AAGCAAAAAAAATAAATAAATAAATAAAGTGGCGTCAAAGGCATATAATAAGAAGAGAGAAGAGGTGGGCCATGTTAAGTTGTTTAAGAAAGAAAGCAAGAAGCCTGTAAGAGAGAGAAAATGGCATGACCAAATCAAATTAAGAAAGTGGGCCCTAGTTTGAAATTTTCTTGTTATTTAAATAACAAAAATGATAAACACACCAACGCTCTGCTACTTTTCTCTACCATTATTGTTTATTACCTTTTCATTATTTTATTTATCTTTATTTTAGTTACCCATTTTATCGCTTTATTTATTAAGTTACCGTTAACGTATTTGTTTAAGTGAATTAGTTCTGTTGTAACCATCTCTCTGAGGAATCGACACCCCAGCTATACTGCGATAATCGCAAGTCATATTTGGGCGTAATCAAAATTTGGCGTCGTTGCCGGGGAGACGGTTTACAACAAAAAGGACTAGGTTTGATTAGTCAACAACGAAACGGTAACTTCGTTCCATTTTTTATTAGTATTTTATTTATTTTATTCATTTATTATTCTCTTATTTATTTTCTTTGATATTTTAGTTTTTATTTTTATTTTTTAGTTCTTTTTATTTTTGTTTCTAGTAATTTTATTTTAGCATTCATTTTAGTTATTTTATTTCTGTTTTTAGTTTCAGTTACATTTTAATTATTAGTTTATTCCTTTTATTTATTTATATACTTTTTTTCTTTTCTTTCATGTTTCCCGTATTACTTGAGCTTCAATTACATGTCTAGACGTAGGGATATATTTGGTAGATTTGTTAGGGCTGAAGAAGAAATCTCAGACTCTGAGAACATATTTGAAAATCCTTTCTCCACATCATCCGCGTCTAGCGCACATAATATGAGTGAATACGAGAGACAACCCAGGAGGAATCTTGAAGAGTACCTCTGTAACACCCCGCCAGAGGCAGGATGCTACCGGCAGGAGACATGCTAATCCTGTGTTGGACAATTATAACCCATAGCATCACTATTTGTACAGATCATGGTGTTGTTGCACAAATTAACTATGTGACGAATGAAGTTGCCCTTTTATCATTTGTAATTGGATTACCAAGATATATAAATGATAGAAGTCCTTATGATTAGTTCCAGATTGAGATTATATGAGAAAATATCAATCCATAAAGGTTTAATCATTAAACATCCCTAGTCGTAGCATTATCGAGACTGGACATCGATAATGCGGAATAGACTAGTATTGCACCTGTGTGCGTTGTGGGAGCATAACGACACAGTTCTCATATGTTTAAGTATTGGATACTTATGCAAGTGCGATAGGAGGTTGTGTTTTACCGATGGTACGGAAAACAGCTTCGCTCTGGATAGACCCCGCAGAATCTCATTGGTAATATGTCTATGTGTCTATGGGAGTCCGCTTCAGGGTAGGTGTATTTGGTCTTAACCTGAGACTTGCATCGCTAATACTTACGACAATCAATATACTTTGGTTTTGGTCGTCCAGGGCTTTAATCGGTTCTGTGTACGTCTCTTCTAGGTATATTGAGAATCGTAGTGTATTGGATGTGATGTCAAGATGGAAGTATCACTCCAGTCATAGTGGAGATGATGATCACGTAGGATACGGAACTGGTAATCTTATATGTTGCAGCTATCGGGATAATATGACAAGGTCATAGTTATTCGATTATAGAGACTAGTTACCAAAGATCCGATATGTGCTTCATACGGGGCAGACATATTCCCAGCCCTAGGCCTTGCACGTGTCCATCCAATTCTGGATCGATATACACAATACTACGTGTACTACGCCTGACATAGATCGTACATTCCTTAAAGAATATTTCTGGAGAATTGGGTAGGCATGACGCTTTGCTAGAAGCCAACTTTGTCTTGTAAATCGGTAAAAACGTAGTACTAGGTACGTACGTGTTCGGATAGTCCAACGACCGAATTTACTACCAACATATCCGGGGATCTCACGGGTAGCTTCCCGAAGATTCACCGATGACGTAAGACTCGCACATTATTAATATGGGATTAATTAGATAAGAGAGAAAATTAATCTGGGATTAATTACATAGTTATTTTATCTGGGATAAAATATTATTTAAAGAGAGAGAACGATTAATTTGGAATTAATCGATAAAATAATATATTCGATAAATTAAACGAAATTGGATTTTGACGCGGAATTAAAATTGAATTTTAATTCGGGCAAACGAGTAATTTAGAATTAATTCGTTAGTGGCGTGAATAGTAATTTTGCTAAGCATAATTATTTAATTAAATTTGATTAATTACATCGCAATGGAAAATTCGTTAATTCGGAATTAACGAACCTGAGCCCGGGAGTATTTACGGGCCCACTCGTATTTCGAATCATATGGGGCTCACAAGTCACATCAAGCGTCAAATCACTAATCAATCAAGTGACACAGGTCACATCACTTTGAGTGAAGTGATGCTTGTCATCATTGATGTGAATAGTGATGGTTGTTGTTGGAAGAGTGTTTAACACTCAAGTAAGACTTTTGAAAGGCTTTTACCATTTTATTTATTTAATTGGTATTTGACTTTTGGTTTTGGTATTAGATACACAAAACCAAACACATCTTCCTTTCTCTTTTTAATTGTTATTCGGCCAAGGGCCATTTATCATTCTTCTCTCCCCATTCGGCCAAAATGGCCATTTTCCTCTCCATCACTCTCTCGGCCTTGGGCCAATTTCTTCTTTCTTTCTTCTCCAAGTCGAGAAAAAGATGAAGAATATGTGAAGATTTGTTGCAAATTTTCATATGTGCTAGCACACCAAATAGGGCATACTAGGTGATAGGAAAACTCACTTGTGAGCATGGAATCCTTACACCAAAGCTTAGAGCTTGAAGACAATCATGGAGGACAAAAACCTTGCTTGGCCGAGAGCTTCATCACCATGGAGGAAAAAGTTTTGTTCTTCGACGCATCCAATCTAATCAATGTAAGTATGTTTCCGCCATATTTCTTGATGTATTCACATGATTTTCATTGCTTGATTTGATCCCGGGACTATAGTAGAAACCCAACAATGGTATCAGAGCACCTAATTGAGCATGAAAATGATTTGGGGTTAAAATTGGGTAAAATCAATTTGAGTATGATTTGATGAAATTGTTTGATTGTGTATGCTTGAATGATGTTTAATTGAAGTTGGATATGATCAATTTCATGAAAATTGATTTGGAACAATTTTTCACAAATTGGGTTGGCTTGGCCGAATACAATTGATACCCTAATCTCATGGTAATTTTTGTTTTTTGATTCATTGGATGAGTTTGAAAGACTTTAGGAATGTTAATATAAATTCAATTGGATTAAAATTAGAATTGGACAAAAATCCCTACCATTGCCGTGAGTTAAGAAGCATGAAATACATTTGATTTTTTGATTCAAATGTGTTGGACATATGTTGATGATGATAAGCATGATTAATTATGCAAATTGATATTTTGGAAATGTTAATTTGATTAATTAATTAAGGCTTTACACTTTGAGTAATTAAATTGTAAAATTGGAATTTTGGAATTTAATTATTTTGGGCTTAATTTGGAATTGGGCTTGTAAAGTTGCATTTGGGCTTAATGGGCTTGGTTGGGCCAAGTTTGGTTTAGGCTAATTAGTTGGATCCAATTGGGCCCAAAACCATATCCATAAAGTCCAAATATAATTATTGGGCCTTTAAAGTTTAATCAGGCCAAATGGGCTTAAATTGATTTCTAGGCTTATGGGGTTATTCCTTGATTGGGCTTTGATTACCGAAGCCCACGCCTTAAGAAATTAATTGAAAGCCCATTGGACTTTAATTAAATGACATTGGATGTTTATTGGCTTTGAGACCCGTTTAGATTAGATTTGGAATCTAAGTCGTAAAGGCGCATTTAAAAGTGTAATTATTTAATTCGAAATTAAATAAATTAATTAGTATTAAATACAAGTTAAATTGGATTTAATATTGTAGTTTAATATAATTCAAGAATTCGTACTTTGAGAACTTATTCGCAAAACGAGTTTGACTCGCGCAAAATCAAATCGTTGTTTGAACATTGGATGGTCATTAATATTCAGATTAATTAATTGGATTAAATTGATTGGTAACATGCTTTGTGTGAATACATAGATGCGATGTATGTATAATGTATATCGGATGGATATTAGATGGGTGAGGGCAATTTTGGAAATTGTTGTAATAAATTTAGAATTTATTAATTGGACCTGCATGTCCAGCCTATTACCTCCTTTCTCATTGTATTTCTCTCCTCACCTATTCCCCTAAATGTAAATAAGGTTTCTTTAGAAGTGTTATGTAACTGGGTAGAAGTTTTGCTAGCGAGAGAAAAATGGGATAGATTTGTTCTAGGAACAATGTGTTAAGTATCCATCCGCATATCATTATTATATTTATTTTTACGCGCCTTATTATGTTTTTAGAATGCATGTTTAAGGGTGTATGACGATGAGACCTTAACAAAGATAATAAATTGGTTGCCAAATTACGTGAAAAACCCTCACAATATATTAAGCGTTTTTTTTTCCTTCCATTGAGTGATTCTTACTCAAGATCCAAGGTATTGGTATGTTGGCCAAAGTCAAGACCTTTGTCAATCGCGGATGTGTTTGAATCATGAAAGCTTTGTTCTATATCAGTGTCTTGTCCAAGTTGTGATTTGTTGGCCAAAGTCAAGATCACTTCTTGTCCATCGACATTGATTACGAAGCTTTCCAAGGTCAATGGGTTCCGCTTAACTGGGATCATTAAGTTTGATGTGCCAAAGACAAGGCTTAGTTGATTCAGAGGAAAAAGGTTAGGGAATATATTGGGTATATTGGCATATATAAGATATATATTTCGGACTTGGATGTCCACCTACTGGATCTATGAATTGGATGTGATCCAATTGATCTTAGAGATCTACCTAGTTAAGTATCATAAAATTTGTTGGTCAAAGTCAAGATTGTGTGTTATTTAACGGGATCGTAGCCCACTAGGAAAAAAGGTTTCCCGAGTACTCAACAGAGGTTTAGAGGCTTGCCGAAAAATAGTGGGAGGCAAGTATTAAATTTGCAATTTCGTTTAGATACTTGCCATACTCGTTCATTTCATTATTCGTCAAAATTAATATATTAGTTGGACTAATATTTAATCATTGTTTTAATTAAACAGTTCGACTGTATTCAAACTATTTCACTTAATAGTTGATTTTATAATTGGATTATAGTAATCAATATAATTGAATTTAACCAATTAAATTATAGTTGATTATATAGTTAGACTATAGTAATCATTATATTTAATAGTACTTGAAATCGTTGATTCGATAGTTGGACTATTGGAATCAAGATAATTGAAAGATTAGTGTTTAAAATATAAACCTGGGTGAAAATATTTTCAACGGCTTCAATTTTCAAATTGGGAATAATACCTGAAGATAGTCTTGAAAAACCGAGAAGTTACTTTATTTGATAAAAGTGACATCTTAGGCCTAAGCCCTGAGTTAAGTAAATAGTGGAGCATGATATTTGGAAGATTCATGTGATGATAACTTTAGTGTTTAAATCCATTATCCTTGCCATAATGACTCCTTAATTTCTTTATCAGAACTAAGGATTAGATCCTTATAGTATGACATTGAAATTGAAGGATCTTCATGGATCTATACTTAGATCATGAAAACATTGATTGCAAAAGACAACTCTTGGAGAGTTGATAGTTATGCTCAAGGAGACAAAACCAAAGTTTTCAAAAAGGGCAAGAAGCGCAAGACGTATCCTACTTCGACATCCCAGAAGGCCAAGGCTTAGACGAAGGCTTCTGAGGTGTAGAAAAGGGCAAAGGTAAAATCATAATAGTCTTTTAGGAAGACAAATGACATATCCCAAGATGCTACCTAAACTGTGGAAAACGGGGTCACTGGAAGCGTGACTGCTGTATGGACAAGGTAGACATGAAGGAATAGAAGGCAGGGCAAGGCTCTAACTTCAAGTATGTTTATCATAAACATGTTCACTACTAGTATTAAAATTAGATTTTTAAATACTAAATAGTGGTACATAAATATATGTACTGATTTGCAGCATCTGCTGATAAGCAGGATACTGACTTCAGATGAGATCGCTCTGCGAGTCGGAAACGGGACGGGAGTCACTATTTTAACCGTAGAAACCTAAGTTTAGGAACTGCCTTCTAGCACGTACTTAAATTAGGAAACTGTTATAATGTATCTAGTTTGACTAGAAATATTATCTCTATATCAGGGTTTAACCGTTGCGGGTATACCTTTATATTCTAGAATACTAAAGTGTTTTATTTTATAAAGATGATATTGAGATGAACACATTAGATGTGATAACAGTATTTATATTTTGAATATAAATAAATCTCAAACATATGAAATGACAAACAAATAGCTCAAACTGATTTGATCAAATAAGACTTATATGTGGCAATGTTGTCTGTGACACATTAACAAGACTCGTATATCCACACTTTTGAAGAGTGGGTACTAGGACAGATTTGATTCTATTCAAAGATATCTACGAATCTCGTTTATTGGGCAAAGTGCCTAAAAAACCTTTTACTTGGTAAAAGTGCAAAAGCCACCGATCTGTTAGCCCTCGTTCATAGTGATGTAAGTGAGCCCATATCTAGCTAGGCTGGAGGTGGATAGTAATACTTCGCAACATTTACGAATGTGGCATCGCGTTATGGTTATGTGTTTCTTTAAGAAACACAAATCAGAGACTTTCAGAAAGTTTCGACACGAAGTACACAAACAGATCGGTTAAAGTATTAAACCGTCACGGTTAGACCGTGGTGGAAAATACTTAAGTAATAAGTTTCTTGACTAATTGAAAGAGTACAGTATTCTTTCATTTAGGACTCCTCTCGGAACACGTCAATTTGACGGTGTGTCCGAACAGAAAAACCAAATTTTGTTGGACATGATAAGGTTAATCATGAGTTGCTCTGAGCTACTATTTTCCTTCAATGGATAAGCATTAAACAGTGCAAATATTATTTTGAATAAGGTTCCATAAAAATCTGTTAGACAGAATTCATTTTAGATATGAACAGGAAAGAAACCGGGTTTCTAATTCCTAGATATTTGGGAATGCTAGGCATACGTTTGGATGATACCAACCTAGAACCCAAATCGGAGAAGTGCCTAATTATAGGTTGTCCTAGAGTAACCAAAGTATAGTACTTATACAACTAATAAGAGAACAATTTAATTGTTGCTCTCCATGCGGTATTCCTAAGAGGAACACCTATATGTAGTGGTAAGTGGGAGGAAAGTAAAACTCAATGAAAAATAGTAGTAATACTGTTCCAGGCACCGATTCCTTAATGGAGCAAAAACAGTTCATCAAGGATGAATCTGTATCATAATCTTCAATACACAAGAATTGCGTAGATCGGTGAGAGTCAGAAGACAACCTGGGAGGTATGGGCTTCTGATCTAACCTCCTAAAGATGTCAATCTTATTAAGAAAACTGACTACGTATGAGTAAGTGATACAAGGTATCGGCTCCCTATTATGGTAAAGTGCCATGATGTTCGAAATGGATTCCATGTATACCAACTAAGTTTGGACACTGGTTGCTGTACCGTAAGACATTGTGTCTGTTGGTACTATAAAGGTCTTCAAGGAAGACATACATGGATGGCAACATACCAACGTACATTGCTAGGCTTGTACAGAAATGGTATCGTCATCAATATTGTGTTGATTACAACGGAACCTTTTACCCGTTGTCATGGCTGAATCTATTTGGATAATGCTTGCTAATACTGCATGTTTCATTTATGAAATATAGCAGCAAAATGTCAAAATCGCTTTCCTTAAACGGAAACCTTTTGGAGGATGTTTGTAACATCCTGATGGTTTTGTCATACAAAGAACAAGAAAACTAGGTTTGCAAGTTAATTCGATCCATTAATGGATTGAAGCAAGCATTATATTCTTAGAACTGATGTTTTGATGTAATCATAATAGTATATGATTTAATTCAAAACATAAATAATTATTGTGTATATAAGAAGGCTAGTGGGAGCTCACTGACAATGAATGTACATTATAATGATGACATGTCATTTCTTAGAAATGACATTCCCATAATACAATCGGTGAAAGCTTGGCTTTTATGAAAATTCTCCGTAGAATACTTGGGAGAAACAACCTTTATTCTAGGAATAAAGATCTACTGGGTAAGATCTAAAAGTTGTTGACACTCTCTGAGTAATCATACATTCAAAGAAATATACGTAACCTGTCTCATATGTTTTGAGCATATGAAGTCACAATCAGGACAATCCAAACGACAAAAATGACTATAAGTCACAAAACGATACTATATAGTTTGAATCATGAAACAGTGAGCTGGAAATCTTCCAAGCAAGATACTATTACCGAATAAACAACAAAAGTAGAATTTTGCTGCAAATGTCACAATAAAAGTATCATTATGGATCTAAATAATTCTAATTAGATTAGATATAATTCTGTTAGCAGCTGAGCTAGGCTACAACACAGGCTAAAGAATTCACGGTCTCATCAATGATCCGATGTGTACTTCATATGGTTTCATTTGGTTCGTCGGATCATACATCGTGGCGATGTGATGATCGGATAAATCGCATTAGATGATAACCTTATAAATCCACAGACGAAAGGTGTTTCTCAGCAGAAGTTTGAGCCGTCCGTACATATTTCAGGTGTAAGACACCTGAGTGATTGGCTATAGGCCAAGTGGGACATTATTGGACAATTATAACCAATAGCATCACTATTTGTACAGATCATGGTGTTGTTGTACAAATTAACTATATGACGAAGGAAATTGCCCTTTTATCATTTGTAATTGGATTACCAAGATATATAAATGATAGAAGTCCTTATGATTAGTTCCGGATTGAGATGATATGAGACATTATCAATCCATAAAGGTTTAATCATTAAATATCCCTAGTCATAACATTATCGAGACTGGACATCGATAATGTAGAATAGACTAGTATTGCATTTGTGCGCGTTGTGGGAGCATAATAGAACAGTTCTCATATATTTAAGTATTGGATACTTATGCAAGTGCGATAGGAGGTTGTGTTTTACCGATGGTACAGAAAACAGCTTCGTTCTGGATAGACCCCGTGAAATCCCATTGGTAATATGTCTATGTGTCTATAGGAGTCCACTTCAGTGTAGGTGTATTTGATCTTAACCTGAGACTTGCACCGCTAATACTTACGACAATCAATATACTTTGGTTTTGGTCGTCCAGGGCTTTAACCGGTTCTGTATGCCTCTTCTGAGTATATTCAGAATCGTCGTATATTGGGTGTGATGTCAAGATGGAAGTACCTCTCTAGTCATAGTGGAGATGATGATCACGTAGGATACGGAACTGGTACTTTTATATGCTGCAGCTATCGGGATAATATGACAAGGTCATAGTTATCCGATTATAGAGACTAGTTACCAGAGATCCGATATTTGCTTCGTACGGGGCAGACACATTCCCAGCCCAAGGCCTTGCACGTGACCATCCGATACTAGATCGATATACACAATACTACGTATACTATGCCTGACATAGATCGTATATTCCCTTAAGATATTTCTAGAGAATTGGGTAGGCATGGCGCTTTGCTAGAAGCAAACCTTGTCTTGTAAATCGGTAAAAATGTAGTACTAGATACGTACGTGTTCGGATAGTCCGACGATCGGATTTATTACCAACATATCCGGGGATCTCATGGGTCGCTTCCCGAAGATTCACCGATGACGTATGACTCGCACATTATTAATCTGGATTAATTAGATGAGAGAGAAAATAAATCTGGGATTAATTACAGAGTTATTTTATCTGGAATAAAATATTAATTAAAGAGAAAGAACGATTAATTTGGAATTATTCGATAAAATAATATATTTGGTATATTAAACAAAATTGGATTTCGTCGCGGAATTAAAATCAGATTTTAATTCGGGGAAATGAGTTAATTTAGAATTAATTAGTTAGCGACGTGAATAGTAATTTTGCTAGGCATAATTATTTAATTAAATTTGATTTAATTACGTCGCAATGGAAAATTCGTTAATTCAGAATTAACAAACTCAAGCCCGGGAGTATTTACGGGCCCACTCGTATTTCGAATCGTGTGGGGCCCACAAGTCACATCAAGCGTCAAATCACTAGTCAATCAAGTGACACAACTCACATCACTTTGAGTGAAGTGATGCTTGTCATCATTGATGTGAATAGTAATGGTTGTTGTTGGAAGAATGTTTAACACTCAATTAAGACTTTTGAAAGGCTTTTACCATTTTATTTATTTAATTGGTATTTGACTTTTGGTTTTGGTATTGGATACAAAAAACCAAACACATCTTCCCCTCTCCTTTTAATGTGTTATTCGTCCAAGGTCCATTTATCATTATTCTCTCCCCATTCGGCCAAAATGGCCATTTTCCTCCCCATCACTCTCTCGGCCTTGGGCTAATTTCTTCTTTCTTTCTTCTCCAAGCCGATATCAAGATGAAGAATATGTGAAGATTTGTTGCAAATTTTCATATGTGCTAGCACACCAAAGAGGGCATACTAGGTGATAGGGAAACTCACTTGTGAGCATGGAATCCTTACACCAAAGCTTAGAGCTTGAAGACAATCATGGAGGACAAAAACCTTGCTTGGCCGAGAGCTTCATCACCATGGAGGAAAAGTTTTGTTCTTCGACGCATCTAATCCGATCAATGTAAGTATGTTTCCGCTATATTTCTTGATGTATTAACATGATTTTCATTGCTTGATTTGATCCCGATCTATAGTAGAAACCCAACATCCTGCCTCCATAAGCCTTTGACTCCTACGAAAATTCGACATGACCTCTGCTAAAAGTAATGTAACCTGGATCAAAGTCCAGCACCTCAATACATCCTATAGGGCCCAACACATAGTAGATCACTAAAACAATGAACTCAAAACACAATACAACTAGGCTCGATGCCCGAAAATACGTATAAATATAAACTTTTACAAGTAAACTTATACAACTCAATCTTTTACAGCTAAACTAATACAAATTGACTCTGATACTCCCAAGACCTGGTGACTGGCTGACTGTAATGCTTTTATCCGATTCTTTAACTCTGGAGACTGTGGTCGACCGATCTGGTAACCAGTCTGTAAAACCCAAACACACCAGAAACAAAAACACCAGCTGTTGGGTAGTGAGTCATAAGACTCAGTAAGTAACTATGCTCATTCCTTGAGCGACATACATACACAAGGTCTGAATCCTGTTTCTGCATTAACCTAGGTTGTCTATGTGACTATACAAATATTTACAAAGTCTGAGTTAACCCTATAACTTTCATCCATTTTATTTACTTATTACTTGATACTAAACTTTCTACATATTCATACTTTTATTAAAATCGTATTTCCTGTTTCCACTTAACATGCATAATATAAGCAATAAATCTCTACATACTTATCCAATACGTCAAATCTCATCACGTTTTCGCTACGCCACTCTGATATTCCAAAACTTACCTACTCACTCTTGTTAATCATGTTTGGATGATACCAAACTAGAACCCAAATCTGATAAGTTCCTATTTATAGAATATCCTAGGGAAACCAAAGGATATCTACAACCCATAAGAGAACAAAATATTTATTGCTCTTCATGCAGTTTTCCTCAGAAAGGAATTCATGAATGCAGTGGTAAGTAGGAGGAAAGTAGAACTCGATGAAAATCAGAGTGATACTGTTCCAGACACCGACCCCCTCCCAGAACATGAACATTCCATTAGCGATGATTGTTCACAATCTTCTAATACACAAAACAGCGTAGGTCGGAGAGAGTAAGAAAACAACCTGAGAGGTATGGGTTTCTGATCTCACCTCATGTAGACATTAATCTTATTGATGAAGATGAACTGGCTACGTATGAGGAAACGATACAAGGTATCGACTCCGCTTTATGGCAGGAAGCCATGAAGTCCAAAATGGATTCCATGTATACCAACCGAGTTTGGACACTAGTTGATGCACAAGAAGTCATTAAGCCCATTGGTTGTAAATGGGTCATCAAAAGGAAGACGGAAATGGAAGGTAACATAAAAATGAAAAAAGCTAGGCTTATAGTGAAAGGTTATTGATTACGCCCAAAAATAACTTTCGAATATCGCACTATAACTGGGGTGTTGATTCCTCAGAGAGAAGGTTACAACGGAACTAATTCACTCAAGCAAAAACGTTAACAGTAACTTAATAAATAAAACGATGAGATTGCTAATTTAAAGTAAATAAAAATAAAATAATGAAAAGATAATAAAAGATAATGGTAGAGAAAAACAGCAAAGTGTCAAGAATCCCTCTTACATCAAATTCCAATATTCAGTTCATAATTCCTATTATTACTCAGTTGAGGGTTTCACATCCCAAACGAAAAATCGGAATATATTCAATTCTACACATATTAAATTCTAAGGTAATTAATGATTATTTTCTCTACGTTAACAGCACACAAAAGTCATCATTACAAGTTATCTGACGTCGATAATATACCCTCAGGCAATACTGTAGTAGAAGACCAACATATAAAATGAATTTACCAGTCACAATTGAATTCGCAAACCACACATAGAAGAAGCATAACTGGATCTATATGGGATTTTACAAAACACAATTTCTGGAATAACAAATGGAAAAGTAATAGAAAATAACAACCATTAATTTTATTAAATGATAAAAGGTACTTAGGAAATCAAAAACATAAATAATAAAAATCAAACACAATAGTTCATCCCTAGCTTTGACTAAGAGATTAGTTCTTTTAAAAGAAATAAAAATAGTCTGGGATTGAAGAGAATTATCACTTTGAATCATCACGGCTCCGTGTCCCGGCTTCTCACTCATTTTTCTTCTCTCCAACTCGCGCACTGCTTCTTTCTAACTCTCGATCACGCTGCAGCTGCTGGATTTTATACACTCGGTTCAATCCTTCACGTAGCTTCTCTTACTCTTATATAATACATGCACAGCTGCTTCACGTTAAAAACCCTAATTTAATACGTAGCCCTTTTATTCTCTTTTTCTCCTTCTATTATCTCAGCTACTGCTTCCTTAAATAATAAATAATTTTGAAACCACATTTTATTTTGGATCATGGGCATGGGCCCACATAAACTTCTCCTTTAACTGGTTTCTTCACGCCAATTAAAACAAACCACCAACAATTTTCTTTTTGTTTTTTTCCTTTTTCCAAGTGTCCTTATCGGCCCCATCTTAATTTGGTTTTTCTCGCCTGGCCTGGAGTCTTCTTTGAAAAGTTAAAAGTTGTGGCTAATTCTCTGTCTCTCTCCCACTCCATGTGCATGATCATTCTTCTCTCAAAATTTATCTTTGACGCCACTTTCTCTTTCTTTCTCAAAGTCAAAATTAATTGTTGAACTTGGGCCCACTCTTTAATATTGCATTGCTATGTTAGATTCTTCTTTATTTCATCTCTATCTCTTTGTAATTTTCTTCATTACTAAAACCTGCACAATTGGAAACAAATGCTAGAAGTTCATGTGAAGCATTGATAAATAAAGAAATTACTTGAATTAACTTGAATAATAAATACTTTCTAATTTAATATAATAATAAAAATTATATAATAAAACATAAAATATAGAATTAAATATTTAACAATAAACTCGAATAACTGATGTTTCAAAGTGCATTTTTCTGCACTTATCACAACCCTCAACCAACTTATTGCTAGTCCCTAACAATTCAAGCGCAAAAATAAAATAAAAACTAAGTAAATAAATAAAACTACCTGAGCCACTTTCATGGCGATCACGATTGCATTTAGCGTATGAAACAAGCCTTTAAACCCCTAGTTCTCCCTAGTGGATGAGTTATAGTCTCGTGAGGGCTTACAGTGACAACACCCACAAATGTCATTCAAAAAACACAATCATGCAAAAATAAAAATTAAATAGTCTCAATAGTTTCACATAATTTTGTCCTCAAAGAATGCCTAGTAATGAAACCAGAGAACCTTTAAAGTACTTAACGAAACTCAAATCTAAGTCTTTGAATAAATCATCTAAGCCAGACTCATAGTGTGTGTGTTTGTAAAGGTTCATTCACAGCTTTATTCCCAAGTATGCCAACTCAATGATTTCGTATGAAAATTGAGATTGATGGGTCAAACCAACCTAGATATCTCAATTAAGCTCTCTAATTGCTTTTATGTGCTCAATATGGTATGATTTCTCTTTTTTCCTTTGTCTCTCTTTTCATTTTTATTCTTTTTGAATTTTTCTTTTCTTTCTCTATTTTTTAACACACCTACTCTTTAAGGTAGCATTTCTCCCCATGGTTGTCCTAATACTCACCCATTGGTAGCTTCACGCTTATCGGTTATAGGTGGTTTATTTTCTAACTTCAGAGACATTTCTTTTATTTTCAACCATACCATACGTCATAACACAAGCAAATCAGGATAGACATCTAAGCAAAAAGTCATTCATCGAAATGTAATTTCTTCAACTAGTCACCTTGCTAACTACCTAGGCTTCCACTGTTAAAAACCTATAATTAAGTGCTTACGAGTCTAACATAGATAAAATACTCAAAGCATCAGATGAAAGTGCATTAAAAGACTTATCGTTTCTAAGATTTCATCCTAACACAAACTATATCATCATAGGACCAATGTTTAACTATCAAGAACTAAAAATAAATAAAATAAAATAATTTTTATTTCTTTAAATGATGGAATAAAATGTATTTAAGACAGGTTTTCATGCGCATGTATACACCCCCACTTTTTAAACTTGCATTGTCATCAATGTAAGATAAATGTAAAGAAAAAGGATTAAGGAACAACACTACCAGGCGCATAGTTGATCAGTTTCCTACTAGTGAGACGTTAGTTCTGCGGCTGTGTAGGTTGTGCTAACTCCTGCTTAAATACTCATGCAAATATAAAAATAAACATGTAGTTAGCACACAATAATGTAAAACTAAAGTAAATAAAATAAAATAAAATTAATGTAGATGCAAGGGTTGCCTCCCCGCTAGTGGTAAGTTTAACGTCTTCAGCTAGATGCAAACACTCAAGTTGTCATGATGGTTTCCATCTAGCTTACTGTTGAAGGCATGTGAGGGAATTTCTGTCTAAATGTGGCAATATATCCATAGATCCTCCTGGGTCCGGTGGCTGAAAATCTTGACTGCAAATATTAAAAAATTGATTCACCCCTTTTTAACTTTCCAGGTATCATCTTCAATTAAACTCGAGCTCTTTTTTTTCCTCATTTTACGATTCTTTGGGATCACTTTCACTTCAGTAGGATTTGATTCATGTTGACTGCTTCGAGCATATATGTACCTTGACACTCATCATCATCTCGTGGTTGTTTTTCAACATGAAAAATGTTCACATCTAGAGTTATATTTAAAATGATAGCTTCATTAGACCGTTCCTGCAATTGATAAGGGCATTAGCTGTAGCAAGAAAAGGTCTATCTAAAATAATTGGAATCTTTGACTCAGTATTAACCACGGACTACGTGTCTAAAATAAGAAAATCAAAAGGATAGTAGAATTTATCGATTTGAACTAAGACATCCTAGACTACTCCCCGTGGTGTTCTAATGGATCGGTCAGCTAACTGTAAAGCTACTGATGTAGGTTTAATCTCGCCAAACCCTAACTGCAAATAAATCGAATATGGCATGAGATTAACACTAGCACATAAATCTAATATGCTTGACCAAACTCATGGGTGCCAATGTGGCAGGTAATAGTGGGGCATCCCAGATCTTTATACTTTGGCGGAGTCCTCTGTTCAATTACTGTGCTTGTCTGCTCTGTCAAGAATGCAGCATTTTTCACATTTGTTTTCTCTTAATGGTGCATAGATCTTTCAAAACCTTCACATAAGTAGGAACTTGTTTTAACACATGTAACAATAGAAGTTGATCTTTACTTACTTAAGATGTTCTAGGATCTCACCATTTGGGTCTGGAGCTCTCACAGTGGGTCTAAGTGCTTGTGGGAAAAGTACTCTTGGTTGGAAATGTGGCACTGGTTCTTCATGAGAGGTACCTATACCACTATCTTTGGGGTCATTTATAGTTTTGGACGTGTCCTGCGAGCCTACCTTCGTACCATGGCATTAACACCCTTTATATTGGCTACTTCGTGATCAGCATATGCCATGTATTAGTCTTGTGGATTAGGTTGAGTTTGAGATGGGAATTTTCCTTGTTCGTGCACACTCAAGACATTAGTTAACTTAGAGATCTGACTCTTAATCTCCCTATTATCTTCAGCTACTTGAGCTATCAATGACTCAAACTTTTGATTTGTTTTATTCTGGGCTTCCATAATCACCCTCTGGGCTTCCATGAATGCTTGCACTGTATCCTCTAAATAATTTCTAGGAACGTTAGGTGTGTGATACTGAGGGGCACTATAACCTCTAGGCGGTGATGTCTGATTCGACTGATGAGACTTCTACTTCCAACTAAGGTTGGGATGGTTTCTCTAACTAGGATTATAGGTGTCTGGGTATAGTGTGTGAGGCTTCTGATACATCCATAATGCATGGAATTGTTCGTCACTTGTCCCTCTCATCTCACCATATACCACACTCTTGGGATTCTAGCTGGGGTACTGAATGCATTGTCTTGCTGTCTTTGGCTATTAAGGCTCCTATCTTTCTAACAGCTCAACTTATGTCTTAAGGTTATCCATTTCCCTAAAGTGTTGTAAGCTTATGCTGGAAGAAGTGTGTGTCCTATCAGTGTTATCTATGACATTGGGTCTAGTCCAAGTATGTGATTTCTTACTATGTCATCTAAATACTCGAGTGCCCCATCAGGGTCATTTTGGATAAACTCACCATTGCACATTGTCTCAACGAATTGGCGTTCTCTAGGGGTCAGTCCATCATAGAAATAACTTACTAAATGCCAACTGTCATATCAATGGTGCGGAAAACTAGCTAACAACTCTTTATACCGCTCCCACATTTGATAAAGGGTCTTACTGTCTCTTTGGGAAAAGGTGGAGATTTTTCTATTCAGGGCATCTGTCTTATGGTGTGGGAAATATTTGTCAAAAAATATCTGAGTCATCTCGCCCCACGATCCTATTGACCTAGGTCTCAAAGAATACAACCAACTCTTAGCTCCATCCTTAAGGGCAAATGGGAAGAACTTAAGTCTAATTGTGTCGGTAGTCCCAAAACGGTCATGGAAGGTTATTACTACCTCTTCAAATTCCCTAATGTGCACGTAATGATTCTCTCTCTCTAAATCGTGAAAAGTTGGAAGATACTGTATCATTCCAGTCCTAAAGTCTATGTGTGGTGCATTAGGAGGAAACATGATGCACGAAGGGGTAGCTGTGCGAGTTGGGTGGAGGTATTCTTCAAGACTCATACTAGGTGGTCTCTCATATTCACTCATGTTATTGCGCTAGACGCGGATGGTGTATAAAAAATTATTTTCAAATATGTTCTCAGAATCTGAGCTTTCTTCTTCAGTCCTAACAAATCTACCAAATCTATCCCTAAATCTAGACATGCAATTTAAGTTCAAATAATACGAGAAATAAAATAGCAATAAATAAATAAATAAACTAAAACTTAAAATCAAACTAAAACTAAAATAGAAATAAAATAACTAAAACAAATACTAAAATAAAATTACTAGAAATAAAAAAAGAACTAATTAAAAATAAAATCTAAATAAAAATTAAATAAACTAAATAAGCAAATAGTAACTTAAAAAAATAAAAAAAAAATGAAACGAAGTTACCGCTTCGTTCTTGACTAAGCAAACCTGCTCATTTTGCTTGTAAACCGTCTCCCCGGTAACGGCGCCAAATTTTGATTACTCCCAAAAATAACTTGTGGTTATCGCAGTATAGTTGGGATGTCGATTCCTCGGAGAAAAGATTACAACGGAACTAATTCACTAAAACAAAAACGTTAACGATAACTTAATAATTAAAACGATGAGATTGCTAATTTAAAGTAAATAAAAATAAAATAATGAAAAGATAATAAAAGATAATGGCAGACAAAAGCAGCAAAGCGTCTGGAATCCCTCTTAAATCAAATTCATATATTCAGATATTAATTCCTATTATTACTCAGTTGAGGGTTTCAAATCCCAAACCAACAACCGGAATATATTCAATTCTACGCATGTTAAATTCTAAGGTAATTAATGATTATTTTCTCTATGTTAACAACATACAAAAGTCATCATTACAAGTTATCTAACGTTGACAATATACCCTCAGGCAATACTGCAGCAGAAGACCAACACATAAAACGACTTTACCAGTCACAATTGAATTTGCAAACCACACATAGAAGAAATAGGGCTGGATCTATATGGGATTTGACAAAACACAATATCTGGAATAATAAATCGAAAAGTAATAGAAAATAACAACCATTAATTTTATTAAACGATAAAAGGTACTTAGGAAATCAAAAACATAAATAATAAAAATCAAACATAAGAGTTCATCCCTAACTTTGCCTAAGAGATTAGTTCCTCATAAAAGAAATAAAAATAGCCTAGGATTGGAGAGAATTATCACTCTAAATCATCACGGCTCCGTGTCCCGGCTTCTCACTCATATTTCTTCTCTCCAACTCGCGCACTGCTTCTTTCTAACTCTCGGTCATGCTGCAGCTCCTGGATTTTATGCACACGGTTCAATCCTTCACGTAGCTTCTCTCACTCTTATATAATACATGCACAACTGCTTCACGTTAAAACCTTAATTTAATACACAGCCCTTTTATTCTCTTCTTCTCCTCTTATTATCTCGGCTGCTGCTTCCTTAAATAATAAATAATTTTGAAACCAAATTTTGTTTTGGATCATGGGCATGGGCCCACGTAAACTTTTCATTTAACTGGTTTCTTCACTCCAATTTAAACAAACCACCAACAATTTGCTTTTTCTTTCCTTCTCGGCCCCACATTCTTTTGGTTTTTCTAGCCTGGCCTAGAGTCTTCTTTGAAAAGTCAAAAGTTGTGGCTAATTTTTTTTCTCTCTCCCACTCCACGTGCATGATCATTCTTCTCTCACAATTTATCTTTGATGCCACTTTCTTTTTCTTTCTCAAAGTCAAAATTAATTATTGAACTTGGGCCCACTCTCCAATATTGCATTGATACGTTATATTCTTCTTTATTTCGGCTCTATCTCTCCATAATTTTCTTCATTACTAAAACCTGCAGAATTGGAAACAAATACTAGAAGTTCACGTGAAGCATTGATAAATAGAGAAATTACTTGAATTAACTTGAATAATAAATACTTTTTAATTTAATATAATAATAAAAATTACATAACAAAACATAAAATATAGAATTAAATATTTAATAATAAACTCGAATAAGTGATGTTTCAAAGTGTATTTCTATGCACATATCAGTTTTCATCAATAACATGAGGTCAGTTACGATGAAACTTTTTCACATGTTGCCATGATGAAGTCCATTCGGATAATGCTTACTATCGCTAAATACTTCGATTATTAAATATGGCAGATGGAAATCAAAACTACTTTCCTTAATGAAAATTGTTTAGAGGATGCTTATATGCAACAGCCTGACAGTTTTATCGTGCCAAAACATGCAAACAAGGTTTCCAAGCTAAATCGATCTATTTATGGATTGAAGCAAGCATCACTTTCTTGGAACCAACGTTTTGATGAGATCATAAAAGAATATTGTTTCATTCAAAACAAAGATGATTCTTATTTATATAAGAAGGTTAGTGGGAGTGCATTGACATTTATTGTCATATATATTGATGATGTATTATTTTTAGGCAATGACATTCCCATGTTACAATCGGTGAAAGCTTGACTTTCATTAAAATTATCCATGAAAGATCTGGGAGAAGTAGCCTTTATTATGGGAATAAGGATCTACCGGGATAAATCCAGAAGCTGCTTGGACTCTCACAGAGCTCGTACATTGACAAAGTGTTGAAGAGATTCAACATCGATCAGTCTAAGAGGGGGCTGCTTCTAGTGTCATATGGCATCTCTCTATCTAAGGACATATGTTCTAAAATAAAATATGAGAGAGATGAAATGAATCGGATCCCGTATGCTTCTGCAGTCAAATTGATCTTGTACGCCATAATATATACGCGACCTGATGTCTCATAAGCTTTGAGCATGTGCAGTCACTATTAGGTCGATCCAGGTGATGGCCAATGGAATACGACAAAGAATATTTTTAAGTATCTTAGACGAATTAAGGATGCTTTCTTAGTCTATGGGGAATGAGAAATTGAGGTGACTGGTTTCACCGATGCAAGTTTCCAAACCGATAAGACGATTGTAAGTCACAATCAGGGTACATATTTTCTTTGACCAACAGAGCAGTGAATTAGAAATCTTCCAAGCAAGAGACTGTTGCCGATTAAACAATAGAAGCGGAATATATTGCTGCAGCTGAGGCAGTAAAAGAAGCAGTTTGGTTCCATAAATTCCTAATTGGATTTGGAGTAAATCTGTTAGCAGCTGAGCCCGTACCTTTGTATTGTGACAATAACGGGGATTTAACACAGGCTAAGGAACCACGATCTCATAAGTGATTCGTGAGATCATACATCATGGTGATGTGAGATCATACATCGAGAAAATCGCATCGGATCTGCTGACGAAAACTATATCTCAGTAAAAGTTTGAGCGGCATGTACATAGTTCAGGTGTTCGATACTTGAGTGATTGTATATGATCCAAGTGGGAGATTGTTGGACAATTATGACCCATAGCATCACTATTTGTAAAAGACATTATGTTTTTGTACAAATTAAATATGTGACAAAAAGAAATTGCTATTTTATCATTTTGTAATTGGATTAATTGGATATATAAATGATAAAAGTCCAAATGGTTTAACCGGATTAATAAGATATAAGACAGTTTTAATCCATGAACGGTTTAATCATTAAATATCCATAGTCGTAGTATTATCGAGATTGGACATCGATAATGTGAAATAGACTTGCATTACAATTGTGCGCATTATGGAAGCTTAATGGCATAGTTCTCATATATTTAGGTATTGGATACTTATGCAAGTTTGATAAGAGGTTCTGTTAGCCGTTGGACCGGGAACAACTTCGCTCTGAATAGACCCACTCGGAGTCCCAGTTTTCTTTAGTATTGGCCATCTGGAGCTTTAACAGGTTCTGTGTATGACTATATTGGATTTACTGAGAATCGTGGTGTAGTAGATGTGATATCAAGATGGGAGTATCACTTCAGTCATATGGAGATGATGGGCACACAGGATACGGTACTAGTACTCTTAAATGCTGCAGCTATCAGGATAATATAACTAGGTCATGATTATCCGATTACAGAGACTAGTTACACGGGATCCGATATATGCTTCGTACGGGGCAGACACAGGGCCAGCCCTAGGCCTAGCATGTGACATTCGATATTGGATCGTATTACGTAAATATATTGTATTACTGTGTCTGATACATATAATATTCCTCGATGGATATTTCTGGAGAATTGGGTAGGCACGGTGCTTTGCGAGAAGCCAACCATGTCTTGTAAATCGGTGAGAACGTGGTACGAGGTACGAACATTTCGGATAGTCCGACAATCGAATTTACTGCCAACATATCCATGAATCTCTTAGGTCGCTTCCCAAAGATCCACCAATGATATTTGACTTAATAAAATTATTCTAGGATTAATTTTGAGAGAGAAAATTAATCTGGGATTAATTACGGTAAGAATTAATCTGGAATTAATTCGTTTAAAAGAGAGAACGCGATTAATATAGAATTAATCGATTAAATAATATATTGATATATTTATTGAAATTCGATTTCAATATGAAATTAAAATTGGATTTTAATTCGGGCAAATGAATTAATTTGGAATTAATTCGTAAGTGGATATCGTGATAATATTTCTAGGCATAATTATTTAATTAAATTGGATTTAATTATGTTGCGGCGGCAAATTCGTTAATTTGGAATTAAAAGAAGCCAGGCCCGAGCTAAGTTGTGTTGTGTAAGCCAACTTAAATTTGGAATTTAAAAGTAGTGGGACCCACTTCACTTACATCAATTGTCAAAATGTGATTTGAGTAGTTGGAAATTACAAAATATGGCATTTACTATACAAACCAACTAACTTTTGAAGTTACTATTCATCTTATTTCTTCTCTCTCTCAAGGTCAATTATTGCTTCTCTCCAAGGGAAAATTTTTCTTTAAATTTTCTTTCAAAGCTAGCACTTTTGGGGTCATTTGAGGTGATAGGGAAACTTACCCAAGAGTTCCAACAACTCAACAAAGCTTGAAGCTTC
Organism: Zanthoxylum bungeanum; assembly: GCA_019454045.1. Classification (NCBI taxonomy): domain Eukaryota; kingdom Viridiplantae; phylum Streptophyta; class Magnoliopsida; order Sapindales; family Rutaceae; genus Zanthoxylum; species Zanthoxylum bungeanum. Next base: position 159,161 of record SKCR01023812.1, read on the forward strand.
ATCATCCTTGAAGAAATTTTTGAAATTTCTCTACCAATCAATGTGAGTATTTCCGCAACTCAACTTGAATTATTCATACACAAATCATTGTTTAGAGATCTTGTGGCATGTGTAGGACACTAGCATTAGTTACTAAGTCATGATAGATAATCTAGATAAATATCTATTTTAGGATATTATTCTATAGAGATAATAGTTTCTTGTGCAGTAAGAATTGACAAGGATTAGTTCATATCTCAAGATTGTTGACTAGCATTAAGAAAACTTCATTAAGAATTTTTTATCTTATAATGACTTTTCTTGGCTTTAGTGCCTTTTAGAAGTCACGTGTTTGACACAGTTTGCTAATTAATTATTTACAATTATTTTGAATAATTGAAGGTAAATTATAAAGCTAAAGAAAGGAGAAGCGTATAGTTATCTATAAAAAATATCGATTCTCACAATACGACAACTATAAGTATTGGATATCAGATCTCCAATCTAGTTATTTAAAATATTTATTTAATGATTGTTTTGATATTTGATATCAAAACTTGCGACTATTGGATAGGTAATTATTTTTTATAAATAATTATTTTATATATTTTAATATGACTAATATGTTGGGTTCTCCTAGAACATGCCAAGGATCTATTCAGCATAAACAAGTGTGAATAGTCGAAGTAAGATTGTAGAAAAAATATTTACAATGATCGGTTATGGAGGATGTGGAGATAACAAAAATTTTCCAACCTTTGTGTAGTGCTCCAAGCCCTCATTTGTTTGTATGTTGAGCTCAAACTTTGATCTTTGAATTCCAAACTCAAGGAGATAGTTTCCCTATCACCTTTGTCCACTCTTTTAATGCGCTAGCATCAAAGATTTTGAAGTAAAATCAATAATATATGAACCCTAGGTTCACACCATTTTTTGAGAAAAAGATAGGAGAGTTTCTGCTTTAGGAGAGGGAGAGGGAGAGTGAGTGATATGTTTGATTTTCCAAAATCAAAGTAAGTAATACCAAACTTCAAAAGTTAGTATAAGTCAATCACACATCAAAAAAAAAATAAGGTAATGTGTTTTACAAGTCAAAACCAAATAACAATTTCTATCAAGAAAAAAGTGATGAGATTGACTAGTGATGTGACTTGATGTGGGTCCCACTTTAAATTCAAAATATGAGTGGGCCTCAAAACACATTCCGGGCTCGGGTTCATTAATTCCAAATTAATGAATTTTTTGTTGCGACTTAATTAAATATTAAAGTCGCTAAAGAATTAATTCTAAATTTATTCGTACGCCCGAATTGAAATCCAATTTTAATTCCGCTTTGAAATCTAATTTTATTTAATATATCCAATATATATTATTTAATCGATTAATTCTAAATTAAACGTTCTCTCTCTTCAAATCGAATTTTATATCAGATAAATTCTCACCGTAATTAATCATAGATTAATTTTCTCTCTCTTATAATTAATCCCAGATTAATTCTGTTCGAGTCATACGTCATCGGTGAATCTTCGGGAAGCGACCTATGAGACCCCTGGATTAGTTGGCAGTAAATCAGGTCGTCGGACTATCCGAATGCGTGCGTACCTTGTACCATATTTTTATCGATTTAAAGACATGGTTGGCTTCTAGCAAAACGTCGTGCCTAACCAATTCTCCAGAAATATTCTTTAAGGAATATAAAATCTATAACAGGCGTAGTATACTAAGTATTGCGTATTGCGATCCAGTATCGGATGTCACATGCAAGGCCTGGGGCTGGAATAATGTATGCCCCATACGAAACATATATTGGATTACTATTAACTAGTCTCTTTAATCGGATAATCATAACCTTGTCATATTATCCCGATAGTTGCAACATATTAGAGTACTAGTTCTGTATCCCTGCGTGATCAGCATCTCAATATGACTGAAGTGATACTTCCATCTTGACATCACACCCAGAAGAGGCGTACACAAAACCTGTTAAAGCCTCGGATGACCAAAACCAAAGTGTATTGATTGTCGTAAGTATTAGCCATGCAAGTCTCAAGTTAAGACCAAATACACCTACCCTGATTCGGATTCCCATAGACACATAGTCATACTACTAATGGGATTTTGAGAGGTCTATCCAGAGCGAAGCTGTTTCTATACCATCGGTAAACACAACCTCCTATCACACTTGCATAAGTATCCAATACATAAATATATGAGAACTATGCCATTACATTTCTATAACTTGCACAAGTGCGATACTAGTCTATTTCGTATTATCAATGTCCAGGCTCGATAATACTACGACTATGGATATTTAATGATTAAACATTCGTGGATTAATACTGTCTCATATCTTATTAATCTGGAACTAATTATAAGGACTTTTATCATTTATATATTTAAGTAATCTAAATGCAAAATGATAAAATAGCAATTGTTAGACAATTATGACCCATAGCGTCACTGTTTGTAAAAGACATTGTGTTTTTGTACAAAATTGACTGTGTAGTATTGAAATTGCCTTTTATCATTTCGTAATTTATTTACTTTGATATATAAATGGTAAAAGTCCATATGATTAGTTCTGGATTGAGATGATATGAGATAGTATCAATCCATAAAGGTTTAATCATTAAATATCCATAGTCGTAGTATTATTGAGACTGGACATCGATAATGCGGAATAGACTAGCATTGCACTTGTGCATGTTTTGAGGGCATAACGGTATAGTTCTCATATGTTTAAGTATAGGATACTTATGCAACTGCGATAGGAGGTTGTGTTTTACCGATGGTACGGAAAACAGCTTCGCTCTGGATAGACCCCGCGAAATCCCATTAGTAGTATGTATATGTGTCTATGGGAGTCCACGTCAGGGTAGATGTATTTGGTCTTAACCTGAGACTTACATCGCTAATACTTGTGACAATCGGTAAACTTTGGTTTTGGTCGTCCAGGGCTTTAACAGGTTCTGTGTACGCCTCTATTGGGTTTATCAAAAATCGTAGTGTATTGGATGTGATGTCAAGACGGAAGTATCACTCCAGACATATGGAGATGATGATCACGCAGGGATTCATAACTCGTTCTCTATTGTGTTGCAACCATCGGGATAATGTGACAAGGTCATGATTATCCGATTCAAAGAGACTAGTTGTTTGATATCCGATATATGCTTCGTACGGGGCAGACAATAGGCCTAGCACGTGACATCTGATACTGGATCACATTACGAGATACTAGGTATTCTACGCCTGACATAGATTATTTATTCTAGTAAGAATATTTCTGGAGAATTGGGTAGGCACGGTGCTTTGCTAGAAGCCAACCATGTCTTGTAAATCGGTAAGCACGTGGTACGAGGTACTCACTTTATCGGATAGTCTGATAACCGGATTTACTGCCAACATATCCAGAGTTCTCTTGGGTCGCTTCCCAAAGATTCACCGATGACAGTTGACTTAATTGGAATTAATCTGGGATTAATTTAGAGAGAGAAAATTAATCTGGGATTAATATTGGCTTTATTTAATCTGAGATTAAATGTGTTCAGTAGAGAAAGAACGCGATTAATTTGGAATTAATCGGTAAAATAAATTTAATAGTTAAATTTGATTTTTCTATTTAATTTATTCAAATGGGCTAAAATTAATATATCGGATATATTAAAATGAATTGGATTTTATTAAGATATTAAAGTCAGACTTTAATACGAACGAACGAATTAATTTAGAATTAGTTCTTGAACGACGTTCGGAACATATTTGCGAGGCATCGTTATTTAATTAAATTAGATTTAATTATTTAGCGACGAAGGTTCGTTTAATCGGATTAAACGGAACCGAGCCGCGGTAAATGTTCGTAGAGATATTTGAATTTCGAATTCAAATATTTGGAGCCCATGTGTGGTAGGTGTTCCCACCACACAACCACATTGTTTTACTTTTTGATAACCATTTACCCATATCTACCTTATTTAGGGTAAAAGGTGAAATGGTTTCACCTAAAGGTAAACGACAAAAGGCATATCTACACTTTGTAACACTTAACAAAAATTGAAAACACAAACCCTAAAGCTCCAAGGCTTGGCCGAAAATCACACCACTCTTCTCTCTTGGATTTTTTTTCAAATCAACAAAAAGCTAGCACTTTGGAAGTGAACAAAGGTGATAGGAAAACTACTCAAAAGCTTGGAATCATCCAAAAGGTTGGATCTTGGAGATCTTGCTCTCAAATTTTTTAAAGCTCTATCACTCATTGTAAGTCTATTCCGCACCTTATAATGATCATATCAATTGCTTTTCATGCTTATTAGATCCTATGAATGTTCTAGGAACACTAACAATGGTATCATGAGCCTAATTTAAGCATGATAATTTCTAGGGTTCTTGAACCTAAAAATTTGGGGCTTTTATATTTTGAGCATGATTTTTTGAAATTGATGCTTTGAGTATGTTTCAACATGATAACTTAGAGTTATGCATGATTAGATTTGAAATAAATCAAAAGAATCAAAAAATAAAAAATGTATAGCCTGGCTGAACCTACCTTGTCCATGCACTGCAGTTTTTTGTTTTTTGTAACATGAAATAATGTGTTTAGATGCATGTTTAAATGATGATAGTTGGTTTAATTTGATTAGAATCGATGTCTATAATGTTCATGTTAAAATCAAAGTGCATGTTGAGCATGAAATGATGTTATTAGGCTTCAATATGTCTCAAGCATGCAATGATGTGTTTTGGCTTGATTTTATGTTAAGCATGAATTATTGAATCAAGCATGATTAATTAAGTTAATTGATATTTTGGAAATATTGAGTTTAATTAATTAATTATGCATAATACACTTTAATTAAAATAATTGTGGTATTTGGAATATTATGATTATGATAATATGCCTTTAAAATGAATTGGGCTAAAAGTATGTATTTGGGCCTAATGGGCTTGGTTTGACCAAGTTTGGTTTTGGACTTTTGGATTGGATCCAATTGGGCCCAAAACCAATTCCATGAAGTCCAAATACATCACTTGGCCCTTTAAAGAATTTGATTGGGCCTAATGGGCCTAAATTGATTTGATGCAGCGTAGGGTGATTCCTTTTGGGCCTTGGCATTTTGGGTTGGTCCATTATGGCCAAAGCCCATGCCTTAAGAATCAATTAAAAGCCCATTGGACTTTAATTAAAATGACATTGGATGTTATTGGGCCTTTGAGACCCATCAAGATTGGATTGGAATCCAAGTCTTTAAGGCAACTATATAAGTGTAAATATTTAATTGGAATTAAATTAGAATTAGTATTGAATACAAACAAATTGGAATTTAAGTTGTAGTTGATATAATTCAAGAATACGTACTCAAAAGTATTTATTCTTAAACGAGTTGGACTCGCGCAAATCAAATCATTGTTTGAACATTGGATGGTCATTAATCAAAGATTAATTAATTGGATTAGATTGATTGAAATAAAATGTTTTGATTGAATACATATATTGTGTTGTATGAATAATGTATATCGGATGGATATTAGAAGGGCAAGGGCAATTTTGGAAATTGTAATAAGTTTAGAATTATTAAATTAGGCCTACGTGTCCAGCCTTTAATCTCTTTACTCCTTGTAATTCTCTTCTCACCTATTCCCCTCAATGCAAATGAGGTTTCTTTATTGTATTTTGTAAAAGGGTAGGAGTTAGAATAGTTCTAGTCGGGGAGAGGAATGGAGCGATTTGTTCTAGGAACAATCTGTTTAAATATCCATCTGCATATCGTTATTAATTTACTTTTGCGCCATATGATGTTTTAGAAGCATGCTTAAGGGTGTATTATGAGACCTAATCAAAGATAATAAATTGGATGCCAATTTACGAGAAAAACCCTCAAAAACATATTAAGCGTTTTTCCTTCCGTTGAGTGATTCTTACTCAAGATCCAAAGTTGGCATGGTTTGTTGGCCAAAGTCAAGACCTTTCTCAATTGCGGATGTGTTTGAATCATTAAAGTTTTGTTCTATATCGGTGTCTTGTCCAAGTTGTGATTTGTTGGCAAAGTCAAGATCACTTCTTGTCCATCGACATTGATTACGAAACTTTCCATGTCAATGGGTCCCGCTTAACTGGAATCATTAAGCTTGTTGTGCCAAAGCCAAGGCTTAGTTGATTCAGAGGAAAAAGGTTAGGAAAATATATTGGATATATTGGCATATATATTGTATATATGTTTCAGACTTGGATGTCCACCTACCGGATCTAGGAATTGGATGAGATCCAATTGATCTTCGAGATCTACCTAGTTAAGTTTCATACAGCTTGTTGGCCAAAGTCAAGGTTGTATGTTATTTAACGGGATCCTAGCCCATTAGGAAACTATGTTTCCCGAGAACTCGACAGAGGGTTAGAGGCTCGCCGAAAAATAGTGGGAGGCTAGTATTGAATTTGCAATTTCATTCAGATACTTAGCTTTACACGATTTCCAAATAATTTCGTCAAAATTACTTTATTAGTTGGACTAATATATTATTATTTTTCTATGTAACAGTTAGACTGTACCCATTATCGTTGACTAGATAGTTGGACTATCGTAGTCAAGATGACAGGCAAAAGAAATGTCTGCGACATTATCATGGGAGAAAATGTCTTCAAGGGCACGAATTTTGTAGATTGGGAAATGAACCTTAGGATTGTCCTAGGTTCAGAGAGGTTGTTGTATACTTTACAAAGACCTCTTGGGCCTAAGCCCGGACCGAATGAGACACTTGAGCTGTAGCTTTGGAAGACTCATAGCGATGATTGTGACACAACTCAGTCCATTATGCTTGCTTCGATGACTCAACACTTTCGTAGATAAAATAGGGACTTGGATCCTTATAATATGTTAGCGAGGTTGCAAGATCTGCATCGCTCTAACAAGATGATGCGGAGGTACGAGTTAGTGAAGAAGCTCTTTCCCTCACGCATGACAGAAGGCATGTCTGTTGAGTCCCACGTGGCACAGATGATTGCTGACATCGATGAGCTGGCCAACATGGGGATAGTCTTTGAGGCAGAGATTACTATGGATATGATCATGCAATCTCTCCCCGATTCCTGGAGACAGTTCATCATAATTATTAATTTGATGAACAACAGTGATACTCTTGGAGAGTTACTGTCAACTCTCAAGGAGGCTGAAAGGAGCTTCATAAAGGCAACAAGCGCGAGGCGCACTTTGCATCGACATCTCATGGACCTAGGTCTGGGCCCAAGGCAACTGGAGGTGTGCAAAAGAAGAAGCATATCAAAAGGGGCAAGGCTAAAACGTCAAAGGCTTCTGGGAGCCAAAGGACAAATCTCAGGATGTTTGCCTACAGTGCGGCAAGCGGGGTCACTGGAAGCGTGAATGTCGCGAGTACAAGGCGCTTCAGAAGAGAGATAAGGGCGGTAAGGCACCGGCCTCAGGTATATGTTTGTTATTGAAATAAACATGGCTACTTCTAGTTTTAAAAATTGGATTTTTGATTCTGGTTGTGGTACTCACATATGTACTGATGTGCAGGATCTGCAGATTAGCAGGAGACTGGCTTCAGGAGAGATTGATCTGCATATTGGAAACGGGACACCTATTGCTGTTTTGGCCGTGGGCACTTTTGTTTTAGAACTGCCTTCGGGGCATGTACTTAAACTTTCAGACTGTTATTATGTACCTTGTTTGACTAGGAATATTATCTATGTATCTTGTTTGACCCAATGCGGTACACTGGGTGTTTTGTTTTATAAATTTGATTTGAGATATGTTCAGCTGATGCTAATAATGGTCTTATATTTTGAATATAAATCAATCTCAAACATATAATGTAACAAACAAAAGGCTCAAACTAAGTAACAAAGATGAAACTTACATGTGGCACTGTCGTCTAGGACACATTAACAGGACTCGCATATCCACACTTTAGAAGAGTGGGTACTTGGACGGATTTGATCCAAATTCATATGACGTCTGCGAATCTTGCTTATTAGGCAAAATGCCTAAATCACCTTTTAGTGGTAAATATGAACGTGCCATCGAACTGTTAGCCCTCGTTCATAGTGACGTTTGTGGGCCCATGTCTAGCCATGCTAGAGGTGGATTTGAATACTTCGTAACCTTTAAGGATGATGCATCGCGATATGGTTATGTGTATCTTATGAGACACAAGTCGGAAACTTTTGAGAAATTCAAAGAGTTTCGACACGAAGTTGAAAAACAGACTGGCAATAGTATAAAGACATTACGGTCGGACCGTGGTGGCGAATACTTGAGCAATGAGTTTCTAGATTACTTGAAAGAATATGGTATTCTTTCACAGTGGAATCCTCCTGGAACACCGCAATTAAACGGTGTATCCGAACGGAGAAACTGAACTCTGTTGGACATGGTAAGTTCTATGATGAGTCGCACTGAGCTACCTATTTCCTTCTGGGGATATGCATTAAACAGTGCAGTTCTTATTTTGAATAAGGTTCCGTCAAAGTCTGTACAACAGACACCATATGAGATATGGACAGGAAAGAAATCGGGTTTCTCATTCCTAAAGATTTGGGGATGCGGGCATATCCGTCAAACATTTGGAAGGTACCAAACTTGAGCCCAAATCGGATAAATGCCTATTCGTAGGATATCCTAGGGAAACCAAAGGATATTACTTCTATCACCCACGAGAGAACAAAGTATTTATTGCTCTACATGCGGTTTTCCTTGAGATGGAATTCCTAAATACAGTGGTCAGTGGGAGGAAAGTAGAACTCGATGAAAATCGGAGTGATACTGTTCCTGGCATAGAATCCTCAATGGAACAAGAACAGTCCATCTGGGATGAGACTGTACCACAATCTTCTATTACACAAGGACCGCGTAGGTCGGAGAGAGTCAGGAACCAACCTGAGAGGTATGGGTTTCTAATCTCACCTCATGTAGAGATTAATCTCATTGAGGATGATAAACCGGCTACGTATGAGGAAGCGATACAAAATATCGATTCCGCTTTATGGCAAGAGGCCATGAAGTCCGAAATGGATTCCATGTACACCAACCAAGTTTGGACACTTGTTGATGCACCAGAAGGCGTAAAGCCTATTGGATGCAAATGGATCTTCAAGAAGAAGACTGACATGGAAGGCAACGTACAAACGTACAAAGCTAGGCTTGTAGCGAAGGGGTATCGTCAACGACATAGTTTCGATTACGATGAAACTTTCTCACCCGTTGCCATGATTAAATCCATTCAGATAATGCTTGCTATTGCTGCATATTTCAATTACGAGATATGGCATATGGACGTTAAAACTTCTTTCCTTAACGGAAACCTTTTGGAGGATGTTTATATGCAACAACCTGACGGTTATATCATGCCTAGACTTGCAAACAAGGTTTGTAAGTTAAATCGGTCCATTTATGGACTGAAGCAAGCATCGCGGTCATGGAACCAACGTTTTGATGAGATCATAAAAGAATATGATTTCATTCAAAACGAGGATCATCCTTGTGTATATAAGAAGGTTAGTGGGAGCGTACTGACATTTATTGTCCTTTATGTTGACGATGTATTGCTTATTGGGCAATGACATTCCTATGTTAACATCGGTGAAAGCTTGGCTTTGATTAAAATTCTCCATGAAAGATCCGGGAGAAGCAGCCTTTATTCTAGGAATAAAGATCTATAGTGATAGATCTAGAAAGCTGCTTGGACTCTCTCAGAGCACGTACATTGACAAAGTGTTGAAAAGATTCAACATGAATCAGTCCAAGAGGGGACTGTTACCAGTGTCACATGGCATCTCTCTATCTAAGGACATGTGTCCTAAAACTCAAGATGAGAGAAACAGCATGAGTCGGATACCGTTCGCTTCGACAGTTGGATCGATCATGTATGCCATGATATGTACACGACCTGATGTCTTGTATGCTTTGAGCATGTGTAGTCGCTATCAGGCTGATCCAGGTGATGGTCACTGGATGGCGGTTAAGAACATCCTTAAGTATCTTAGACGAAGTAAGGATGCTTTCTTAATTTATGGAGATGGAGAACTTGAGGTAACTGGGTATACTGATGCAAGTTTCCAAACTGATAAAGACGACTCTAAGTCGCAATCCGGGTACATATTTTGTTTGAACAACGAAGCAGTAAGCTGGAAATCTTCCAAGCAAGAGACTGTTGCCGATTCAACAACAGAAGCGGAGTATATTGCTGCAGCTGAAGCAGCAAAAGAGGCAGTTTGGATCCGTAAATTCCTAATTGGATTAGGAGTAGTTCTGTTAGCAGCTGAGCTCGTTCCATTATTTTGTGACAATAACGGGGCTATAGCGCAGGCTAAGGAACCACAGTCTCATCAACGATCCATGCATGTTCTTCGACGTTTCCATCTGATTCGTGAGATCATACATCGTGGCGATGTGAAGATCGAGAAGGTCACATCAGATGACAACATTACAGACCCGCTGACGAAAGCTATTTCACAGCAAAAGTTTGAGAAGCACATACATAGTTCATGTGTTAGATGCTTGAGTGACTGTCTATTGGCCAAGTGGGAGATTATTAGACAATTATGACCCATAGCGTCACTGTTTGTAAAAGACATTGTGTTTTTGTAAAAAATTGACTATGAAGTATTGAAATTGCCTTTTATCATTTCGTAATTTATTTCCTTTGATATATAAATGGTAAAAGTCCATATGATTAGTTCCGGATTGAGATGATATGAGACAGTATCAATCCATAAAGGTTTAATCATTAAATATCCCTAGTCGTAGTATTATCGAGACTAGACATCGATAATGCGGAATAGACTAGTATTGCACTTGTGCGCGTTGTGAGGGCATAACGGCATAGTTCTCATATGTTTAAGTATAGGATACTTATGCAAGTACGATAGGAGGTTGTGTTTTACCGATGGTACGGAAAACAGGTTCGCTCTGGATAGACCCCGCGGAATCCCATTGGTAGTATGTATATGTGTCTATAGGAGTCCGCGTCAGGGTAGATGTATTTGGTTTTAACCTGAGACTTACATCGCTAATACTTGCGACAATCGGTAAACTTTGGTTTTGGTCGTCCAGGGCTTTAACAGGTTCTGTGTACGCCTCTATTGGGTTTATCGAGAATCGTAGTGTATTGGATGTGATGTCAAGATGAAAGTATCACTCCAGACATATGGAGATGATGATCACGCAGAGATTCATAACTCATTCTCTATTATGTTGCAACCATCGGGATAATGTGACAAGGTCATGATTATCCGATTCAAAGAGACTAGTTGTTTGATATCCGATATGTGCTTCGTACGAGACAGACACTATTCCAGCCCCAGGCCTAGCACGTGACATCTGATATTGGATCGCATTACGAGATACTAGGTATTCTACGCCTGACATAGATATATATTCTAGTAAGAATATTTCTGGAGAATTGGGTAGGCACGGTGGTTTGCTAGAAGCCAACCATGTCTTGTAAATCGATAAGCACGTGGTACGAGGTACTCACTTTATCGGATAGTCCGATAACCGGATTTACTGCCAACATATCCAGAGATCTCTTGGGTCACTTCCCAAAGATTCACCTATGACAGTTGACTTAAATTTGAATTAATCTGGGATTAATTTAGAGAGAGAAAATTAATCTGGGATTAATATGGCATTATTTAATCTGGGATTAAATGTGTTCAGTAGAGAAAGAACGCGATTAATTTGGAATTAATCGGTAAAATAAATTTAATAGTTAAATTTGATTTTTTTATTTAATTTATTCAAATGGGCTAAAGTTAATATATCAGATATATAAAAATAAATTGGATTTCATTACCGTATTAAAGTCGGACTTTAATACGAACGAACGAATTAATTTAGAATTAGTTCGTGAACGACGTTCGTAACATATTTGCGAGGCATCGTTATTTAATTAAATTAGATTTAATTATTTAGAGACGAAGGTTCGTTTAATCGGATTAAATGGAACCGAGCCGCGGCAAATGTTCGTAGAGATATTTGAATTTCGAATTCAAATATTTGGAGCTCATGTGTGGTACGTGTTCCCACCACACAACCACCTTGTTTTACTTTTTGAAAACCATTTACCCATATCTACCTTGTTTAGGGTAAAATGTGAAATGGTTTCACCTAAAGGTAAATGACAAAAGGCATCTCTACACTTTGTAATATTTAACAAAAATTGAAAACACAAACCCTAAAGCTCCAAGGCTTGGCCAAAAATCACACCACTCTTCTCTCTTGGATTTGTTTTCAAATCAACAAAAAGCTAGGACTTTGGAAGTGAACAAAGGTGATAGGGAAACTACTCAAAAGCTTGGAATCATCCAAAAGGTTGGATCTTGGAGATCTTGCTCTCAAATTTTTTAAAGCTCTATCACTCATTGTAAGTCTATTCCACACCTTATAATGATCATATCAATTGTTTTTCATGTTTATTAGATCCTATGAATGTTCTAGGAACACAAACACAATTTCCTTTGTCACATAGTTAATTTGTATAAAAAAAACTCGATGTCTTTTACAAATAATGATGCTATTGGTCATAACTGTCCAATAATCTCTCACTTGGCCTATAGCTAATCACTCAAGTATCTAGCACCTGAACTATGTACATGTCGCTCAAACTTTTGGTGAGGAATAGTTTTCATCAGCGGATTTGTAATGTTGTCATCTGATGTGACCTTCTCAATCTTCATATCGCCACGATGTATGATTTCACGAATCAGATGGAATCGTCGAAGTACATGTTTGGATTATTGATGAGACCGCGGTTCCTTAGCCTGCGCTATAGCCCCATTATTGTCACAATACAAAGGAACGAGCTTAGCTGCTAATGGAACTACTCATAATATAATTAGTAATTTACGGATCCAAGCTGCCTCTTTTACTGCTTCCGCTGTAGTGATATATTCTAGTTCTGTTGTTGAATCGGCAACAGTCTTTTGCTTGGAAGATTTCCATCTTACTGCTCCGTTGTTCAAACAAAATAAGTATCCGGATTATGACTTACAACCATCTTTATCGGTTTGGAAACTTGCATCGGTAAATCCAGTTACCTCAAGTTCTCCATCTCCATAGATTAAGAACGCATCCTTAGTTCGTTTAAGATACTTAAGGATGTTCTCAACCGCAACACAGTGACCATCACCTAGATCGGCCTGATAGTGACGACACATGCTCAAAGCATATGAGACATCAGGTCATGTACATATCATGGCATACATGATCGATCCGACTGCAGAAGTGAACGAGATCTGACTCATATTATATCTTTCATCTTGAGTTTTAGGACACATGTCCTTAGATAGAGTGATGCAATGTGACACTAGCAATAGTCCTCTCTTAGACTGATCCATGTTAAATCTCTTCAACATCTTGTCAATATACGTGCTTTGGGAGAGCCCAAGCAGCTTTCTAGATCTATCCTGGTAGATCTTTATTCCCAGAATAAAGGCTGCTTCTTTCAGATCATTCATGGAGAATTTTAATGAAAGCCAAGCTTTCACCGATTGTAGCATGGGAATGTCATTGCCAATAAGCAATACATCATCTATGTAAAGGATAATGAATGTTAGTTGGCTCACACTAACCTTCTTATGTACACAAGGATCATCCTCGTTTTGAACGAAATCATATTCTTTTATGATCTCATCAAAACATTAGTTCCAAGAACACGATGCTTGCTTCAATCCATAAATGGATCGATTTAATTTACAAACCTTGTTTGCAAGTCTTGGTATGATAAAACCGTCAGGCTGTTGCATATAAACATCCTCCAAAAGGTTTTCATTAAGGAAAACGATTTTGACGTCCATCTACCATATTTCGTAATCGAAATATACAGAAATAACAAGCATAATCAGAATGGCTTCAATCATGGCAACAGGTGAAAATGTTTCTTCATAATCGACACCATGTCATTGACGATACCCTTTCGCTACAAGCTTAGCTTTGTACGTTTGTATGTTGCCATCCATGTCAATTTTCATCTTGTTGACCCATTTGTAACCAATAGGCTTTACACCTTCTGGTGCATCAACCAGTGTCCAAACTTGGTTGGTGTACATGGAATCCATTTCGCACTTCATTGCTTTTTGCCATAAAGCACAGTCGACACCTTGTATTACTTCCTCATATGTAGCTAGTTCGTCTTCCTCAATAAGATTAATATCCACATGAGGTGATATCAGAAACCCATACCTCTCAGGTTGTTTTCTGACTCTCTCTGACCTACGCTGTTCTTGTGTATTAGAATATTGTGGTACAGTTTCATCCCTGATGAAATGTTCGTGTTTCGTTAAGGAATCGATGCCAGAAACAATATCACTCCGATTTTCATCGAGTTCTACTTTCCTCCCACTTACCACTGTATTTAGGAATTCCTTTTCGAGGAAAACCATATGTAGAACAAAAAATACTTTGTTCTCTTGTGGGTTGTAGAAGTAATATCCATTGGTTTCCCTAGGATAACCTGCAAATAAATACTTATCCGATTTGGGTTCTAGTTTGGTACCATCCAAACATTTAACGTATGCATAGCAACCCCAAATCTTTAAGAATGAGAAACCCGATTTCTTTCCATTCCATATTTCATATGGTGTCTGTTGAACAGACTTTGACAAAACCTTATTCAAAATAAGTATTGCATTGTTTAATGCATATCTCAAGAAGAATATTGGTAGAAGTGGGACTCATCATCGACCTTACCATGTCAAAAAAGTTCGGTTTCTCCGTTCGGACACACCGTTTAATGCGGTGTTCCGGGAGGAGTCCACTGTGAAAGAATACCATACTCTTTCAAGTAATCGAGACACTCATTGTTTAAGTATTCTCCACCACGGTCCGACCGTAATGTTTTAATACTTTTACCGGTTTGTTTTTCTACTTCGTGTCGAAACTCTTTGAATTTCTTAAAGGTTTCAGACTTGTGTCTCATAAGATACACATAACCATAATGAGATACATCATCCGTAAAGGTTACGAAGTATTCATATCCACCTCTAACCTGGCTAGACATGGGCCCACATACGTCACTATGAACGAGGGCTAACAGTTCGGTTGCTCGTGCACATTTACCGTTAAAAGGTGTTTGAGGTATTTTGCCTAATAGACAAGATTCACAGACTTCATATGAATTTGGATCAAATCTGTCCAAGTACCCACTCTTCGAAAGTGTGGATATGCGAGTCTTGTTAATATGTCCTAGACGATAATGCCACATATAAGTTTCATATTCGTTACTTAATTTAAGACTTTTATTTGTTACATTATATGTTTGAGATTGATTTATATTCAAAATATAAATACCAGTATTCACATCTGCACTACATATTTCTAAATCATTTTTATAAACAAAACACCCAGTGTTTCTGAATATAAAAGTATACCCAAATTGGGCTAAACAAAATACAGAAATAATATTCCTAGTCAAACTAGGTACATAATAACAGTATGATAGATTTAGTACATGCCCCGAGGGTAGTTCCAAAATGTAGGTCCCAACAGCCAAAATGGCGACTCTAGTCCCATTCCCAACTCGGAGGTCTATCTCTCTTGAAGCCAATCTCCTGCTAATCTGCAGATCCTGCACATCAGTAAATATATGAGTACCACAATCAGAATCAAAAATCCAGTTTTTAAAACTAGAAGTAGACATGTTTATTTTTATAACGAACATATCTAAAGCTGGTGCCTTGCCCGCTTTGATTTCCTTCATAGGCGCCTTGTACTCATGGCAGTCACGCTTTCAGTGACCTCATTTTCCACATATAAGCAAACATCTTGGGATTTGTCTTTAGCCTTCCCAGAAGACTTTGATGATTTGGCCTTGCCCTTATTCTTCTTATTCTTCTTTACACCTCCAGTAGCCTTTAGCCAAGCCTTGGCAGACTGAGATGTTGAAGCGAAGTGCGCCTCGCGCTTTTTGCCCTTTAAAAGCTCATTTTCTTCTTCTTTCAGCATAGACATTAACTCTCCAAGAGTGTCTTCTTGGTTCAACATATTGTAGTTCATGATGAACCCGCTCCAGCTGTCAAGAAGAGACTGTAAGATAAAAACTATAGAAGTCTCAGCCTCGAAGAATATGCCTAGCTGTCCAAGCTGTTCGATGTCAGCAATCATCTGTGACACATGGTGCTCAACAGATGTACCCTCTGACATTCGAGAGCGAAAGAGCTTCTTCTGAAACTCACATTTTTGCGATTTAAGGTTAGATCGGTGAAGGTCCTTCAATTTCATCATCATAGAATATGGATCTAATCCCTTATTCTGGCGATGAAGTTAAGGGGTCATTGCAGTGAGCATGACAGATTGAGCAGTTGAGTTGTCATCGCTGTGAGTCTTTCAAAGCTCATGCTCAAATGGCTGCTCATTTCCGGGCTTAGGCCCGAGAGGTCTCTCTATCGTATAGAACATTCTGTCAGCCCCTCAGAACAATCCTGAGGTTCATATCCCAGTCAGGAAAGTTCACACCAATAAAGATATTTTCGCCAATGATAATGTCTTTAACCCCGATCTTTCCAGCCATCTTAATTGCAATAGTCTAACTATTCAGTTAACAATTTTGGGTACAGTCCAACTGTTACAAAAAATAATAAAATATTAGTCCAACTAATAAATACATAAAATGATGAAATAATTTGAAAGCGCGTATATGGCGAGTATTGGAAAGAAATTGAAAATTCAATACTAGCCTCCGACTATTTTTCGGTGAGCCTCTAACCCTCTATTGAGTACTCGGGAAACCTAGTTTCCTAGTGTGCTAGGATCCCGTTAAATAACACACAACCTTGACTTTGGCCAACAAGTTGTATGATATTTAACTAGGTAGATCTCTAAGATCAATTGGATCTCATCCAATTCCTAGATTTGGTAGGCGGACCTCCAAGTCCGAAACATATATACAATATATATGCCAATATATCCAATATATTACCTAACTTTTTCCTCTGAATCAACTAAGCCTTGACTTTGGCTGAATAAGCTTAATGATTCCAGTTAAGCGGGACCCATTGACAATGGCAAAGCTTCATAATCCATGTTGATGAACAAGAAGTGTTCTTGACTTTGGCCAACAAATCACAACTTGCCCAAGACATGCGATATGGAACAAAGCTTTTATGGTTCAAACACATCTACGATTGACATTGATCTTGACTTTGGCCAACAAACCAATGCCAATCTTGGATCTTGAGAAAGAACCACTCAATGGAAGGAAAACGCTTAATATTTTATTGAGGGGTTTTCACGTAAATTGACAACCAATTTATTATCTTTGATTAGGTCTCATCATATACCCTTAAGCACGTATTCTAAAAGCATAATAAGGTGCGAAATAAATAATAATGATATGTAGATGGATATTTAACAAATTATTCTTAGAACAAATCACTTCATTTCCTCTCCCCGGCTAGCATTATTTTAACTTCTACCCAATTGCATAATACAATAAAGAAACCTCATTAAACAATGACGGGAATTGGTGAGAAGAGAAATACAAAGAGTCAAGAGATAAAGGCTGCACACGCAGGTCCAATTTAAAAAATTCTAAGTTTATTACAATAATTTCCAAAACTGCCTTCACCCTTCTAATAGCCATCTGATATATATTATTCATACAATATATCCATGTATTCACACAAAGCATGTTATTCAATCAATCTAATCCAATTAATTAATCTTTGAATTAAGTGATCATCCAATGTTCAAACAATGATTTGATTTGCGCGAGTCCAACTCGTTTAAGAAAAAGTACTCAAAGTGCGTATTTTTGAATTATATCGAACTATAATTTTAAATCCAATACTAATTCATATTTAATTCTAAATTAAATAATCACACTTAATTATGTGCCTTTTAGACTTAGATTTTAAATCCAATCTAAATGGGTCTTAAAGGCCCAAATAACATCCAATGTCAATTTAATTAAAGTCCAATAGGCTTTTAATTAATTCTCAAGGCATGGACTTTGGAAACAAAGCCCAATAAGGAATCACCCTTTGCCATAAAATTAATTTTGGCCCATTAGGCCCAATTAAATATTTAAAGATCCATTTATTATATTTTGACTTAACGGAATAGTTTTAGGTCCAATTTGGATCCAATCCAATTGTCCTAAACCAACTTGGCCCAGCCAAGTCCACTAGGCCCGAATATAACAATTTTAGTGTTAGTGTTCCTAGAACATACCAAGATCATCTAAGAGTTATTCTTGAATTATATCGAACTATTGTATCCAATACTAATTCATATTTAATTCTAAATTAAATAATTACACTTAATTATGTGCCTTTTAGACTTAGATTCTAAATCCAATCTAAATGGGACTCAAAGGCCCAATTAACATCTAATGTCAATTTAATTAAAGTCCAATGGCTTTTAATTAATTCCCAAGGCATGAACTTTGGCAACCAAAGCACAATAAGGAATCACCATTTGCCATAAAATTAATTTTGGCCCATTAGGCCCAATTAAATATTTAAAGACCCATTTATTATATTTTGACTTAACGAAATAGTTTTAGGCCTAATTTGGATCCAATCCAATTGTCTAAAACTAACTTGGCCCAGCCAAGTCCACTAGGCCCAAATATAACAATTTTAGTGTTAGTGTTCATAGAACATGCCAAGATCATCTAAGAGTTATTTGTGTGTGAATTATAAAGAGAGTTGTGGAATACTCATATTGATTGGTTGAGGAGATTTTGAAAATTACTTTTTTGTTGGATGTATTGGAAGCTTCAAAGATTGAAATCGAGTTTCATACTCTCGGGTGAGTTTCCCTATCACCTTGATTTGCTCTTAAAGTGATAGCTTTGCTTGAAATTTTTGCAACAAAAAATTTCCCCAAGTAGAGAGAGTATTCGACAATTGAAAGCAAGAGAGGAGAAGCGAAGATGAATAGTGACCTTATACAACTTCTAAAGTTGACCACTTTAAATAATTAAGTTGAGTGTTGGTGTAGGTTGAGTACAAAACAAACAGTCCAAGCTTTTTCAACTAATACCAAATTCATCACATGTCAAACATGTTGATGCAAGTTGGTGGGCCCCATTTTAATTCCAAATTTAAGTCGGACAATCTAACACGCAACTTCGCTCGGACCCGGGTTCGTTTAATTCTGAATTAAACGAATTTACCGTTTTGACTTTATTAAATCTAATTTAATTAAATAATAATTCCTTGCAAAATTATTACGAAAGTCGCTTGTATATTAATTCTAAATTAATTCGTTCACACAAATTAAAATCTAATTTTAATTCCGCTTTGAAATCCAATTTCATTTAATATATCTAATACTCAAGTGTCCTACACGTGAAATGTGTACGGGTCACTCAAACTTCTGCTGAGAAACAGCTTTCGTTAGCGGATTTGCAATGTTATCGTCTGATGCATTTTATTCGATCATCACATCACCAAGATGTATGATTTGATGAATCAGATGAAATAGTCAAAGTATATACTTGGATCATTGATGAGACCGTGGTTCCTTAGCCTGCGTAGAAGCCAAGCTCAGCTGCTAACAAAACTATACCTAATCCAATTAGGATTATATAGATCCAAAATGCTTATTTTGCTACCTTAGCTGCAGTAATATTCCATTTTTTATTTGTTTATTCGGCAATAGTATCTTGCTTTAAGATTTCCAGCTCACTGTTCCGATATCCAAACTAAATAAGTACCCTAATTGCGACTTAAAGTCGTATTTATCGGGTTGGAAACTTATAGCGGTGAACCTAGTCACCTCAAGTTCTCATTCTCCATAAATTAAGAAAGCAACCTTTATTCGTCCAAGGTACTTAAGGATGTTCTTTAGATCAGTCCAGTGACCATCACCTGGATTGGCCTTATAGCGTCTACATATGCTCAAAGCATATGAGACATCAGGTCACATACATTTCAAAAACGTACGAACTATGGGAGAGTTGTCTGCAGCTTTCTAGATCTATCCCAGTAGATCTTTATTCCTAGAATGAAGTCTGCTTCTCCCAGGTATTCCATGGAGAATTTAATGAAAGGCAAGCTTTCACCGATTATATTATGGGAATATTATTGCTAAGAAGCAATACATCATCAACTTATATGACATTCACTGTCAGTGCAGTCCCACTAACCTTCTTATATACACAAGAATCATCTTCGTTTTGACCTAAATCATAAACCATTATGATTACATCAAAACGTTAGTTCCAAGAGCGCAATGTTTGCTTCAATCTATAAATGGATCGATTTAACTTACAAATCTTGTTTTCTTGTTTTGGCACGATAAAACCGCCAGGATGTTTATAAGCATCCTCTAAAAGGTTTCTGTTAAGGAAAATGGTTTTGTCGTCCATTTGCCATATTTCTTAAACGAAATTTGCATCAATAGCAAGCATTGTCCAAATAGATTTAATCATGGAAACAAATGAAAAAGTTTCGTCGTAGTCGACACTATTTCGTTGACGATACCATTTCTGTACAAGCCTAGCTGTGCACATTTGTATGTTGCCATCAATGTTTGTCTTCCTTGAAGACTTATTTAGTACCAATAGGCAAAATGCCTTCCGGTACATCAACCAGTGTCCAAACTTGGTTGCTATACATGGAATCCATTTCAGAATTCATGGAACTTTTCCATAAAAAGGGAGTCAATACCTTGTATCACTTCCTCATACGCAGTCGGTTCGTCTTCCTCAATAAGATTAACATCTACATGAGGTGAGATCAGAAACCCATACCTCCATGTTGTTTTCTGACTCTCTCCGACCTACGCGGTTCTTGTGCATTCGAAGATTATTGGTACAGTTTCATCCCTGATGAACTGTTGGTGTTCCGTGAGGACTCGGTGCTTGGAATAGTATTACTCCGATTTTCATCGAGTTTTGCTTTCTTTCCACTTACCACTGTATATAGGAATTCCTCTTAGGAAAATCGCATGGAGAGCAACAATTACATTGTTCTCTTGTGAGCTGTATAAGTACTATACCTTGGTTTCCTTAGGACCACCTACAAATAGACACTTATCCGATTTAGGTTCTAGTTTGGTTCCATCTAAACATTTAGCATATGTCCAGCATTCTCAAATCTTCTGGAATGAGAAACCCGGTTTCTTTCCTGTTCATATCTAATATGAAGCCTGTCTAACGATTTACATGGAACCTTATTCAAAATAAGTATTGCACTATTTCATTTTTTTCAGAAGGAAATTGGTAGCTCATAGCGACTTATCATTAACCTTACTATGTCCAACAAAATTCGGTTTCTCTGTCCGGACATACTGTCGATTTGTGGTGTTCTGGAAGGAGTCTATTATAAAAGAATACCATACTCTTTCAAATAATCGAGAAACTTATTACGTAAGTATTTCCACCATGGTCCAATCATGATGTTTTAATACTATTACCGGTCTGTTTGTATACTTCATGTCGAAACTCTTTGAATTACTCAAAAGTTTCTGACTTGTGTTTCATAAGATACACATAACCGTAACGCGATGCCACATCCGTAAAGGTTACGAAGTATTTATATTCACCTCTAACCTAGCTAGACATGGGCCAAGTTATGTCACTATGAACGAGGGCTAACAGACCAGTGGCATTACACTTTTACCAAATAAAAGGTGTTTTAGGCACTTTGCATAGTAAACTAGATTCGTAGAAATCATTTGAATTAGTATCAAATCCATCCTAGCACCCACTCTTCGAAAGTGTGGATATATGAGTCTTATTTATATGTCCCAAACTACAATGCCACTTTTAAGTCTCAACTGATTTGCAAGGTTTGAGATTTTGTTTGTCATATTATATATATGAGATTAATTTATATTCTAAATATAAATACTGTTATTCACATCTAATGTGCTCATCTCAATATCATCTTTATAAACAAAACACTTAGTATTTTAGAATATAAAGGTATATTTGCAACGGGTTAAACTAGATATAGAGATAATGTTTCTAGTCAAACTAGGTATATGATAACAGTTTCTTAATTTAAATACATGCCCAAATAGCAGTACCAAAACTTAGGTTCCCACAACCAAAACAACGACTCTCGTCTCATTTCTGACTCACAGTTCGATCTCATCTGAAGCCAGTCTCCTGCTAATTAGAAGATCTTGCACATCAGTACACATACTTATATACCACATCCAGTATCTAAAATCTAATTTTAAAACCGGCAGTGGATAAATTTATAATATATATACCTGAAGTTGGATCTTTGTCCGTCTTCACTTCCTTTATGTCTACCTTGTCCATACGGGAGTCACGCTTCCAGTGACCCTATTTGCCAAAGTTTAGGCATATATCTTGGGATATGTCCTTTGTCTTCCTAGAAGACAGCGACAATTTTGCCTTTGCCCATTTTCATATCCCTAGAAGCCTTTGGCCAAGCCTTGACCTTCTGGGATGTTGAAGTAAGATGTGTTACGCTTCTTGCCCTTTTGTAAGCTCTGGCTTTGTATCCTTGAGCATAGCGATTAACTCTCCAAGAATTTTTCTCTTGCAATTAGTACTTCTAAGATCTAATAATAGATCTATGAAGATCTTCAATTTCAACATAATACTATAATGATATAATCCTTAGTTCTGACGAAAAAATTAAGGAGTTTTTGCAGCAAGCATAACATATTGAGCACTAAAGTTATCATCACGATGAATCTTCCAAAGATCATATTCTACTATTTGCTCAACTCTGGGCTTAGGCCCGATACAAATAAATTAACTTCAGGCTTCCAGGTATTATACTGAGGTTTTACCCAATTGAAAATTGAAGCCCGCTTAAAGACCCATTTCACTCAGGATTATGTTTTAAACGTTAATCTTTCAGTATCTTGATTCCAATAGTCCAAAATATCTAATCAATGATTTCGGGTCGGGTACATCGAAATCAATAAATGATTTCTATAGTCTAACTATATAATAAACTATTATTGATTGGTTATATTCAAATATATTGATTATTATAATCCAATTATATAACCAAACTATAAATGGTCAATTAAATTCGATATATTGATTATTATAATCCAATTATATAATCATCTATAAATGAAGTAGTTTGAATACAGTCCAACTGTTTATTAAAAAACAATTGAATATTAGTCAACTAATATTTATATTTAAAAAATTAATGACGAAAAATGAAATGAGCGTTGTATTGGCAAGTATCTAAATGAAATTTGCACAATTTAATATTTGCGTCCCATTATTTTTCGGTGAACCTCTAAACCATCTGCTGGAGTACACTTTTAGTACTGGAGAACCATCCCGTTTCCTAGTGGGCTAGGATCCCCTTAAATAACACATAACCTTGACTTTTGGCCAATAAATTGTATGAAACTTAAACTATAAGAAGCGTACACGGAAAACCTGTTACAAACCCCCGGATGACCAAAATCAAAGTATATTGATTGTCGCAAGTATTAGCGATGCAAGTCTCAGGTTAAGACCAAAAACACCTACCCTGATTAAGACTCACATAGACATATAGTCATACTACCAATGAGATTCCGAGGATCTATCCAGAGTGAAGTTGTTTCCATACCATCGGTAAACAGAACCTCTTATTACACTTGTATGAGTACCCAATACCCAAATATATGAGAACTATATTGTTACGCTTCCATAACACGCACAAGTGAAATACTAGCCTATTCCGCATTATCGATGTCCAGTCTCGATAATACTACGACTATGGATATTTAATGATTAAACCTTACGTGGATTAATACCGTCTCATATCTTATTAATGCGGTACTAATCATATGGACTTTTATCATATATATATCTAGGTAATCCAATTAAAATGATAAAAGAGTAATTTCCTTTGTCATATAGTTAATTTGTACAACAACACCATGTTCTGTACAAATAGTGATGCTATGGGTCATAATTATCCAACAATCTCCCAGTTGGCCTATAGCCAATCACTCAAGTGACCTACACGTGAATTGTGTACGGGTCGCTCAAACTTCTGCTGAGAAACAGTTTTCATTAGCGGATTTACAATATTATCATCTGATGCATTTTATTTGATCATCACATCACAAAGATGTATGATTTGATGAATCAGATGAAATAGTCAAAAGTATATACTTGGATCATTGATGAGACCGTGGTTCCTTAGCCTACGTAAAAGTCAAGCTCAGCTGCTAACAGAACTATACCTAATCCAATTAGTATTATATAGATCCAAAATGCTTATTTTGTTTATTCGGCAATAGTATCTTGTTTGGAAGATTTCCAGCTCACTGTTCCGTTTTTCAAACTAAATAAGTACCCTTATTGCGACTTAAAGTCGTCTTTATCGGTTTGGAAACTTATAGTGGTGAACCTAGTCACCTCAAGTTCTCATTCTCCATAAATTAAGAAAGCATCCTTTATTCGTCCAAGATACTCAAGGATGTTCTTTAGATCAGTCCAGTGACCATCACCTGGATTGGCCTTATAGCATATACATATGATCAAAGCATATGAGACATCAGGTCACATACATTTCAAAAATGTACGAACTCTGGGAGAGTTGTCTGTAGCTTTCTAGATTTTCCCAGTAGATCTTTATTCCTAGAATGAAGTCTGATTCTCGCAGGTATTCCATGGAGAATTAAATGAAAGCCAACATTTCACCCTTATATTATGGGAATATTATTACTAAGAAGCAATACATCATCAACTTATGGACATCACTGTCAGTGCACTCCCACTAACCTTCTTATATACATAAGAATCATCTTCATTTGAACTAAATCCATAAACCATTATGATTACATCAAAACATTAGTTCCAAGAGCGCAATGCTTGCTTCAATCCAAAAATGGATCGATTTAACTTGCAAATCTTGTTTTCTTATTTTGGCACGACAAAACCGCCAGGATGTTTATAAGCATCCTCCAAAAGGTTTCTGTTAAGGAAAGTTGTTTTGACGTCTATTTGCCATATTTCTAAAACGAAATATGCGGCAATAGCAAACATTGTCCAAATAGATTTAATCATGGCAACAAATGAAAAAGTTTTGTCGTAGTCGACACTATGTCGTTGACGACTGATACGTACATGAAAATGTACATTAAAACATCACTTATCTAGGCTTATTGTTAAGCATTTAGTTATATGTTTTATGTTTTAGTACATAATTTCTATTGTTATATTAATTTAAAAATGTTTAGTATTTACACTAATTTAGTGATTTTTATTAGTAGGAATATTAATACATGGATCCGGGAATATTTACAAGTATTTTGGGAACTTCTGGGAAGACACAGGACGAGAAGGAGCATTGGCGCCATGACGCCAAAATTACATATATTTTCCAGTGAGAATGGCACCATGGCGCCATTCATCAACAACAAATGGCGCCATGGCGCCATAATGCAAGAAGACATTGGCGCCAGGGCACCAATGAAGAAGCCAGGTGCCTTGGCGCCTCTCCACACAACCGCCCAGGCCATTTTCCAGAGAGTTTAGCGCCCAAGCACTATTTATATTGCTTCAGCGCTGCGGGAAAGTTTCCTACGCATTCCAGGACTCGATTTTTAGGGTTTTCTGGAATCCTAATGATACCCTGACACTACTATAAATACAACTGTTCTTCCAGACTCAAAGAGGGAGGCTAGTTACACAAATACAAAAGAGAAATCAGAGCCGTGCAAATTCCCGGGATCAAAACAATGATTTATCCGATGATTCCCCATCTCTATCTCTTTTCTTCATCTAGCATGCGGAACTAATCTCCAAGCAAAGCTAAGGGCGAACTCTTGTACCCAACTCTTGTATTCTTGTTATTTGATTCATGGATGGTTTTAATTGATTAATATAATTGTTATTCTCTTCATCTCTTTATTCTATTGATTATTTGAGAACTATATTTTATTAGTTTATATAGATTCAGTCATGCTTTTTCTATGTGTTGTTGGTAAAATTGGTTTGATAGATTAAGGTTGTTTTGCGAGTTGATCTTCTGCTGCAGTATTGCCCGAGGGTATATTGTCGTCGTTAGATAGGTTGTAACGATAACCTTGTGAGTTGTAAACGTAGAGAAGATTGAATGACAATTACCTTAGAACTTAAACTGGTGTAGAATTGAATATCTTCCAATTTTGATTTGGGACGTGAAATCCTCAATTGTGTAATAACATGAATCAATAACGGAATATAGGTAATAGGTGCAAGAGGGACCCTGATGCTTTGCTATCTTTCTCATTATTATTAAAATCTTTCAAGTCTTTGAATTCTTTAATTTTCCATCGCAATTTAATCTTTTCTTTAAAATCAGTTATTGCTCAAAGTTCTTGATTTAGTGAATCAGTTTCTTTGTAACCATCTCTCTGTGGAATCGACACCCCAACTGTACTGCGATAACCGCGAGTCATATTTGGGCGTAATCAAAATTTGGCGCCGTTGCCGGGGAGACGGTTTACAAGCAAAAGGACCAGGTTTGCTTTGTCAATAACGAAGCGGTAACTTCGTTCCTTTTATTTATTTATTTTTCGTCATTTTTTTTTCTTTTAGTAATTTAGTTTTATTCTTAATTAGTTCTTTTTATCTTAGTATTTATTTTAGTTGTTCTATTTCTGTTTTAGTTTTACTTAGATTTTTTTTAAATTTTGTTTATTCTTTTATTATTATTTTTTTCCTAGTATTATTTGAACTTAAATTGCATGCCTAGACGTAGGGATAGATTTGGTAGGTTCGTTAGAACTGAAGAAGAGAATTCTGATTCAGAGAGTTTGTTTGACAATCTCTTTGCCACACCCTCCACATCTAGTGCACACACCATGAGTGACTACGAGAGACCACCTAGGAGGACTCTTGAAGAGTACCTCCACCCAACTCGCACAGCTACACCTTCGTGTATCATGTTTCCTCCAAATGCACCACCCGTAGATTTTAAACCTGGGATGATACAGTATCTCCCAACCTTCCATGGTTTGGAGAACGAAAATCCCTATGTGCATATTAGAGAGTTTGAAGAGGTAGTAGCGACTTTCCATGACCGGTTTGGAACCACAGACACAATCAGACTTAAGTTTTTCCCTTTTTCCCTTAAGGACAAAGCTAAGAGTTGGTTGTACTCTTTAAGACCTAGGTCAATAGGATCGTGGGGCGAGATGACCCGGGCATTCTTTGACAAATATTTCCCACACCACAAGACGGATGCCCTTAAAAAACAAATCTCCACCTTTTCCCAGAAAGATAGTGAGACCCTTTACCAAACATGGGAGAGGTATAAGGAATTGTTAGCTAGTTGCCCCCACCATGGTTTTGAGAGTTGGCGTTTAGTTAGTTACTTCTATGATGGATTGACACCTAGGGAGCGCCAATTCGTTGAGACGATGTGTAATGGCGAGTTTATCCAAAAGGACCCTGATGAGGCCCTCGAGTACCTAGATGACCTAGCTAAGAAGTCTCATACCTGGACTGGACCTAATTCCATGGATAGCACTGATAGGACACACCTCACTCCTCCTATTAGAAGCGTACACCACTTGAGAGAGGAGGACAGCCTTAAGGCGAAAGTTGAACTATTAGCCAGACAAATGGGAACCTTACTAGCCAAAGACAATAAATCTATGCATACAGTAGCCAACTTAGAGCCTCAGGAAGTTTGTGCTGTTTGTAACAGGACCGATCATTTGACACAAGAGTGCCCTACAACTAGAGACCCATATGAGAGTCAATGCAATGCATTAGGAACGTATAGGAAACCCTACACACCGTACTCAGACACTTATAACCCTGGTTGGAGAAACCATCCCAACTTCAGTTGGAAACAAGACTCTCATCAGTCGAGTCAGACACCACAACCTAGGAGTTACAGTACCCCACCTCAGTATCACACACCTGCCATCCCTAGGAATTCCTTAGAGGACACCATGCAAGCCTTTGTGGAAACTCAAAGTAAGACCAATCAGAAGTTTGAATCCTTAATAGCTCAGCTAGCGGAAGACAACAAGGAGATTAAAAGCCAAATCTCCAAGTTAACCAACGTCTTGAGTGTGAATGAACAAGGGAAATTCCCTTCCCAAGCTCAACCTAATCCTCAAGGGCAACACATGGCACAGGCTGATCAGGGAGGTGCGAATGTAAAAGGCGTTAATGCCATAACTATTAGGTGTGGTAAGGAGGTAGGAGTAAAAGACACCCCAAACACAACAGATCCGACCAAGGATAATAGTGTAGATACCCCTCAGGAAGACCCAGAACCACATCTCCCAGTTAGAGTACCATTCCCTCAAGCCCTTAGGCCAGCCAACAAAGCTGCAGACCCGAACAGTGAGATCTTAGAACACCTTAGGCAAGTAAAGATCAACCTACCCTTGTTACATGTAATCAAACAGGTTCCCACATACGCTAAGGTTTTAAAAGATCTATATACCATGAAGAGGAAGCACCATGTGAAGAAAACTGCATTCCTAACGGAACAAGCTAGTGCAGTGATTGAACAAAAGACCCCACCAAAATATAAAGACCCGGGGTGTCCCACCATCACTTGCCATATTGGTACATGCGAGTTTGGTCAGGCATTACTAGACTTGGGCGCGAGTGTGAATCTCATGCCGTATTCCATATATACGCAGTTAGGTCTTGGAGAGATCAAGCCTACGTCAGTAGTCTTACAGTTAGCGGATCGTTCTGTCAGAACCCCACGAGGGGTAGTAGAGGATGTCTTACTCCAGATTGACAAATTCTACTATCCCGTTGACTTCTTGATCTTAGACACCCAGTCCGTAGTCAAAACCGAATCCAAAATTCCTCTTATCCTGGGTAGACCTTTCCTTGCTACAGCAAATGCTCTTATAAATTGTAGGAATGGTCTCATGAAATTGTCATTCGGAAACATGACACTAGAAGTGAACATTTTTCACATCGGGAAACAGCCACAAGATGACGATGAATGTCATCAGACATTCCTCATAGATACAATTGTGCCAGAATTGGCACCCACTCTACATGAGTCTAACCCTGTCGACCATCTCCTTCCGGATTCGACCCTTTTAGACACTCTTGAAATAACCAATCCTCTGGACTTTGCTATAGGTTACTCTGTTTGGCAGCAGCAGTTTGAGGCTTTGCCAGAGCAAAGGGATAGACCAAAACCTTATTCGGTCGAAACAACGAAAATTGAATTAAAGCCCTTACCAGAAGGATTGCAACATGCGTTCCTTGGATCGGGAGATACATTACCTGTTATCATTTCCTTAGAGCTTACTGCATCGCAGAGTAAGAGATTACTTGAGATGTTGAGTGAGCATAAATCCGCACTTGGCTGGACCATAGGAGACATCAAAGGTATTAGCCCCTTGATTTGTTCCCATAAAATTCACCTAGAAGATGGAGCTATTCCTCGTAGAGATCCTCAACGTAGACTTAACCCCACTATGAAAGAAGTGGTGAGAAATGAAGTGATAAAGTTACTAGACGCGGGTATTATATACCCAATTGCTGATAGTAAATGGGTTAGTCCTACGCAGGTTGTCCCTAAAAAGTCGGGAGTCACTGTAGTGAAGAATGAGGCAGGAGAACTGGTTCCTACCAAGGTAGTCACAGGTTGGCGTATGTGCATCGATTACCGAAAGTTAAATGCTGCCTCCCGAAAAGACCACTTCCCACTTCCCTTTATCGATCAAATTCTTGAGCGGGTAGCTGGTCACCCATTTTACTGTTTCCTAGATGGATATTCAGGATACTACCAAATTGAGATCTCCTTGGAAGATCAGGAGAAAACCACATTTACCTGCCCGTTCGGAACCTATGCTTTTCGCCGCATGCCATTTGGTTTATGCAATGCCCCCGCCACTTTTCAAAGATGCATGTTGAGCATTTTTAGTGATATGATTGAGAAGTGTATGGAGGTGTTTATGGATGACTTAACAGTGTTTGGCGACTCCTTTGATACATGCTTGCTTAACCTGAAAGCAGTATTAAGTCGATGTCAGGAAAAAGGCCTCGTTCTGAACTGGGAAAAGTGTCACTTTATGGTCTCTTCAGGAATCGTCCTAGGTCATATTGTCTCATCCAAAGGCATTGAAGTCGACAAATCAAAGATCGATTTGATATCTAAGCTGCCAACACCCAAAACTGTTAAAGATGTGCGATCATTTCTTGGGCATGCTGGTTTCTATAGAAGATTCATACAGAACTTCTCTTCTGTCTCTAGACCCCTGTGTAACCTTCTCGCTAAAGATTCTTCATTTGAATGGACACAGGAGCGTGAAGATGCCTTCAGGACGCTTATAACTAAACTCACCTCTGCCCCAATCATGCAACCACCCGATTGGAATTTACCATTCGAAATTATGTGTGATGCTAGTGACTACGCAGTTGGCGCAGTTTTAGGACAAAGACGAGAAGGGAAACCTTTTGTCGTATATTATGCCAGCAGAACTCTAAACAGTGCTCAAATGAACTACTCCACAACTGAAAAAGAACTGCTGGCAGTAGTCTTTGCCTTGGACAAATTTCGTGCATACCTAATCGGCTCTCCTATCACCATTTTCACCGACCATGCAGCCCTTAAGTACCTCCTTTCGAAGAAAGATGCTAAGGCTAGATTGATTAGGTGGATCCTGTTGCTACAGGAATTCGACCTAACAATCAAGGATAAAAAGGGTGTTGAAAATGTGGTAGCAGATCACTTGTCTCGCTTGGAGTTTAACGACTCCGCTGATGGCCCACCAATTCGCGATGACTTCCCTGATGAACATCTTTTTGCAGTCACACAAGCACCATGGTATGCACACATTGTCAATTTTTTAGTTTCTGGTGAGTGCCCGTCCACTTGGAATTCACAAGATAAGCGTAAATTCTTGGTCGATTGGGATGACTACTTATTCAAATACTGCCCCGACCAAATATTGAGACGTTGCATTCCTGAAGATGAAGTTCTCAGTGTGTTGACCTTTTGTCATGCCAACGCTTGCGGAGGTCATTTTTCTGTAAAGAAAACTGCTGCAAAAATTCTGCAGTGTGGTTTCTATTGGCCCACTCTATTTAAGGACACAAACGGTTTCTGCCGCTCCTGTGAAAGATGTCAGAAATTAGGAGCCTTGTCCCGTCGTCATATGATGCCCCTTAACCCTATTCTTGTCATTGAAGTATTTGATTGTTGGGGCATTGATTTTATGGGACCCTTTCCACCCTCATTTGGTTATCTCTACATCCTGCTCGCAGTTGATTATGTGTCTAAATGGGTTGAGGCAATAGCTTGCCGAACCAATGACAATGCCACTGTAGTCAAATTCTTAAAGGAACATGTATTGTCCCGTTTCGGTACCCCTCGAGTCATCATCAGCGATCAAGGAACACACTTTTGCAACCGATCTTTTGAAGCCTTGATGCGCAAATATGGTGTGGTGCACAAGATCTCTACTGCCTATCACCCACAGACAAATGGGCAAGCTGAATTAGCAAATAGAGAGATCAAACAAATATTAGAGAAAACGGTAAACCCCGACCGCAAGGATTGGTCTTTACGACTTCCGGATGCGCTTTGGGCATACCGTACTGCTTACAAGTCCCTTCTTGGAATGTCTCCCTATAGGCTTGTATTTGGAAAAGCTTGTCATTTACCTGTTGAGTTAGAACATAAAGCCTATTGGGCTATTAAAAATCTTAACTTTGATCTGAGTGTTGCAGGTACACAGCGGAAACTTCAGATTACGGAGCTTGAAGAACTACGGAACGATGCTTATGACAATTCCCGCCTCTACAAAGCCAAGATGAAAGCTGCCCATGACAAACAGATAATGAGGAAAACTTTTGAGCCTAACCAGAAGGTTCATCTCTATGATTCCAGACTCCATCTTCACCCAGGCAAGCTGCGATCCAGATGGACCGGACCCTTTATTGTAAAACAAGTTTTCCCTCATGGAGCTGTAGAAGTAGAAGATCCCAAGGACGGCAGAGTATTTAAAGTAAATGGACAGAGGCTGAAACCGTTCCTAGACAATCCGATTCCCGCAGCAGAGGACACACCTCTTGCTGACCCCACCTATGCGGATTGAGTTTTCTTTTTCTCATTGTTGTACTTTATTTATTTATGTCTTTATTATTTCCTAGCTATTTTTAATCTTTTGTCCTTTTTCTTTTTGTTTTGTTTTGTCTTTATTTCTTTTGCAGGATAATTCAATATTTCATCCCGGCTCACCACATCTCTAATCAGGTGAACTCCTTCGTTGTATTTACCTTCTCGGTTGTTACATTGAGGACAATGTTTCATTTAGGTTGGGGGTGGTGGTATTATCATGTGTTTCACCTGGATGGATATGTCTTATTCGTATTGTCCTTTCCGTATTGTTTTGTTTTATTTATTTTTTTAAAAAAAATTGAAAAAAAATTATTTATTGTTTTGTTTTAGTCCCTGATAGTTAAACATAGTTCCTATGATGATATTGCTTGTGTTAGGATGAATTCTTAGAAACGATAAGTCCTTTAATGTACTTTTATCTGATGACTTGAGTAGTTTATCTATGTTAGACTCGTAAGCACTTAATTATGGTTTTTAGCAGTGAAAGCCTGAGTAGTTACAAAGTGACTAGTTGAAGAAATTGTATGTCGATGAATGACCGTTTGCTTAGATATCTATCCTGATTTGCTTGTGTTATGACGTAAGGTATGATTGCAAATAAAAGAAAAAGTCTCTGAAGAAAGAAAGAACCACCTATAACCGATAAGCGTGAAGCTACCCATGGGCGAGTATTAGGACCACCATGAGGAGAAATGCTACCTTAAAGGGTAGGTGTGTTGAAAGAAAAATTCAAAAGAAAAAACAACAAAGAGACGAGAAAGAAAAAAAAATCATACCATATTGAGCACACATAAAAGCAACTACAGAGCTTAATTGAGATATCTAGGTTGGTTAGACCCATCGACCCCGATTTTTAAACGAAATCATTGAGTTGGCTTACCTAGGAATAAAGCTGTGAACGAACCTTAGCACACACACACTTTGAGTCTAGCTTAGATGATTTATTCAAAGATTTAGATTTGAGTTGCGTTGAGTACTTTGAAAGTTCTATGGTTTCATTACTATGCATTCTCTGAGGACAAAACTTATGTGAAACTATTGGGACTATTTAATTTTTAATTTTTATTTTGATTGTATGTTTTGAATGACGTTTGTGGGTATCGTCGCTGTAAGCCCTCACGAGACTATAACTCGTCCACTAGGGACACCTAGGGGTTTAAAGGCTTGTTGCATACGCTAAATGCAATCGTGATCCCTACGAAAGTGGCTTAGATATTTTATTTATTTAATTTTCATTTTATTTTACGCTTGAATTGCTAGAGACTAGCAATAAGCTGGTTGGGGGTTGTGATAAGTGCATGAAAATGTACATTAAACATCACTTATCTAGGCTTATTGTTAAGTATTTAGTTATATATTTTATGTTTTAGTACATAATTTCTATTGTTATATTAATTTAAAAATGTTTATTATTTACACTAATTTAGTGATTTTTATTTGTAGGAATATTAATACATGGATCCGGGAATATTTACAAGTATTTTGGGAACTTCTGGGAAGACACAGGACGAGCAGGAGCATTGGCGTCATGGCGCCAAAATTACATACATTTTCCAGTGAGAATGGCCCCATGGCGCCATTCATTAACAACAAATGGCGCCACAGCGCCATAATGCAAGAAGACATTGGCGCCAAGGTGCCTTGGCGTCTCCAGAACAACCCACCCAGGCCATTTTCCAGAGATTTTAGCGCCCAAGCGCTTTTTATATTGCTTCAGCGCTGCGGGAAAGTTTCCTACACATTCCAGGACTCGATTTTTAGGATTTTCTGAAATCCTAATGATACCCTGACACTACTATAAATACAACTGTTCTTCAGACTCAAAGAGGGAGGCTAGTTACATAAATACAAAAGAGAAAGCAGATCCGTGCAAATTCCCGGGATCAGAAACAATGATTTATCCGATGATTCCCCATCTTATCTCTGTTGTTTCTTCATCTAGCATGCGGAACTAATCTCCCAAGCAAAGCTAAGGGCGAACTCTTGTACCCAACTCTTGTATTCTTGTTATTTGATTCATGGATGGTTTTAATTGATTAATATAATTGTTATTCTCTTCATCTCTTTATTCTATTGATTATTTGAGAACTATATTTTATTAGTTTACATATAGATTCAGTCATGCTTTTTCTATCTATGTGTTGTAAAATTGGTTTGATAGATTAAGGTTGTTTTGCGAGTTGATCTTCTGCTGCAGTATTGCCCGAGGGTATATTGTCGTCGTTAGATAGGTTGTAACGATAACCTTGTGAGTTGTAAACGTAGAGAAGATTGAATGACAATTACCTTAGAACTTAAACTGTGTGTAGAATTGAATATCTTCCAATTTGGATTTGGGACGTGAAATCCTCAATTGTGTAATAACATGAATTAATAACGGAATATAGGTAATAGGTACAAGAGGGACCCTGATGCTTTGCTATTTTTCTCATTATTGTTAAAATCTTTCAAGTCTTTGAATTCTTTAATTTTCCATTGCAATTTAATCTTTTCTTAAATCAGTTATTGCTCAAGTTCTTGATTTAGTGAATCAGTTTCTTTGTAACCATCTCTCTGTGGAATCGACAACCCAACTGTACTGCGATAACCGCGAGTCATATTTGGGCGTAATCAAGACCCTTTTTGTACAAGCTAGCTGGTATATTTGTATGTTGCCATCTGTTTGTCTTCCTTGAAAGACTTATTAGTACCAATAGGCACAATGGACTTCTGGTACATCAACTAGTGTCCAACCTTGGTTGGTATTTATGGAATCCATTTCAGACTTCATGGAACTTTTCCACAAAAGGGAGTCAATACCTTGTATCACTTCCTCATACGTAGCTTGTTCATTCCCTTAATAAGATTAACATCTACATGGGGTGAGATCAGAAACCTATACCTCCCAGGTTATTTTCTGACTCTCTCCGACCTACGCGGTTCTTGTGTATTCGAAGATTATTGGTACAGTTTCATCCCTGATGAATTGTTGGTGTTCCGTGAGGACTCGGTGCCTGGAAAAGTATTACTCTTATTTTCATTGAGTTTTGCTTTCTTCCCACTTACCACTGTATATAGGAATTCCTCTTAGGAAAATCGCATGGAGAGTAACAATTACATTGTTCTATTGTGAGCTGTATAAGTACTATACTTTGGTTTCCTTAGGACCACCTACAAATAGACACTAATCCGATTTGGGTTCTAGTTTGGTGCCATCTAAACATTTAGCATATGTCCAACATTCTCAAATCTTCAGGAATGAGAACCCAGTTTCTTTCCTGTTCATATCTAATATGAAGCCTGTCTAACGATTTACATGGAACCTTATTCAAAATAAGTATTGCACTTATTTAATGCGTATCTTCAGAAGGAAATTGGTAGCTCAGAACGACTCATCATTAACCTTACTATGTCCAATAAAGTTCGGTTTCTCTATTCGGACACACCGTCAAGTTTGGTGTTCCGGGAGGAGTCTATTATGAAAGAATACCATACTCTTTCAAATAATCGAGAAACTTATTACTTAAGTATTTCCATCATGGTCCAATAGTGATGTTTTAATACTATTACCGGTCTGTTTTTATACTTCGTGTCGAAACTCTTTTGAATTACTCAAAAGTTTCTGACTTGTGTGTTTCACTAGATACACATAACCGTAACGCGATGCCACATCCGTAAAGGTTACGAAGTATTTATATTCACCTCTAGACTAGCTAGACATGGGCCCACTTACGTCACTATGAAATACGAGTCTTATTTATATGTCCCAAACTACAATGCCACTTATAAGTCTCAACTGATTTGTAAGGTTTGAGCTTTTTTTCCATATTATATGTATGAGATTAATTTATATTCTAAATATAAATACTGTTATCACATCTAATGTGTTTATCTCATATCATCTTTATAAACAAAACACTTAGTGTTCTAGAATATAAGGTATTTTCGCAACGGGTTAAAACTAGATATAGAGATAATGTTTCTAGTCAAACTAGGTATATGATAATAGTTTCTTAATTTAAATACATGCCAAATAGCAGTTCCAAAACTTAGATTCCCACCGCCAAAAAAACGATTATCGTCTCATTTCTGACTCGTAGTTCGATCTCATCTGAAGCCAGTCTCCTACTAATTAGCAGATCTCACAAATCAGTACATATATTTATATACCACATCCAGTATCTAAAATCCAATTTTAAAACCGACAGTGGACATATTTATAATAAATAAACCTGAAGTTGGATCCTTGTTCGTCTACACTTCCTTCATGTCTGCCTTGTCCATACGGGAGTCACGCTTCCAGTGACCCTATTTGCCACAGTTTAGGCAGACATCTTGGGATATGTCCTTTGTCTTCCTAGAAGACAGCGACGATTTTGCCTTAGCCCCTTTTCAAATCCCTAGAAGCCTTCAGACAAGCCTTGACCTGCTGGGATGTTGAAGTAAGATGCGTTATGCTTCTTACCCTTTTGCAAGCTCTGGCTTTGTATCCTTGAGCATAGCGATTAACTCTCCAAGAGTTTTTCTCTTGCAATTAGTACTTCTAAGATCTAAGAATAGATCTATGAAGATCCTTCAATTTCAACATCATATTATAAGGATATAATCCTTAGTTTTGACGAAGAAATTATGGAGTTTTTGCGGCAAGCATAACAAATTGAGCACTAAAGTTATCATCACGATGAATCTTCCAAAGATCATGTTCTACTATTTGCTCAACTCCGGGCTTAGGCCCGATACAAATAAAGTAACTTCTCGGCTCCCAGGAGTATACTGAGGTTCTATTCCCAATTTGAAAATTGAAGCCGCTTAAAGACATTTTCACTCAGGATTATGTTGTTAAACGCTAATCTTTCAGTTATCTTGATTCCAATAGTCCAACTATCTAATCAACGATTTCGGGTATAATCGAATATAATGATTTCTATAGTCTAACTATATAATCAACTATTATTGATTGGTTATATTCAAATGTATTGATTATTATAATCCAATTATATAACCAACTACAAATGATCAATTAAATTCGAATATATTGATTATATAATCCAATTATATAATCATCTATAAATGAAGTAGTTTGAATATAGTCCAACTGTTTTATTAAAACAACAATTGAATATTAGTCCAACTAATATATTTATATTTAAATAATTAATGAAGAAAATGAAATGAGCGTGTATTGGCAAGTATCTAAATGAAATTGCAAATTTAATACTTGCCTCCTATTATTTTTCGGCGAGCCTCTAACCCTTTTGTGGAGTACTCGAGAAACCTAATTTCCTAGTGGGCTAGAATCCCGTTAAATAACACATAACCTTGACTTTGGCCAACAAATTGTTTGAAACTTAACTAGGTAGATCTCTAAGATCAATTAGATCCCATCCAATTCCTAGATCAAGTAGGTGGGCTTCCAAGTCTGAAATATATATCCAATATATGCCAATATATCTGATATATTCCCTAATCTTTTTCCTCTGAATCAACTAAGCATTGGTTTTGGCACAAAAATCTTAATGAAACCTATTAAGCATGACCCATTGACAGTGGGAAGCTTCGGAATCGAGGCCGATGAAGAAGAAATGACCTTGACTTTGGCCAACAAATCACAACTAGCCCAAGGCGTACGATATAGGACAAAGCCTTCATGATTCAAACATATCCGCGATGGACAAAGGTCTTGACTTTGGCCAACAAACCAATGCCAATCTTGGATCTTGAGAGAGAATCACTCAACGGAAGGAAAAACGCTTAATATAAAATAAGGGTTTTTGTCGCGATTTGGCAACCTATTTATTATCTTAATTAGGTCTCATAATACACCCTTAAGCATGCATTCTAAAAGCATAATAGGCGCGATAAAATTTAATAATGATATTCGGATGGATATATAACAAACTTGTTCCTGAATAAATCTTTACCTTTGTGGAGTACTCGGGAAACCTAGTTCCCTAGTGGGCTAGGATCCCGTTAAATAACACATAACCTTGACTTTGGCCATCAAATTGTATGAAACTTAACAAGGTAGATCTCTAAGATCAATTGGATCCCATCCAATTCCTAGATCAAGTAGGTGGACTTCCAAGTCCGAAACATATATCCAATATATGCCAATATATCCGATATTTTCTCTAACCTTTTTTCCTCTGAATCAACTAAGCCTTGGTTTTGGCTCAAAAAGCTTAATGAAACTAGTTAAGCATGACCCATTAACAGTGGGAAAGCTTCGTAATCGAGGCCGATGAACAAGAAGTGGCCTTGACTTTGGCCAAAAAATCACAACTTGCCCAAGGCGTACGATATGCAACAAAGCCTTCATGATTCAAACACATCCGCGAAGGACAAAGGTCTTGACTTTGGCCAACAAACCAATACCAATCTTGGATCTTGAGAGAGAATCACTCAATGGAAGGAAAAATGTTTAATATAAAATAAGGGTTTTTGTCGTGATTTGGTAACCAATTTATTATCTTTAATTAGGTCTCATCATACACCCTTAAACATGCATTCTAAAAGCATAATAAGGCGCGATAAAATTTAATAATGATATTCGGATGGCTATATAACAAACTTGTTCCTAGAACAAATCTCTCCCTTTGTGGAGTATTCGGGAAACCTAGTTCCCTAGTGGGCTAGGATCCCGTTAAATAACACATAACCTTGACTTTGGCCAACAAATTGTATGAAACTTAACTAGGTATATCTCTAAGATCAATTGGATCCCATCCAATTCCTTGATCCAGTAGGTGGACTTCTAAGTCCGAAACATATATCCAATATATGCCAATATATATGATATATTCCCTAACCTTTTTCCTCCGAATCAACTAAGCCTTGGTTTTGGCTCAAAAAGGTTAATGAAACCAGTTAAGCATGACCCATTGACAGTGGGAAAGCTTCATAATCGAGGCCGATGAATAAGAAGTGACCTTGACTTTGGCCAACAAATCACAACTTGCCCAAGGTTTACGATATGGAACAAAGCCTTCATGATTCAAACACATCCGCGATGGACAAAGGTCTTGACTTTGGCCAATAAACCAATGCCAATCTTGGATCTTGAGAGAGAATCACTCAATATAAAGAAAACGCTTAATATAAAATGAGAGTTATTGTCGCGATTTGGCAACCAATTTATTATCTTTAATTAGATCTCATCATACACCCTTAAGCATGCATTCTAAAAGCATAATAAGGCGCGATAAAATTTAATAATATTATTCGGATGGATATATAACAAACTTATTCCTAGAACAAATCTCTCACTTTCCTCTCTCCCGCTAGCACTATTCATACTTCTACCCAATTACATAATACTTCTAAATAAATCTCATTTACATTGAGGGGAATATGTAAGAAGAGAAATACAATGAGAAAAGTGGTAATAGGCTGGACATGCAGGTCCAATTTAATAAATTCTAAATTTATTATAACAATTTCCAACATTGCCCTCACCTTTCTAATATCCATTCGATATACATTATTCATACATACATCCAAGTATTCACATGAAGCATGTTATCAATCAATCTAATCTAATTAATTAATCTTTGATTAATGACCATCAAATGTTCAAACAACGATTTGATTTGCGTGAGTCCAACTCGTTTAAGAATAAATATTCAAAGTAAGTATTCTTGAATTATATCGAACTATAATTTTAAATCCAATTGAAATTGTATCCAATACTGATTAATATTTAATTCTATTTTAAATTATTACACTTTTAATAGTGACTTTTAGACTTGGATTCCAAATCCAATCTTTATGGGTCTCAAAGGCCCAAAAGTCCAATGGGCTTTTAATTAATTCTATACGCATTGACTTTGGCAATTATGGGTCAAACCTAAGGTGCCAAGGCCCAATTAGGGATCACCCTATGCCAAAAATCAATTTAGGCCCAATTAAAATTTTAAAGGCCCAATTATCATATTTGGACTTTATGGAAATTATTTTAGGCCCAATTGGATCCAACTAATTATCCTAAACCAAACTTGGCCCAACCAAGTCTGTTAAGCCCAAATACAACAATTAAATTAATTCGTTATTCCAAATTACAAATTAATTTAATTCAAGTGTAATTACCATAATTAATTAATTAATCTAATTCTTCCAAAATATTAATTAATTCAATTAATCATGCTTTACATTTCCAATTCATGTCCAACACAAATTGAAGTAAAATCAATCTTATAACATGCATCAAGGCTCACGGCTAAGGCATATAAAATCATTCAATTTGATTTCAATCAAATTAAATCAACATTCAATATTTCTATCATGCCAACAACACATCTAATATGTCAAATTTCAAAAATTCCTATGAGTTTTCCCATGGTATTAATTCGGTCAAGCATGTGAAATTGGGGACAATTAATCTAATCAATTTTTCACAAAATCAATGTCAAACAAATCTAATTAAACATCATCCAAGCTCAACCAAATCATTAATTTAAGAAAATCAAGCTCCAAACAAAAATTTCCAAATTAAAGTTTAAGAACCCTAGAATTCCAAATCAAACTTAGATCGCTCTGATACCATTGTTAATACACCTAGAAAATGCCAAGATCATCTAAGAGTGATTTGTGTATGAATTATCAAGAGAGTTGCAGAATACTCACATTGATTAGTTGAGGAGATTTCAAAAATTCCTTCTTTGTTAGATGTGTTGGAAGCTTCGGATCTTGAAATCGAGTTCCATACTCTCGGGTGAGTTTCCCTATCACCTTGATTT
This sequence comes from Zanthoxylum bungeanum, assembly GCA_019454045.1. NCBI lineage: Eukaryota > Viridiplantae > Streptophyta > Magnoliopsida > Sapindales > Rutaceae > Zanthoxylum > Zanthoxylum bungeanum. The sequence continues at coordinate 199,856 of SKCR01023812.1, forward strand.
GCTCTTAAAGTGCTAGCTTTGCTTGAAATTTTTTCAATAAAAAATTTCCCCAATTAGAGAGAGTATTCGGCAATTGAAAGCAAGAGAGGAGAAGATGAATAGTGACCATATACAACTTCTAAAGTTGACCACTTTAAATAATTCAGTTGAGTGTTGGTGTAGGTTGAGTATAAAACAAGTAATCCAAGCTTTTTCAACTATTACCAAATTTCCTCACATGTCAAACATGTTGATGTAAGTTGGTGGGGCCCCACTTTAATTTCAAATTTAAGTCGGATAATCCAACACGCAACTTCGCTTGGGCCTGGATTCATTTAATTCTGAATTAAACGAATTTGACGTTGCGACTTTATTAACTCCAATTTAATTAAATAATAATATCTTGTAAAATTGTTACGAAAGTCGCTTGTAAATTAATTCTAATTAATTCGTTCACACGAATTAAAATCCAATTTTAATTCCGCTTGAAATCCAATTTCATTTAACATATCTAATATATTATTTTAGCCCAATTAAATAAATGAAATAGTAAAATCTAATTTCACCATTAAATTTATTTTGTCGATTAATTCCAAATTAATAGTGTTCTCTCTTCTCGACGAATTTAATCCTAGATAAATTCTCGACATAATTAATCCTAGATTAATTCTTTCTCTAATAATTAATTCCTAGATTAATTATTGTCGTAATTAATCCAAGATTAATTCTCTCTCTCTCTCATAATTAATCCCAGATTAATTCTGTTCGAGTCAAATCTCATCGCTGAATCTTTGGGAAGCGACCCAAGAGATCCCTTGATATGTTGGCAGTAAATACGGTCATCGAACTATCCAAATACGTGCGTACCCGGTACTACATTCTTACCAATTTATAAGACATGGTTGGCTTCTAGCAAAGCACCGTACCTACCAAATTCTCCATAAATATTCTTTAAAGAAATATATTGTAACATCCCGGATTTTCAGAACCGTTTCAGAAGATTCCCGGATGGATGTTTTAGTCTCGGAGCTTGATGATGATGAAAAATAAGAGTTTAAGTGATGTTATATGGGTTGGAATAATAGATTATGAATTTTCGTCGCGTTGGAAATGTGTGGGATTAAGAGTTAGTTACGGGATTTTCATAAAACACGTAAAGTTTGTGGTTTTGGTCACGAACAGAGGAAACAAACTACGATCGATCTGATTTTTGGGCCATTGGATTCGTTTTTCCGAGACGAACAACTTTCGTGTTGAACACTTTTCGAGAATCACATCAGAAGGGCTCCGAAATTGCAATATTCCTGAAGTTCTAGAATAGGGGCTGATTTGTTATTTTCGCAGGGACCAAATTGATATTTTGTAGTTGGGTACATAAAGCCTTATAGTTTCATTTAATTGCCTTATGTTACGAATACGTCATGCCAAAATTTTGTTACAATCAGAGGCTTATGGAGATGGGTTCTCCTGTCTCCTACCGGTAGCATCTTGGCCTAGGCGGGATGTTACAAAGTTGGTATCAGAGCATGGTTTAAGAGTCAGAGTCAGTAGCATGGTCTAGAAGTTAGTGACTGCAATTGTGGGGATCCAGCTGTCGGAGATTGTCTTCAGTATGGTAAAGACCATGTAGGTCTTTGTACGTATCTTCTATGATAGTTTGATGTGACTTGATTCTATTATACAGTGCTTTGATTGCTTGAATATGAGTCCATGGGTGACTTATTTATTATGAATGGATTAGTTATTTTTGTATAGGAAGATATTGGATTAAGTTAGTACTTTTGCGGCCTTTTGCAGTAGAGAATCAGCAAGGATAAGATAGTATCAGTATAGGGCCCTTGTGAGGCCAGAGGATTCGAGATAAGAACCAGAGCAGTACAATCAATGATAAGAGCCAGATCAGTTTAGCCAGAGAAAAGAATCAGATCAGTATAGTTAGTTTAAAGCCGTATGTGAGCTATTATGGATTCTAGTTTATATATAGTGGCTAGTTACAGTTGAGACAGAGAAGTGATATCAGTGGAGTTAGAGTAAGACTGTTTCCGTACATGAGACCGGGTTGGAATCAGTAGTTGTAAGGACGGAGAAATTTCGAGGATGAAATTTTTATAAGCAGGGGTGAATGTAACATCCTGGATTTTCAGAACCGTTTCGAAGATTCCCGGACGGATGTTTTAGTCTCCGAGCATGATGATGATGAAAAATAAGAGTTTAAGTGATGTTATATGGGTTCGAATAATAGATTATGAATTTTCGTCGCGTTGGAAAATGCGTGGGATGAAGAGTTAGTTACGCGATTTTCGTAAAACGCATAAAGTTTGTGGTTTTGGTCACGATCAGAGCAAACGAACTCCGATCGAGCTGATTTTTGGGCCATTGGATTCGTTGTTCCGAGACGAACAACTTTTGTATTGAACACTTTTCGAGAATCGCATTATAAGGGCTCCGAAATTGTAATATTCCAGAAGATTCTAGAATATGGGCTGATTTGTTATTTTCGCGGGGACCAAATTGATATTTTGTTGTTGGGTATATAAAGCCTTATAGTTTCATTTAATTGCAAAGATTAGCAAAATCCCAAAACCCTCTATTTCGACCCCCCCACGCCCAATTTGAGTCTTGGCTGCTACTGGTCGCGCCGGTGGCCTGCCGGCCACCGCCGGCCGGCGCGACCAGCCAGGGTGGAGCGTCCGGCCACACTGCGACTTTGGGTGGCCGGCGGTGACCAGGAATCGCCGGCGGTGACGGAGAAAGAGGGGAAGATGCGCGAATGGTGGGTAAGTCGGTTCCAGCTCGTCGATTCGTTTCACGAGCCGTGCCACCCGCCAAATCGAAGCCCTCGATGAGTACTATAAGTGTGCGGAGACGGATTTACCGAACAGCGGCCGGAATTACATGAAACGAGGAAAGAAGTCACGGTGAACAGTAGACCTATGTGAACAGTAACTCCGATTGGAATTCCGATTGTACCAGCGCGTTTGTATGGCCGTCGGGAGTCTGAATATGGCCTCGGAATTTTGGTATGACTCTCCGTTCAAAATTTGATATTTTAAAGTGTATCGATTTAGTTTCGGATGTTTCTATTTATTTTGTAGGGTAACGAATTTGCATGAACAAAATTGAATGTGATATAATATGTTAAAATGAAAAATATGGTAGAATCCGGGGTGAATCGGATGAGATATGTTTGATTCGGTAGAATTAGCGAGTTTCCGATAAAACGGAGTTTCTCGCGCGACCGAGCGTAGCTGACCATAATCATGAAAATAGTATATTTAAGATTTTGTGAGGGTAATTTGGTAATTCCGGAGTAGTTCGGAGTTTGTGGAAACTTTTCCGTAAGATTTGCCGTAAACGCGTAAAATGAGGTTCTAGGCTACCCAGCTAGTTGGAATAGTATAGAAAGATATGTATTTGCATAATGAAGTTTAGATCATAATATTAGAGTTGATTCGGGTGCTCCGGGGATGCCCGTAGTTGTTTTAGATAAGTTAGAAGTTCCACAAATTGCGGTTCTGACAGTTGATGTGATTTGTTTTGGCAGATCGGACCAGGACGCGGGCACTCGCGTAGTTAGGTAAGTAACTCATGCTTCGAATGCTTAAGGAAATTTATCGTTGTTTGAAAGTTGTAATATAACACGTTATACGCAAATCATATGTACGAAACCTGTATAGATATAAAGATGAACGTAGATGAAAGAATTTAGTGAATTTGTACCCAGAGATAGATAAGAACAGGCAATTATAATGTAGGTATAAGTTAAAGATAGACAGTAGCATACCAAAGTAAAGAGATACGTAAGTAGGTGCAAATCAGTATATGTATTTATATAGACAGATAAAGCATAAGAAAGATATTATGCTTATGAATAGCATTTAGTGAAACCTGGGTATGGGGGGTTGTAGAAAAACTACACCCTAGGGTATGAGATTAAAGTTTAAAGAATGATAAAAATTGTAAAGAAATAAATATATAAGCACTGATGCATTCAGAAGGGTAAAAAATCAAGAATATGAGCAAAGTATACTGATGATATCTTATGCTGATAAAACATAAGGAAAGTTGCATAAAGTAATAAGTAAACTGGTATATGGTGAGTATGTGTATGTGTGTGTATATTGGATTTGGGAATGAGTTAAATATGCCAATGTGGATTGATATAGTTTCGATAGCATGTATGTGATGAGTTTAAGAATGATAGACAAGTTTTGTGTATGCATAGTAAAATGCATGTATATGAATAATCTCAAAGTGTTTTAGATATACATGATTAAATGTATGTATATGTGTGACATTTAATGAATCGTGGCTAGAGTAGAGAGAAGCATGAGAAACACATATATGCATGTGCATGTGTGTGTGTGTTAAGTTTTCAGTAGTTGAGCAAGCGATAACAATGATTTCAACAGTTTCAAATGTCTTAGAGAAAGATTTCAAATGCTTCTGAAAAGAACCGTATTTCAGAAATTGCTTTTACAGTTTGAGTTACAGATTATGATTTTATGATTTTCGGGGCATGAGGTAAAACCTCACCCCAGTACGTAACTTGAGACACTGATGGAATTGACGGATATCATTTGGATTCGGGATTTGGGATTTGACCTATCCCAGTTGTACATTGTTGGAATTGACGGATTTATACGCATGTGCACATGTGGAGGACTAGGGGACCTCCTAGATCCTCAGCGCTCAAATGGTACATTCCTGGGCGGAGATGGGCCTACGGGCGGAGATGCGCCTTCTGGCGGAGATGCGCCTATGGGCGGAGATGCGCCTTCGGGCGGAGATTTGGTTTTCAGAAAAGGATTTCGGATTTTGGATTTCAGTTTTCAGAAAAGAGTTTCAGAAAAGAGTTTCAGAAAAGAGTTTCAGAAAAGAGTTTCAGAAAAGAACTTAGAAAGACGATTTTAGAAATAAGTATAAGAAAATGAAGATTTTCAGAAAGAGTTCTCAGTTTTCAGATTCTTAGTAAACAACTTTTAGAAATCAGAGATTTAAAGCATGATTCTAAAAAGATAAGTTTTATCAAAAGGTTTCCAAACTGAGTTTCAGAAAGAATTTCAGAAAGTAGTTTCTCAGAAAAAAAAAAGTATTTTCTAAAAGCATGACATGTTAGAGTATGATTATGGTTTACAAGTTACATATTTATATCATATGTTGTAGTTAGCATTTAAAATGCATCTAGTTAACATAATATTTGCAGTATAACTACATCCGCATGTACACATAGTTAATCATGTATGGAACACATTCATATAGAAGTATCACGTTGTAAATACACGTGCATAGTAGCATGACCTTATTTGTATGAATTCGCATTAATGATGATGGTATGAGATGTTTACTTACTTTGAAAAGAACGTACAGTAAGGATACTTGACTTGATGAAACGATAACACATGTTTGTACTTTGGTACTGGTTTGATAGTAAACAAAAAAAAGATGTTAGATATCCGATTTGATGGTATTTCAAGATAATGGAAGAGAGAAAGTTAAGACAAATACTTGCAACCTGAGTAGTAACAAGTATGGAGAGTATGTAGAATTTAGTTATATGCTTCAGTAGTAAGATGAAACTTCTCGCGTTGGTGATATAGAAATGTATGTATATATAAACATATGTAATATAGAAGTTTGATGGTGCAATAACAAACGGAAGTTGACAGATGTTGATCAGTTAAGGTACAGTCCAAGTATCAGGTTTGTTAAATGATTAAGGAATAGACATTTAATTAAAATGTTATAACTTAAGGTAGTAAAGTAAAAGAAGATAAGAAGTTAAGAAAAGGAAAAGGTGTGAGACTTGTGTGTGAGCAACGCAGTATAATGTACTATGATTATTATACAGATGAGACCTTAAGTGTGTTGTAAATTTAAATGGTTCTGTTACGAATTAAAATTTAAATTATATAAGAGCTTGTGTACATGGTTTTTATGACCGACAATATTATTAATGAAAAGAGGATATATGTCGTACATATGATAGTATGGTTTATTTAATAATGATATATGATTGCAATGATTTCAAATGAATAAACTAGAAGCATGTTACGAGAAAACAGATAGAGATGAGTGTATGGATGCTCACATAAAAAGGAATATAAGAGATGGATATTTGCCAATTTGCTAGGAACCAGATAGTATGAAGAGTTGGTAATATAGAGGATATGTGAATCACTTAGAAATCCCATGAATAATATGTAACTGAAATTTAAACCTTGCATGTGTATGTTGCTAAAGGTAGGAGCATAGTTACTTACTGAGTCTTATGACTCACATCTTTTCAGTTGCGGTTTTGCAGGTTAGTAGCAGTTCTGTAAATTACAGCAGTTTGGTGAAGACTTTGAAGATAGTGGATCGCCCCAATTTGCAGTCAACGGAGTCCCGAGTCCTGGGTCGAGTTATGGGTCCTCACGGCCCTTGTCTTTATATCTTGCATTTGTATCATATGAATAGAGTTATGTAATAGTTTTGTTATAGCATAATTTTATTTGAGTTCTGGCCGGAGGCCAAGTGTTTTGTTTTTGTTCATTGGGTTCTGGCCTGAGGCCGAGATTTGATAGTTATGTAGTATCTTGGAGCTGGCTATAAGCCAGGTTGCATGATGTTACGAATACATCATGCCAAAATTTCGTTAGAATCAGAGGCTTATGGAGATGGGTTCTCCTGTCTCCTGCCGGTAGCATTCTGGCCTAGGCGGGATGTTACATATATAATCTTTATCAGGCGTAGCATATGTAGTTTTATATATTACGATCCAGTATCGAATGTCACATGCTAGGCATGGGGTTGGAATCGTGTCTGCCCCATACGAAGTATATATCAGATCTCCAGTAACTAGTCTCTATAATCGGATAATCATGACCTTGTCATATTATCCCGATAGCTGCAGCAAACTAGAGTACCAGTTCCGTAACCTGCATGATCATCATCTCCATATGACCGAAGTTATACTTCCATCTTGACATCACACCCAATACACTATGATTCTCAGTATACCCAGAAGAGGCTTACACAGAACCTGTTAAAGCTCCGGACGACCAAAACCAAAGTATACTGATTATCGCAAGTATTAGCGATGCAAGTCTCAAGTTAAGACCAAATACACCTACCCTGATTCGGACTCTCATAGACACATAGTCATACTACCAATGGGATTCCGAGGGTCTATCCAGAGCGAAGTTGTTTCTGCACCATCGGTAAACAGAACCTTTCATTACACTTGCATGAGTACCCAATACCCAAATATACGAGAACTATACCGTTACGCTTCCATAACACGCACAAGTGTAATACTAGCCTACTCTGCATTATCGATATCCAGTCTCGATAATACTATGACTAGGGATTTTTAATGATTAAACCTTACGTGGATTAATACTGTCTCATATCTTATTAATTCGATACTAATCATATGGACTTTTAACATTTATATATCTAGGTAATCCAATTATAAACGATAAAAGAGCAATTTCCTTTGTCACATAGTTAATTTGTACAGCAACACCATGTTCTGTACAAATAGTGATGCTATGGGTCATAATTATCCAACATTTAGTCCAATTCCAAATAGAGGCCTAATTAAATAAATTCCAATATTCCAAATATCACAATTTTTAATTAAAGTGTATAGCCATAATTAATTAGTTAAATTAACATTTTCAAAACACCAATTTAATTAATTAATCATTCTTTATCATATTCAATTTATTTCCAACATAATTGAAGGAAAATCAACCTCCAACATGCTTCTCATCCCATGGCAATAGAGCATTTTTATATCCAATTTTGATTTTCAATCCAATTAAATCACAAATCAATATACTCATGCATCTAAACACATCATAAACACATCCAATGGTCTAAAAATCACAAATCACCATGCCAATAAGGGTCCAAGTATTCAGCCATGCTATATAAATTATGGGAAAATTTATTCAATTCATTTTCTCAAAATTAATCTTGCATAACTCTAAGTTATCATAATCTAAGCTCAACCAAATCATCAATTTAAAGAAATCATGCATAAATCATAATCGCCCCAAATTCAAGTTTATGAACCCTAATCCATTTCATGCTTAAATTGGCTCATGATATCATTATTGGGTTCTCTTAAACATGCCAAAGATCTATTAAGCATAAACAAGTGTGAATAATCGAAGTAAGATTGCGGAAAAAATACTTACAACCATCGGTTATGGCGGATGTGGAGATAACAAAAATTTTCCAACCTTTGTGTAGTGCTCCAAGCCCTCATTTGTTTGTATGTTGAGCTCAAACTTTGATCTTTGAATTCCAAACTCCAGGGGATAGTTTCCCTATCACCTCTGTAGACTGTTTTAATGTGCTAGCATCCAAGATTTTGAAGCGAAATCAATAATATATGAACCCTAGTTTCACGCCACTTTTAGAGAAAAAAGATAGGAGAGTTTCAGCTTTTGGAGAGGGAGAGGAAGATGGAGAGTGAGTGATACGTATGATTTTCCAAATCAAACTGAGTAATAACAACTTCAAAAGTTAGTATAGGTCAATCACACAACAAAAATAAAACAGGTAATGTGTTTTACAAGTCAAAACCAACTAACAAATTCCATCAAGAAAAGGTGATGAGATTGACTAGTGATGTGACTTGATGTGGGCCCCACTTTAAATTCAAAATTTGAGTGGGCCCGTAAAACATATTCCGGGCTCAGGTTCGTTAATTCTGAATTAACAATTTTTTCGTTGCGACTTAATTAAATATTAAAGTCGCTAACGAATTAATTCTAAATTAATTCATTTGCTCGAATTAAAATACAATTTTAATTCCGCTTTGAAATCTAATTTCATTTAATATATCGAATATATATTATTTAATCGATTAATTCTAAATTAACCGTTCTCTCTCTTCAAATCGAATTTTATCCTAGATAAATTCTTACGGTAATTAATCCTAGAATAATTTTCTCTCTCTTCTAATTAATCCCAGATTAATTCTATTCGAGTCATACGTCATCGGTGAATCTTCAGGAAGCGACCCATGAGATTCCTCGATATGTTGGCAGTAAATCTGGTCGTCGGACTATCCGAATACGTGCGTACCTTGTACCATGTTCTCACCGATTAAAAGACATGGTTGGCTTCTAGCAAAACATCGTGCCTACCCAATTCTCCAGAAATATTCTTTAAGGAATATATAATATATAATAGGCGTAGTGTACTAAGTATTGCGTATTACGATCCAGTATCGGATGTCACATATATCGGATTACTAGCAACTAGTCTCTTTAATCGGATAATCATAACCTTGTCATATTATCCCGATAGTTACAACATATTAGAGTACTAGTTCTGTATCCCTACGTGATTATCATCTCAATATGACTGAAGTGGTACTTCCATCTTGACATCACGCCTAATACACTACAATTTTCAATAAACCCAGAAGAGGCGTACACAAAACCTGTTAAAGCCTCGGACAATCAAAACCAAAGCGTATTGATTGTCGCAAGTATTAACGATGCAAGTCTCAGGTTAAGACCAAATACACCTACCCTGATTCAGATTCCCATAGACACATAGTCATACTACCAATAGGATTCCTAGGGGTCTATCTAGAGCGAAACTGTTTCCGTACCATCAGTAAACACAACCTCCTATCACACTTGCATAAGTATCAAATACTTAAATATATAAGAACTATGTCATTACGCTTCCATAACACGCACAAGTGCGATACTAGTCTATTCCGTATTATCGATGTCCAGTCTCGATAATGCTACGACTAGAGATATTTAATGATTAGACTTTCGTGGATTGATACTGTCTCATATCTTATTAATCCGGAACTAATCACAAGGACTTTTATCATTTATATATTTAAGTAATCTAATTAAAAATTGATAAAATAACAAATTCTTTTATCACATAGTTAATTTGTATAAAAAACACAATGTCTTTTACAAATAGTGATGTTATGGGTCATAACTGTCCAACATAGTAGTGTCATTGATGAAGAGATAAAAATTAAGAAAAATATTCGATTAACGAAATAACTTAGAACTGTGCTTTATGAGATTTTATCACATAAGCATTAGATGATTATTCTGTATAGTAAATGATGGTCTGATACAAGATCATACCATAGATCCTTATCTATTTAATGAATATTGTATTCAAGATGTGATTAAATCTCATTTAACCAACGATCTTCATTAGACCACAGATTTATTAAACTAATACATCAGATGTATGTAGTTTAAGAATTATAAATTATCTTGGATAATTTTCTTTACTCTGTAACTTAGTTATGAGTTGTAATGACTTAGTTGCGTGTTTCTAAAAGAATATATATTGAACGTCTTTAATGGTTCGAGAACTTACGATATGTTTCTGATGAAACGGTGGATATAATATTTTGAATGGTTTAAAGATATTCTATTTGAAGTGTTGAAAACTATATTTTTAAAATTCATCATGAGTTTTAAAATTGTTCAAAGATTTTGATATGATCAAATATATGAATTTATGGCAATTAGTTCTAAAGTTATTTAATGAATGTGATTATTAATCAATATTATTCTTCTATGATTCCATCGTGATAGAATTGATCAGTGGGAGAAATCAAATCTTATATGATCTGATTCATTTGATATTGAGTGTTACTAAATTAGTTTTTAATACTCTTAGGGATATGCTCCACTAATATTAATTCATTATTTTAATTAATGTTTCATTAGATTTTACAGTTATATATATGATATGTATAAGTAGAAAATTCGAATCTTGAAAAGTTTGAGATTTGAATCTTTCTTTTGTAAAACGGTTATATAATTGAAAGTACTTGCGCCTCGGAGGTAGAAGTCAAAGTTTATCATTTATTATATTTAATAGAATATTGTATTCTATTTGATAGAATTTCTTTTTTATGATCCCGAGTAACAAAATTATTTTATTACATAGTGTGTAACATCGGATGTTGACCATTGTAGAAAAAACTTGACTTAGTGAAGTCAAATATGAGAGTGATAAACTAAAAATGGAACTGCATAATTAAAAAGATAAAAAGACCCTTAGACAGCTTCAATATAACTTCAATAGAATATCAGAATCATTAGCGTAGTATTTGATACTTAATAGTTCTGTTGATTTCTTATCGAAGAAAATTATCCTATAACTTACAGTGGGAGCAATATTTGATATCGATTTTGAAAGTTAGCATTAAACCATAGATCTAAGATTGTCTGTAGCTTACTACAATCAAGCTTTGAACTTGATTAAGATTTCGTTATGAATCGTTCATAAAATGTGCAAATTATTTAAGCAGCAAAAGCAAAGTGAGCTTATTAAAGTTTGACCTTTATAGTATGAAAGAGAAAGGTTATACTCAGCAATTCTAGTCATACTAATTGAAAAATTAAAGATCTGTTGGTTAATGTTGATATTAAACTATGTGTTTTGGCTAAAGAATGCAAATTGGGGTTCCTGAATGGTTTCTTCGAATAAGAGATCCATTGTGAGTTCTTTGTTTGAAGAGTTTATTCTAGAATGGCCCTGGAGTTTGTATTTTGCTAAGATCACAGTTTGATAAACTAACTTATAGAGCCTATTGTAGACTCATGTGAGCATTCCGAAAATCTGTGTTTTCTAATTTTGATAATAGTCAATTGTCTGATTTTATCAAAGTATAGAGAATATATATGTGATAGTAGGGTCAGTGGGAGTGTATAAATTTCGTTCTAGTGTTATATATCCCAATGACATTGCCATTATTAATGTAATAATGAAATGTTTGTGAGGTAAAAGGTTTACCTAAGTTTTCCTTTCTCCGTGAAAACAGTGGGAGTAGTTTCTGTTATATTTGATATAAAATTTTATATATGATATAAAATAAGAGACTTGTGAGATACTCTCATTAATCGTGCATTAGATATGATCTAACAAATGACACATCAAAACTATCTATATGACAGTTAGTAAAACTATTTGACAGTTAGTGTGTCTTTTAAATATAATATTCATCTTTTGTAAATGATGGTTCTTTTATCGAAAGAGAAATTGACTAGAATGTCTAGTCAATCTTATGCATTATAGGATGATGGCATAATGAATACTACATTATGTGCGAGTAAGTATATCAATTTAATCGTAATTGTTACGAATTATTTTGATACCTTGCAGACCATGGGATGTGTCTTGAAACATGTTCTTTTATCTTTGAGATATTAAGAACGAGTTTTTTTTATTCATAGAGAATATAGTCTGCAACCATTAAGATCAAATTAGTTTTGAGTCTAATTATGACATTAGACAGTCTACGTCATATAAAGTCATAAAAGATACAGTGGGAGTGTCACGAATGATTCTACTGTGTAAGTGGAATTAGTTGTAACTTATGAAGTATTGACTTAAGAAGTTGCATACTGACCTTATAGATTAGAAGTTTTGATATTAGTATTGTGTTTGCAGTTATCTACATATTATTTTGGATTGGATCTCTAAATATATAGACAACTTAATAGCTATAACATAATATTGATATCGCATCTAAGTCATATTGATGTAAAACTTAGGTTCTGCAAAATATGAATGATGATGGTTAAGGGAAACGATTGGGTTTATTGGACAAACTCAATTTGTTATAGCAGGGTTACTTATTATTGCCTAGCTTTTGAGTGCTATGTGAGCTCTTGAGGTTTATGAGTATGTGATATACATTTAGATGTGTATATGATTCCATGGATTGGCACTAGAGAATATGGGAGAAATTGTTAGGATTGTTGCTCGAGTGCAAATTCGGATCGTATTTATGTCCGATTAATGAATACGAACAATTACTTTTTCCATAATATTACTTATTTAATGGTAGCACCTATTGTCTTTTATATACATATTCGATCTAATTACGATTAGATATATAATTATGATTAGATTGAAACTAAATCTGATTTAGTGATACGTGTATATTAGACAAAGACCCTAAGATTTACAATATAGTGCACAGTTATAATGTAGTTTGTAATTGACATTAGGAAGCGTCACTATAAGTTATATATCTTTAAATAAAATTCCTAGTCAAGATTTACTAACACGTGTCGGTTAGTAAAATCTGTTGAGACTAGTACATGTCGTGTGTCGTAACTTGGTCTGATAGTTTATCCCAATGAACCATGAGTCTCGGGAGACTCGTTTAGACATATAGATATTTATTTGATAAATATTGAACGACACACTAAAGATTTCTTAATATATGGTACACCAACGTCAATAGGAATCTTCTCGAGTTAAGCGAGTATAGTGGTCTTTTGACTTGAGATACCACAGTGGATATATGAGTTATCCTCCCCACTTTGATGGCAGTCACGCCACCGATCTATTTAGATCAGACTTCCACCTGTTCGTTGAGTGTGAACTGATGCTCATGATATCCAGTGCGTATCAAGATAGAATCCTTCAGTCCTATGTACAGAGCATATATTTCCTACACGTGTTTGTGATCTAGTAAATCCATGTCCGTGGTATAACTTTGGAAGCAAGTTCCGAATGTTATTTAGAGATAGTAAATTTTAAAGTCGACTATATTATACCATAAGGATTTGATGTTCTTATCTATATCCCATGTATAATATTGATAGCCTGTGACGGAGAGATTATACGTATGTAATGACCTCTACTTGCATAGTTTAGGAAGATTATCCATGGTCGTCATAATTCATGAGTGGGTGGATTATGGGCACGAAATAGGATTTCGTGACAGATAAACCTAAACTTAGAGAGTCCCACAATATGAAGTGTACTCGTTAAGAACTTGAGCAAAATGTTATGAATAATATAGATTATTCATGATACTTCAATGAATTAAATGAGTTAATTCAAGTCGTTTAAATGGTTAAACGAAAATACATGCATTAAGGGCATTTTGGTCAATTGATAATTAATGTGTATTTGTATTTGTATTTGATAAAAAAATTTGATTTGATACATATTAATTATTTGTCAAATAAGATTTTTATACATGTCATTAATATATGTATTTTTTATTTAATGTAAATAAAAAATATATATATAATAATAATCGCATTAATTAATTATTTAGATATTTAAATGTTAAATATCAAGATAATTAATTATTTCTATAGTATGCAATATGTTTGATTATTATTGGTTACATGTGGCATGGTTTTATTAAACTTAAAGTTTACAAATTGGATTTGTTAACTTAAAGGTTATTATTATTTAATTAGATTAAAAAATGACCAAAGTACCTTTCTTTCTCACCCTAAGTCGGTTTTGGCCTTGTATTTAAAGATGAAAATTTTGTTTTTTTCATTCATTCACCTCCATGGCCGAACATAATATCCATAAAAGCTCCAAAAATGTTCTTGAAGAATTAAGGAAGAAAGTGAAGAAAATCAAGAAAAAGTTTAAGGAATTTAGGAGATTTTGAGGTAATCTTCATAACTCTTAAACTCATAAAACTTGTTTCTTGTTCTTGAATATCGATAATAGTTCTAGGGTTTGTTCATTTCTTAGATTTTGGGGCTTTTTGATTTTGAGGATAGATTTGAAGGCTATATGCATGTGTGAAGTTAGATTGCATAAATCATTGTAATATTAGTTCAATTTTATTATTTGATGACTTGTTGCTATTATAAAATGTTATTACCACTCTTGTAACTCCTAGAATTGTTCTTGGGTTTTTCATTTATGGTGACTTTACTGGTGTAATAATTATTATGATTAATGTTGAGAAAATTGGATTTAAAGCATGAAAAATGATATTTTTTTGTTACAAAAATCAGATCTGAAAATTCTGTGTTTTTGGTGATGAAAAGTATGTTGTATAAATGTATTGGACGTGTTTCTGGCATTGGAATAATTTCTAGAAATTATTTCAGAGTTGAAATATGCGAAAACGGTGAAATGAGAGAAGATGAGGAAGGGTATGAGGAATACCTTGAGAATTAGGAGAGCTATTCCCAACTTACAAATGAGAGAATTTTTGAGCAAATGAAGTAAATGAGCCTCCATACCTTTCTCTCATTTTGGCGCTTCGTTTTCTCGCCTAAAAGATGCCTCGTAACACCCACCAGGACTATAGTTTTAAAGGGCCAAAACTTTCAATGACCCATTCAACCCAACCAGAGCCCAACCAATAAAAAAATGTAGGCGTAAGTGTTGACTGGGAACATTTGAAAGAAGTATGTATGATTCAAATATGTATCATTCATGCAACAAACGAAGGTACTACTTCTTAGAGAAACCACCTCTATTATCTTGAAAATGATCCTAAACAAAGATCAACAACATATCATCTACTTACTAAAGAAGTTCATCAACTACTATCTGTTGGTTTTATTCTAGGTCCCAAGATCATCAAACAAGCATGAAGATGTGTGAAATACATATCAAAGAAGTTGCAGAATACTTACATTGATCGGTTGAAACGAAACGACGAACAAAAACCTTCAAAAAGCTTGCTGGTTTAGGCACCCACTGCAGCAGATTTTTGTCCAAGAATTTCAGTTTTGAGCTGAGATTTGAGCCTCGAATATGCGTCAAACGATTCCCGGCTCATGGGTGGGTTTCCCTAACACCTTCGTATAACTCTCGGTGTGCTAGTACTTGGCAATTTTGCCACAAAACTTGCCCAAGAACCATCATCATTCACGCCCAAACAGTGCAGTTTTCTGCCTTTGGGCGTGAGCAATGTTGAAAGAAAGAGAAGAGAAAAATGTGATTAGGTTAAGGGAAAAAGTGTCGAACACTTTGCTTATATATTTTCCAAAATATATTAAATCATTTACCAATTGTTTTTGCCTTTTTAAAACAATAAAAAAACAAATGTAAATGTTTTAATTAATTCTTTTACCCTTGGTAAAAGGTGAAAGGGAAAAGCATTTTATTTTTCCAAAAAAATCAAAACTTTTCCCCCCAAAATTTTCCCTCCAAATCTCAATGGTCAAAGTCAAAGAGTCAAAGTTACTTTTTCAAAAAGCGATTTGACTTTTATGACTTGCGATGTGATTTGTGATGCGACTTGCGGCACGTGATTCAAAATCGACGTAACGTCGCAAACACATTCCGAGCTCGGTTTCGATAATTCTAAATTAACGATTATCTCGATGCCTCGTTAATAAATCCAATTTACTAATCACGTCGCTCGAGAATTAATTCCAAATTAATTCAAGTGCCCGAATTAAAATCTAATTTTAATTCCTAATCGAAATCCAATTTCGTTTAATATATCGAATATATTATTTATCGATTAATTCCAAATTAATCGTTCTCTCTCTTAAAATTGATATTTTATCCTAGATAAAATATCTCCGTAATTAATCCCAGATTAATTTTCTCTCTCTTCAAATTAATCCCAGATTAATGTATAATGTGAGTCATATGTCATCGATGTATCATTGGGAAGCGACCCATGAGATCTCCGGATATGTTGGCAGTAAACTCGGTCGTCAGACTATCCGAACACGTAAGTACCAAGTATTACGTTTTACCGATTTACAAGACAAGGTTGGCTTCTAGCAAAGCACCATGCCTACCCAATTCTCCGAAAATATCCTTACAGGAATATGTGATCTATATCAGGCGTAGTATACGTAGTATTGCGTATTTCGATCCAGTATCGGATTATCACGTGCTAGGCATGGGGCTGGATATGTGTCTGCCCCGTACGAAGCACATGTCGGATGTCTGGTAACTAGTCTCTATAATCGGATATACATGACCGAGTCATAATACCCCGATAGCCGCGCAGCATATAAGAGCACTAATACCGTATCCTACGTGACCGTCATCTCCATATGACTGGAGTGACACTTCCGTCTGACATCACACCCAATACACTACGATTCTCAATATACCCAGCATCGGCGTACACAGAACTTGTTAAAGCCCTGGACGACCTCAACTAAAGTACATTGATTGTCACAAGTATTAGCGGTGCAAGTCTCAGGTTAAGACCAAATACACCTACCCTGACTGCAGACTCCCATAGACACAAGGACATGCTATCAATGGGATTCTGTGGTGGTCTAATCCAGAGCGAAGCTGTTTCCCATACCATCGGTGAAACACAACCTCCTATTACACTTGCCTGAGTATCCTATACCCAGATATACGAGAACTATGCCGTTATGTCTCACATAACACGCACAAGTATAATACTAGCCTTTTACGCATCTATCGATGTCCAATCTCGACAATGCTCTGACTAGGGATGTTTAATGATTTATCCTTCGTTGATTGATACTGTCTCATATCATTCTCAATCTAGGAACAAGTCATAAGGACCTCCCATCATTTATATATCTAAGGTGATCTAATCACAAATGATAGGAGTGCAATCTCCTTTGTTACATAGTTAATTTGTACAACAACACTATGATCTGTACAAATAGTGACGCTATGGGTCATAACTGTCCAACAATCTCCCACTTGGCCTTTAGCCAGTCACTCGAGTGCCTAACACCCGAACTATGTACGGTTGGCTCAAATTACTGAGAAAAGCTTTCGTCAGCGGATTTGCACAATTATCGTCTGATGTGATTTATACGATCATCATATCGCCACGATGTATGATCCGAATGAATCAGATGAATAGTCGAAGTATGTATCTGGATCGTTGATGAGACCATTAATTCTTTAGCCTGTGCTGACGCCCAGCTCAGCCGCTAACAGAACTATATCTAATCCAATTAGATTTATTTATTGACCCAGATGGCTTCTATTGCTGCCTCAGCTGCAGCAATAATCCGCATGTGTTATTTTTTCGGTAACAGTATCTTGCTTGGAAGATTTCCAGCTCACTGTACCGTTATTCAAACTGTATAGTACCGTTTACGACTTTTAGTCGTTTTATCGATTTGGAAACTTGCAGTAGTGATCCCAGTCACTTCAAGTTCTCCTTCTCCACAGATTAAGACAGCATCCTTAGATCTCCAAGATTCTAACGGATGTTCTTAACATCAATCAAGTGACTATCACTTGGATTGGCCTGATTGTGAATCCATATGCTCAAAGCGTATGAGACACTAGGTCGCGTACATTTTAATGTACAATTTCCCAGAGAGTTTTAGCAACTTAAATCTATCCTAGTAGATCTTTATTCCTAGAATAAAGGTTGTTTCTCCCGAGAATTCTACGGAGAATTTTCTCTTGAAAGCCAAGCTTTCACCGATTATTTTATGGGAATATCATTTCCAAGAAATGAATATATATTACATTATCATTATTATAAGGACAGCCACTGTCTGTGCACTCCCACTAACCCTCTCATATACACAAGAATCATTCTGTTTTGAATCAAATCATTGACTATCATGATTACATCAAAACAATAGTTCCAAGAACTTTATGCTTGCTTCAACCCAAACATGGATCGAACAACACGCAAACCTAGTTTGCTGGTTTTAATACGACAAAATCGTCAGGATGTTATAAACATCCTCCAAAAGGTTTCCTTTTAAGGAAAGTGATTTTGACCTTTAACTGACACATTTCATAAATGAACGTGCAGCTACAGTAAGCATTATCCAAATGGATTTACCGTGGCAACAGGTAAAAGGTTGAACCGTAATCAACACAATGTTGATAACGATACCTTTCCACTACAAGCCTAGCTTTGTACGTTGGTATGTTGCCTTCCATGTATGTCTTCCTTGAAGACTTATACAGTACCTATAGGCACAATGCCTTATGGTACATCAACTAGTATTTTAACATAGTTGTTTTACATGGAATCCATTTCGGACTTATGGCACTTTGCCATGAAAGGGAGTCGATAACTTGTATCACTTCCTTATACGTAGTTGGGTATTTCTCAATAAGATTGATATCTTTATGAGGTGAGATCAGAAACCCATACCCTAGGTTATTTTCTGACTCTCTCCGATCTACGCGGTTCTTGTGTATACGAAGATTAATGATATATGTTCATCCTTGATGAACAGTTTGTGTTCCATTAAGGACTTCATGCCTTGAACAGTATTACTCCGATTTTCATCGAGTTTTACTGTCCTCCCACTTTCCACTGCATATCGGTATTCCTCTAAGGAAGACCGCATGGTGAGCAACAATTACAATTGTTCTCCAGTGAGTTGTATAAGTACTATACTTATGGTTTTCCCTAGGATAACCTACATTTGGCACTTATCCGATTTAGGTTTTAGTTTGGCATCATCCAAACATATGCCCAGCATACCCAAATTGTTAGGAGTGAGAAACTCTGTTTCTATCCCTGATCATATCTATTATGAATTCTGTCTAACAGATTAATATGGAACCTTATTCCAAATAAGTTTTGCACTGTTAATGCATATCCGTTGAAGGAAATGGTAGCTCAGAGCGACTCATGATAAACCTTATCATGTCCCACAAAATTCGGTTTCTCCGTACGGACACACCGTTAAACTGACGTGTCTCGGGAGGAGTCCTCATTTGAAAGAATATTTTACTCTTTCAAGTATTTGTGAAACTTATTGCTTAAGTATTTTCATCATGTTCATCACGTGATGTTTTAATACTTTAGCCGATCTGTTTGTCTACTTCGTGTTGAAACTTTAAAAGTTTCTGATTTGTGTTCTTCAAAAGTAACACATAACCATAACGTGATGCCACATCCGTATAGGTCACGAAATATTCATATCCATATCTAGCCTAGCTAGATATGGGCCCACTAACTTCACTATGAATAGGGCTTACAGATCGATGGCATTTATTACTATTACCAAGTAAATAGTATTTTAGGTACTTTACCTAAGGGATTAGATTCGTAGACTTTATTTGAATAATCAAATCAGTCCTAGTACCCACTCTTCAAAAGTGTGGATATACGAGTCTTGTTTATTGTGTCCTAGACAACAATGCCACATTTAAGTTTCATCTGATCAGATCAGTATGAGCTATTAGTTTGTCATATTATATGTTCGAGATTTTATTTATATTCAAAATATAAATACTGTTGTTCACATCTAATGTGTTTACCTCAATGTCATCTTTATATAATGAAACACTTTAGTGTTCTAGAATATAAAGGTTTATCCACAATGGATTAAACACTGATATAGAGATGATGTTTCTATTCTAACTAGTTACATTACAACAGTTTCCTAATTTAAGTACATACCCGAAGGTAGTTCCTAAATTTAGGTATCTATGGTCGAAACAGCGACTTTCGTTCCTGTTTTCGATTCGCAGATTAACCTCAGCTTGAAGTCAGTATCCTGCTCACAGCAGATTCTGAACATCAATACATATATTTTATGTACCACACTAAGTATTTAAAATCCAATTTCAATACTAGTAGTGAACATAATAATGACGAATATATTTAAAGTCAGAGCCTTGCTCTTTCTTTAATTCCTTCATGTCTGCCATATCCAAACGGCAGTCATTTTGGGATATGTTCTTTATCTTCCCAGAAGATCATAATGATTTCGCCTTTATCCTTTTCAATATTTCAGAAACCTTCGGCCAAGCCTTGGGTTTCTAGAATATCGAAGTAAGGTGCGCCTTGCGCTATTAGCCTAATTGTAAAGTTTGACTTTATCTCATTGAGAATAGTTATTAACTCTCCAAGAGTTATTAATTACAATTTTAATACTTCATTAATCTTAACATAGATTTATGATATGTATGGTGGATTAAGCACTTTAAGTTATCATCACATAAATCTTCCAAAGATTATGCTCTACTATTTGCTTAATTCTAGGCTTAGGTTTAACAAGTTATTTTATCAAATAAAGTAACTTATTATTTATTTCCAGGACTATCCTGAAATTATTCCCAATTTATAAATTAAACCATTTAAACATTTTAATCCAAGATTATGTTTTAAATGTCCAATCTTTCAATATATCTTGATTTTAATAGTCCAACTATTTAATCAATAATTATGGTACTAATTATAATGATTACAATAGTCTAACTATTTAATCAACTATAATTCAATAGTTTAAAATCAATTATATTGATTACTATAATCCAATTATAAAATCAACTATAATTGAATAGTTTGAATATATAGTCCAACTATTTAATAAAACAACGATTTAAATATTAGTCTAACTGATATTTAAATCATAACGACGAGTGATATTTGATTGAGCGCGTATGGTAAGTAATTGAACGAGTATTGCAAATTCAATTCTTGCCTCCCGCTATTTTTTCGGCGAGCCTCTAACCCTCTGTCGAGTACTCGGGAAACCGCATTTCCTAGTGGGCTAGGATCCCGTTAAATAACACACAATCTTGACTTTGGCCAACAAATTGTATGATATTTAACTAGGTAGATCTCTAAGATCAATTGGATCCAATCCAATTCCTAGATCCAGTAGGCGGATATCCAAATCCTTAACATATATCTTACATATGCTAATACATCCAATGTATTGCCTAACCATTTTCCTCTGAATCAACTAAGCCTTGGCTTTGGCACAACAAGCTTAATGATCCCAGTCAAGCGCGACCCATTGACCATGGAAAGCTTCGTAATCAATGTCGATGGACAACAAGAAGTGGTCTTGACTTTGGCCAACAAACCACAACTTGGACAAGACACCAATATAGAACAAAACTCTCGTGATTCAAACACATCTTCGACGGACAAAGGGCTTGACTTTGGCCAACAACCCAATGCCAATCTAGGATCTTGAGTATGAATCACTCAATGGAAGGAAAAACGCATGATATTTGATGAGGGTTTTTCGCGTGCAAATTGGCTACCAATTTATTATCTTTGTTAAGGTCTCATCATCATACACCCTTAAACATGCATTCTAAATACATAATAAAGCGCATATGAAAATAAAAACAATAATGATATGCGGATGGATACTTAACACATTGATCCTAGATCAAATCTCTCTTTTATCTCTCTCATAACTAGCACTTGTATTACTTCTACCCGTTACACTACACTTCTAAAGAAACCTCAATATATAGAGGGGAATAGATGAGAAGAGAATACAAATAGAAAAGAGGTGTTAAGGCTGGACACGCAGGTCCAATTTAATAAATCGAATTTATTACAACAATTTCTAAAATTGCCCCCATCCGACTAATATCCATCCGAAATACACTATTCATTCATCACAACCAAGTATTCACACAAGCATGTTATCAATCAATCTAATCAAATTAATTAATCTGATAATTAGTGATCATCCAATGTTCAAACAACGATTTGATTTTGATCGAGTCAAACTCGTTTTGCGAATAAGTACTCAAAGTACGAATTCTTGAATTAAATTAAACTACGTCATTAAATCCAATTTAATATGCATTCAATTCTAATTCATTATTTAATTCCAAATTAAATATTACACTTTAATAATAAACCTTTTACGACTTAAATTCCAAATTTAATCGCAACGCGTCTCAAAGACCGATTACATCCAACGTCAATTCAATTAAAGTCCAATGGGCTTTTAATTGATTTCTTAAGGCGTGGACTTTTGGTCAACTCGGGTCAAACCGAATAACCAAAATCCAATCCGGGATTTACCCCATTAGCCCATAAATCAATCTTGGCCCATTAGGCCCAATTAAACTTTAAAGGTTCATTAAATCGCATTTGGGCTTTATGGAAGTGGTTTTGGGCCCAATTGGATCCAATCCAATTTGCCTAAACCTAACTTTGTACAACAAAGCCCAACAAGCCCAATGACAACTTTAAAAGCCAAAATCCAATTTCAAGGCCCAATTAATTAAATACAAAAATCCAATTTTACATTCAATTAACCTAAAGGTATTACATGATTAATTACCCAAATTAACATTTCTAAAACATTAATTTTTACAATTAATCATGCACAATTTCATTATCACATGCCCACACATTTAATGAAAAATCAAACCCATTTTCATGCTTCAAAGTCTTGGCAATTTGGGGATTTTATGTCCGATTCAAATTCAATCCAATCAATTACACAATCGACATTAAATCATATACCCAAATGATTTCCAATTCATCTAATGAACAAAAATCAAAATTCCAAGACAATTTAGGCTTATCAAATTCGGCCACCATAAGCAAATTGGGGAAAAATGATCCAATCAACATTTTCATGAAATTGATCCTATCAATCTTCAATTCAACTATATTTAAGCATACTTAATCATCCAATTTCATAAAATCATGCTCAAATTGAAAATACCCAATTTATCATTTTAGGCCAACTTTAATATTTGGGGAAAAATGTTTCTAACATTAATTCATGAAATTGATCTAATCAATCTTCAATTAAACATGTATTAAGCATACTTAAACATCCAATTTATTCAAATCATGCTCAAATACAAAATACCCAATATTTAAGCCCTAAACTTTCATGCTTGAACCTAGGCTCTTGATGCCATTGTTGGTTTTATTCTAGGTCCCAAGATCATCAAACAAGCATGAAGATGTGTGTAATACATATCAAAGAAGTTGCGGAATACTTACATTGATCGGTTGAGACGAAACGACGAACAAAAACCTTCAAAAAGCTCACTGGTTTAGGCGCCCACTGCAGTAGATTTTTGTCCAAGAATTTCAGTTTTGAGCTGAGATTTGAGCCTCGAATATGCATCAAACGATTCCCGACTCATGGGTGGGTTTCCCTAACACCTTCGTATAACTCTCGGTGTGCTAGCACTTGGCAATTTTGCCACAAAACTTGCCCAAGAACCATCATCATTCACGCCCAAACAGTGCAGTTTTCTGCCTTTGGGCGTGAGCAATATTGAAAGAAAGAGAAGAAAAAATGTGATTAGGTTAAGGGAAATAGTGTCCAACACTTTGCTTATATATTTTCCAAAATATATTAAATCATTTACCAATTATTTTTGCCTTTTTAAGACAATAAAAAAACAAATGTAAATGTTTTAATTAATTCGTTTACCCTTCGTAAAAGGTGAAAGGGAAAAGCATTTTATTTTTCCAAAAAATCAAAACTTTTCCCCCCAAAATTTTCCCTCCAAATCTCAATGGTCAAAGTCAAATAGTCAAAGTTACTTTTCCAAAAAGCGATTTGACTTTTATGACTTGCGATGTGATTTACGACGCGACTTGCGGCACGTGATTCAAAATCGACGTAACGTCGTAAACACATTCCGAGCTCGGTTTCGATAATTCTAAATTAACGATTATCTCGATGCCTCGTTAATAAATCCAATTTACTAATCACGTCGCTCGAGAATTAATTCCAAATTAATTCAAGTGCCCGAATTAAAATCTAATTTTAATTCCTAATCGAAATCCAATTTCGTTTAATATACGAATATATTATTTATTGATTAATTCCAAATTAATCGTTCTATCTCTTTAAATTGATATTTTATCCCAGATAAAATATCTCCGTAATTAATCCAGATTAATTTTCTCTATCTTCAAATTAATCCCAGATTAATGTATAATGCGAGTCATATGTCATCGGTGTATCATTGGGAAGCAACCCATGAGATCTCCGGATATGTTGGCAGTAAACTCGGTCGTCGGACTATCCGACACGTAAGTACCAAGTATTACGTTTTACCGATTTACAAGACAAGGTTGGCTTCTAGCAAAGCGCCATGCCTACCCAATTCTCCGAAAATATCCTTACAGGAATATGTGATCTATATCAGGCGTAGTATACGTAGTATTGCGTATTTCGATCCAGTATCGGATGATCACGTGCTAGGCCTGGGGCTGGATATGTGTCTGCCCCGTACGAAAGACATGTCGGATGTCTGGTAACTAGTCTCTATAATCGGATATACATGACCGAGTCATAATACCCGATAGCCGCGCAGCATATAAGAGCACTAATACTGTATCCTACGTGACCATCATCTCCATATGACTGGAGTGACACTTCCGTCTTGACATCACACCCAATACACTACGATTCTCAATATACCCAGCATCGGCGTACACAGAACCTGTTAAAGCCCTGGACGACCTCAACTAAAGTACATTGATTGTCGCAGTATTAGCGGTGCAAGTCTCAGGTTAAGACCAAATACACCTACCCTGACTGCAGACTCCCATAGACACAAGGTCATGCTACCAATGGGATTCTGCGGTGGTCTAATCCAGAGCGAAGCTGTTTCCCGTACCATCGGTGAAACACAACCTCCTATTACACTTGCCTGAGTATCCTATACCCAGATATACGAGAACTATGCCGTTATGTCTCACATAACACGCACAAGTGTAATACTAGTCTTTTACGCATCTATCGATGTCCAATCTCGGCAATGCTCTGACTAGGGATGTTTAATGATTTATCCTTCGTTGATTGATACTGTCTGATATCATTCTCAATCTAGGAACAAGTCATAAGGACCTCCCATCATTTATTTATCTAAGGTGATCTAATCACAAATGATAGGAGTGCAATCTCCTTTGTTACATAGTTAATTTGTACAACAACACTATGATCTGTACAAATAGTGACGCTATGGGTCATAACTGTCCAACACTATCTCCAGATGATAGTATTACAGTTCCCTCCTGACCACTTACCATTTTTGTGATACAGGTCATTGTTCCATTCGGCACAATAAGAAAGGTTACATTATCGGATTGTCCGCCATCAATCCCAGTCAACAATGTATATTATTTGTTAATCGATAAAAAAATACTCTTTATAAATAGCAAGCCATGAGCTGGAAAAACTCGATGAGACTTCTATATGAAAGGTATAAAAAATCAGTAATGTTTTCTAACAATGTTCATGAACACAAGCAAGGTTATGTGAGTGACCCTTATTCGACATAACATTGTGAACCACTCTATTAGTCATTGTAGACACTGTATTTTTACATAAGCCCAATGATGAGCCTCGTATAGAGGCACTACTTGAAAAGTTATGGAAGTCTGGGGAAACGAATACCAGAAGGAAAAAGTCCAAAATTAGCACCTCATTGGATTCAGACTAACTAGCCAGCCGCGGATTCTCTCAGTCAATTTCTGTTTTAAACCTTAACCTCGGCCCAACCCGTAACCCATGAAAGCCTAGACAATCCATGCCCACACCAAACACCACACAAAGCCCATGCACCACACTCTCAAGGCCCAAAAGACACCATACACGCCCAAAAGAAGAAAACCCCATGCAAAACACATGCTCAAATTCCCTCATCAACACTTTTCAATTTAACAAAGATTTGAAATCCCATGCAAAACACATGCTCAAATCCCCTCAAATCACTTTCTAATTTAGTAGATTTTGGGTATCCCATCCAATTTAACTAGAGGTTGTATCCCAAAATAATATATTCCCAAATCAATGTGATTTATTTCCATGATTTGGAGATCTCTAGTCATTATAAAAAGGAGCAATCACCAAACTAGAAAAGGTGACTCTCTCTCTTTCAAGGCTTCACACGGATAATCAAAAAACCTAGGCTAACACATTCTTCTTCTTTCACACGGCAACAAGCAGCCCCCAAAAACCATCCAATCACCATGAAACAACAAAGAGAAGACCCTAAGTAGCATCACCAAAGCCAACAAAAAGCATACCACAAAACAACCTATAACCACCGAACAAAACAATAACAAACAGCCATCTTCCAAACAAAGCAGCACATAAAAATAAGAACCCCCACCGAACAAACAACCATAATGCCAAGCCAAAAATCCTAGCCCACCACCGAACAAATAAGAATGCCGAAAAAACACAAAAAAAATAAATAAACAAAGAAATCAGAAAGATCACCGTGAAAACAACAGTAAAGGACTGAGAAAAAAAAGTATAAGACCAATGAAAAAACAACCACAAAACCATCCAGCAAAACCAACGTAAAAGCAACCACAAAACTAGCCCTTATCACCGAAAAACATTGCCAAAAACAATAGCCCAAAATCACCAAAATAGCAACCCAAAAACAGAAAACAACAGCAAAAAAAACAGTGAGCAAAAGATAGCAAACAGTAAGCTAAAAATAGCAAATAGTGAACAGCAAGCAAAAAATAGCAAAACAGAATGTGAAACAGCAAACCAGAAGCTGTAAACGGTGACCTAGCAATCCTTCCAGTAACGGCCTAATGCACTTCCGAGAAAAAAACTTAAAAGGTAATACCTGAGGGCACTATATTTATTTTATAGTTCCGAACACGACATGCTAGGCTAGACGTGAAATATGTCTAGTCGGGTATGCAAAGTCCTACATCAAAGACGGCCAAATTTCTGGTCATATTATTTTTCTTCTTTAGCATTTCATTATTCATTATTTATTTATTTATTTATTCAATTTCATCGTTATTTTCATTATTCCGCATTTATTTTATTATTTACATTTTTTATTTCGCCTTTATTTTATTTGTTTATGTTGGTAATTATCTGCATATGTATTATTATATTATTACATGCCTATTTTTATTTACATTGCATTAATATTTATGTGTTATTATCCCTTCCGGTATATCCGATGGAAATCCAAACGTAAATTCCAAAGCCGAATCCGAATGGACTGTAGTGCGGTCTATACTTATACTCATATATACATGATTAACCCATTTTTATTTACTATTTATTTTTTGACGCTTTATTTGCTTTTGATTATTATGATTCTTGTTATCATACCTTCTTTTTATTAATTTAATTTGCTTTTATTTATATTAATGTTTATGGGTGTGCAAATTTGTGTGTTTATTTGAATTATCTTCCATGAGCTGCATAAGACTTGGCTATACCCGTCCATTATTCTGGCATAAGTAAGAGACCATTATGAACCCAACGGTTTGAGGTCTTCCCTTACGAATGGT
Source organism: Zanthoxylum bungeanum (assembly GCA_019454045.1). NCBI lineage: Eukaryota > Viridiplantae > Streptophyta > Magnoliopsida > Sapindales > Rutaceae > Zanthoxylum > Zanthoxylum bungeanum. Next base: position 227,565 of record SKCR01023812.1, read on the forward strand.
GAGTGCTGCCTTAAATTATTTCCCAGTTCATACTGGGTGACGACTCATTTATTCTCCGGTTTATTCCCCGCGGGCTACTCCATACTCTCTACGAGCTGCTAGCCAAATAGTGTCGTGGTCACCGAGCATCATAGATATAGCGGTAAACCCCACTTCGCTTCTACAGATGGCGACTCTATTGGGAATAGAGAATCGACCCCGAAACAATGCCTTGTAGTGTCCGTGGCTTTAGCTTTAGTTACCCAAGTCCCATATATTTTGCATACCCTTTTTACCTCGATGGCGTCATGTATCGTGAAGTCGCTTTCACTAAAGGCGGTGGATTGTAATGTGATGACCATCACTAGTTGGCAAGTACCCTATGGTATAAAAAAAAGGAACGCTCAATTGGTCGCTCGAACATTTGAGTGGTGAAACCTAGTTATGAGCAACCCTTTCACCGGTGGGAGGCTTTATCCATACCCTTATAAGCCCATATATGAACCATAGTTATATGTCCTATAGAAGATACCCATATTTTTGTGTTTAGGACCATTATCGTTTGGATCCATTTAGGCCTTTCGTCATAAGATACGAACTTGTTGAGCTATTTAAACTGAGACGCGTTTGTATCTTATGATGGTTGGACCAAAAGTTTTCAAAATGACGATGGGCCACCATTTGTTTGGGCCCTCTATCATTTGAAGTTGTTTAGTCACCTTATCGCAAAAGTGTAAATCTATTAGGCCTTTTCAACTGGGACAAGTTTGCACATCGCAATAATCTGATTGAATGCTTTAAAATGATAATAGGCCAACTTGTATGAAAACCTTGATGGGTTTATTGTTGGACAATTATGACCCATAACATCACTATTTGTACAGATCATGGTGTTGTTGTGCAAATTAACTATGTGACAAAGGAAATTACTCTTTTATCATTGTAATTAGATTACCAAGATACATAAATGATAAAAGTCCTTATGATTAGTTCCGAATTGAGATAGTATGAGACAATATCAATCCACGAAGGTTTAATCATTAAATATCCCTAGTCGTAGTATTATCGAGATTGGACATCGATAATGCGGAATAGACTAGTATTGCACTTGTGCGCGTTGTGGGATCATAACGGCATAATTCTCATATATTTAAGTATTGGATACTTATGCAAGTGCGATATGAGGTTTTGTTTTAACGATGGTACGGAAAATAGCTTCGCTCTGGATAGACCCCGTGGAATCCCATTGGTAGTATGTTTGTGAGTCTATGGGAGTCCGCTTCAGGGTAGGTGTATTTTATTTTAACCTGAGACTTACATCGCTAATACTTGCGACAATCAATATACTTTGGTTTTGGTCGTCCAGGGCTTTAACCGGTTCTCTGTACACCTCTTCTTAGAATATTGAGAATCGTAGGTATTGGCTTGCTGTGATGTCAAGATGGAAGTATCACTTCAGACATATGGAGATGATGATCACGTAGGAAATGGAACTGGTGCTCTTATATGCTGTAGCTATCGGGATAATATGACTAGGTCATGTTTATCTGATTATAGAGACTAGTTACCAGATATCCGACATGTGTTTCGTACGGGGCAGACACAATCCCAGCCTCAGGCCTAACACGTGACATCTGATACTGGATCGACATACACAAGACTACGTATACTACGCCTGACATAGATCGTATATTCCTTTAAGAATATTTATGGAGAATTGGGCGCTTTGCTAGAAGCCAACCTTGTCTCATAAATCAGTAAAACGTAGTACTAGGTATGTACGTGATCGGATAGTCCGACGACCGGATTTACTGCCAACATATCTGGGGATCTCATGGGTCACTTCCCGAAGATTCACCGATGATGTATGACTCGCACTTTATTAATTTGGGATTAACCAGTAGAGAGAGAAAATTAATCTAGGATTAATTACGGAGATATTTTATCTGGAATAAAATACTATTTAAGGAGAGAGAACGATTAATTTGGAATTAATCGATAAAATAATATATTCGATATTTTACACGAAATTGGATTTCGACGCAGAATTAAAATTAGATTTTAATTCGGGCGAACGAGTTAATTTAGAATTAATTCATTCGCGACGTGAATAGTAATTATGCTAGGCATAATTATTTAATTAAATTTGATTTAATTACGTCGCAACGGAAAATTCATTAATTCGGAATTAGCGAACCCGAGCCCGGGAGTGTCTACGGGGCCGCTCATATTTCGATCGAGTGGGGCCAACAAGTCACATCAAACATCAAATCAATAGTCATTCAAGTGATGGATGTCTTGTCAATTTGAGTGATTGACAACCAGTCACTATTCAAGAGTGATGTGAGTTGTTGGAAGCATTTATTGCCATTTTGGCTCCAAAATTGTTTTTACTTTTTGGAAAAGCTTTTACCAAAATTTTGAATGACTTTTGTATATGTTTTTGGAAAATAAAATACAAAACAACTCTCACTCTCTCATCTTTCTCCCTTGGCCGAAACTTGGCCATTTCTTTCCTTTGGATTTGGCTTGGCCGAATCCTTCAAAAACCTAGTTGGAAAATTTGTGGCAAATTTCCAAGGTGCTAGCACACTAAAGAGGACATACAAAGGTGATAGGGAAACCTATTCATGAGCATGGAATCCATCAACAAAGCTTGGAGCTTGAAGATCATTTCCATAGAGCTTGAAGAACCCAAATGGAGAAAAAAGTTGGACATGGCCGAGAGCCACCTTGGAGGAGCATAAGTTTTTGTTGTTCTTCACATCTCACATCCGATCATTGTAAGTATGATTCCACCATACTTCTTTATTGTATTCACATGATTTCATTGCTTGAATTGATCTTAGGACTATAGTAGAAACCCAACACTTATAAGGTCCAAACATAATCTGAATATGCTAAATGTATGAGTCTGATATCCGCACTAGCTTTCATACAGGAAGGGTACGCCTTGTTATGGAATATTTGTATAGTTTTGGATATCTTTAAGTCCATCCCCATAATCGTGATTACCGAGGTCTCAATTCGTCATTTCTAGACAATTGCACGATCCCTATAATAGGTTTAGTCAATATTATAAATGGGTGGTGTTTGTCTTTTACCGATGGAAAGGGACTGAGGTAGCCAAGGTTCACCCCTCTAGCATAGGAGAGAACGATTTTATGTACCCCACATTAGTGCTCAAAATAAGCCATACCTATGATAAAAATGGACTTACCATGAGTATGCGAGGAATAGGATCGGAAGGATATATGCTGTTTTGATAACCACATGCATCTCATGCATCGCATGCATACACGTATCACATGCATACACGCATCTTGCTAACTTCTTGTCTTAACAGCCATCATAGATATTCGTTGGGTTAGAGAAGAATGAAGATTTTTCAAGAAGAGGTTAGCAAACATGAATGCGTCAAATAATGAAGATTCCCACATGGACAAATTAGAGACCAATATCACCACAATTACCGAGCAACTACAAGCTTTGACCAATGTTGTGGCCAATCTGACAGTACCCCACGTAGTGGGAACATAAAATAATGAAAATGAAAGACATGAGGATCCCCCAAATAGAGTGAGTGAAGAAATCCATGTTTTTTATGATGACATGGCTGAGTATGCTAAGAGAACTATAGCTGAGCCTCAGGAAGATTTACAGAAACTCATAGAACAAGTAGAGTCAGTCAACTGTAAAATGAAGGGAAAACATAAAGATCTGTTAGACTATATTGTGATGACTTTGAAAGAATAGCTGCCTCCCCAGTTTAATATGCCTGACTTGGCCAAGTGCAACAAAAATGGAGATCCTCAGGTTGATCTCTGACAATATGTTTCAGTAATGAGTTCAGTGGGTTTTTCAAAGTGCCAAATATAAAAGATGTTTGGGATGTCATTAGAAAGAGCACCTGTATTATAGTATCATGGCCTAGAGAGAAAGATCAGGGATGACATGAGAACTTTAGTAGAGGTCTTTCTGAACCAATATGTCACGTACCTAGAGATAGACTTGTCGCTTCCTGACCTAGAGAACACCAAACATAAGTCAGAAGAGACTTTCAAAGATTATATGGATCGTTGGAGAAGCCAACTCTTGAAGATGCAATCACGATCCTCGGAGAATGACCAAATTAAAATGATCATTAAGGGCATCAAGTCCTCCATTTATAACTGTTAGGGATATGCCCTATACCAAACTTGTGGATGGGCTACATGTACATATATTTGTAATATTTTCATTAATTAATAAAATAAAAATATTTATTAAACATGGCTTACATAAATCATCAAACACTATAATAAAGCCCTAGGAGTAATAAGATGATGGCTTCCACGCCTTATGAGAATCATTACTCTTAAATATTCCTAGTTATATTTTTGTGAATAATCTGGGTGTTGACAAAGCAGAGAGACTAGCATGATGATATGATCCGCCCTTAAATGGGGTAACCGATCTCATAGGCTACTAGCGGAGATTCGTCTGTTTGGTGTATCACATGGATGCTTGAGTTGCTCGTGTCCATTGAACCGACTATCAAAAGTTTTCATATGGAGTGTTTATCCCATGTGTCTGTGAGAACTTTCATGTATCGATTATATGACTAGTCCTTAGACTTGAGGTCCTTATAATCTTATGTGTGGATCAAATAACTTTGACATTCTCCTTCCCCGGTTCAAAAGATCCGAACATAATGGTATGATTAGGCCATTTTTTGAAACACATGAAGTTTGTAAAGATACAACAGAGAATCGCCACTCTCTCGGATAATATTTTCATATTAGAGTAGCATTCCAGTTCGCGGGTTGATATGTGTGATCATTGCTTGAGATTGTGGCCACTGCAGAAGAATCATGTGAGATTCTTGGGTTAGCACGATTCATGACACTATCAACAACATACATTTGACCATATGGGTAGAAATTTTCTGTACCCTAGGTCAATAGGTGGGGATACAGTGAGGCGAGGGACCGTATCATAGGTAAATCGCATACAGAATGGGTATATATATCTTTCTTTCCTTCTCATTTGGGGGCCTTGGCATGTTGCTAGATGTCAACCTTGGTCATTGAAATCGAACGACCATCTGATCGGAGGATAATTTATATTCGATTAAATTATCACGATTCATATCATGTCCAACTTGAGGGGAACCCTAAAGGTCACACACAATAAAGTCGAAATCAATGGTTAACAGTGCACAATACATATTTAACAGCATATATGATTACTGTAGGAATTGTTCATAAATGGTTCAATGTGTTTAATTATTGAACAGATCATATTTGAGGTTCCATAGTGGCTTAGGGATTGGTGAATGACGATAGGGGCACTTTTGAAATTGGAATAAATATATAAAAAAATAAAAAATTACTATTCACATGAATAGTAATCATGAATTGTAAAAAAATTGTTATTTTTGTTATTTGTTTTGAATTCCAATTCTGCCCAAACTCTTATTATGGTTTTATAATCTCATTAAACCGCTAAATTAAGATCCAATGGCTAAGATTAATTGACTTTTATCCCACATCGGATTCTTAATTAATTTTATTGTCTTTGGAGTACTATATAAACCCAAAGAATTCTTCACAAATTTTTGTACCAAACCTTTCAAATTTTTTGCAACTCTAAAGTTTAAAAGTAAGTCACTGATTTTGAGGATCCTTTAGTCTAATTGACTAGAGGAACCTCGAGTTAAAAGTTTTGAGCTATTTGCCTAGGCTAGCACCAATGGCAAAATACCAGTGCACTCATGGCTAGTCTTGCCGTTGAGTTTTGGCTTTGGTGTGTACATCTTTGGAGGCCACACACTTTGGTGGCTCTTTGGAACGTGGAAGAGCTTGCTGAGTTTGAGAAAAGCTTGTAGATTGGAGGGAGGACCGGATGAGTCTACAGTTCAAGTAAGTCTTTTTCTTTTTTTATTTTAATTAGAGTTTTTATGATAGTTAGCATGTTAGGTTTATGTTCTTTGCATGTTTTATGAGTTTTATGTATAGAATATATATAGTAACCTGCCTAGACTTGTAGAATAATCAAAACAAATTAGTCTTAGGCAAAGGAAAAGCGGCATCGCATCATAATTTTATTTTTCCATTGCGCACTTACGGCCGCTTCCTAAAAGTGGTATCAGCGCGCCGTTTTTATTTCTATTAGTTCTCACTTATTTGAACTCGAAATTGGGTGTTTCAAAGCTCGTTAGAAAGCTAACACCCTGAACTTAATTTTATGCAAAATTTTTGCATGATTTGGATAAGATTTGAATTGTTAAATAGCATTTAAATTTCATGCTTTTGCAAAAGAATATGAATAGTGAATTTATTTGAATAAACTAAAATGCAATATCATAATTAAATATTAATCAAAGTTATTTAATGCCTAAAATAATTCCAACATATTAAAAATCATATGTTTGATGGCATGATTATTTTAGGGTGCAAGCATCTAGAGACTTTCTAAGAAATAGAGAGTGTATTGCTTATCCCTTAGCTAAGTAATTGTTCCGTGATGAACTTAGAGATTTATTAACTTTAAGGCTAATAAATATAAATCACTTGTTTAAAATAAAAGACATTATAAAAGATACAAGTGGGGTGGGACCAAGGTGTTAATAAAACTTTCCAAACTAAAGTTAATATAACCAAAGGTATTGCTAGAGTTAGATAATGATTTGGTGTCTTTCTCCACTCACTACCTTTTTATAGCCAAAAGGAAAAGATGTGAAGACATCTAGATAATCATTTAATCAAAGCTCACCTTAAAGCATATTTAAAGTGTTGGACTAATTTGGAGGATCTATTATTTATTCCTGTCACCAAGGCGATAAGAGCCTAAAAGGTAAGGGTATTTAAGAGAGTTCACTCCACCCTCCCTCTGGGGAATTTTCAATGGGGGAATCCATTTTAAAGTTATTCACTTAAACTTGCTAAAATCCTCAATAATAATTTAAGTCTAAAATTTACCTCCCATTGTAAAGTATAGACCCAGAGGGCTTAAACAGTATTAACAATGATTTGACTTTTCTGAGTCATAAGACGCAGCGAACCTTAGGCATGGTCTTATAATTTAGTGGCAAAGATTGGGTGTCCATAAGGAATAGCATAAGCTATGGCATGTTTGATTGTCCAACCCAATGATCAAGGAATTGTGATTTATATCATAAATTGGTTAGAAACCTACCTAATTAACGTATTTTATAACGACTGACCCTAGTCGGAGTTATGAAATGATGATAATGGGATCCTTACCCACAAAAAATCCATCATATTGGGGTTGATGTGATTTGCTTAAAAGTTTAAAATAATTGAGTGGGAGAAAATTCATAATATTAAAAGCCATGTTATTATGAAACATTAATGAAAACATATTCCTAATTTTAACATTCTCTCTTAACAGGTGGGTTAAAATATTTCACAAATATTCAAATGGCAAGTATCACTTTGTTCCATCCTTGATGAGCATAAGCTCAAAGGGGACAACTACAATGACTGGTTTAGAAACCTTAAAATTATCTTACGACAAGAAAAGATTTTCTATGTTCTTGAATGACCATTTCCCCTTGAACCCGCAGAAGATGCTGACCAAAATACATTCGATGCTTGGAAGAAACACGTCGATGATAATGAGCATGCAGTTTGCATAATGCTTGGCTCTATGTCGGACAAAATTCAGAAAGCTCACGAAGAGATGGATGCTCAAACCATCATCTTTCACTTGAAGGAGTTGTATGCAACTTCCGTTCATATTTATTCCAAACAGGATATAAGAAAGAATCTGTCAGTGGACATGTGCTTAAGATGATTGGCCACATTGAAAAATTGGCCAACCACGGATTCATCATTGATCATGAGATATGTCAGGATCTAATTCTTCAGTCCTTACTAAAAGAATTCTCTAACTTTTTTATGTAATTTCATCTGTCTGATAAAGAAGCTACTTTAGTAGAATTGCACAATCTGATAAAACAAGCAGAGAATGACTTGAAACCGGAGCTTAAAACCTCCTTAATGCTTACGGGTACGGACCTGAATCCACGAGGCCAAAAGAAAAATAAGGACAAGGCCAAGGCTCCAGATCACCTAAAGCCCACTGGTAAGGTGGAGAAGAAAAAGGGAAATGGGAAATATTTCTTTTGTGGAAAGAAAGGTCATTGGAAGAAAGAATGCAGATGCTTGAAAGCCAAGGAAGCTAGGGAAGCCCAATACTCCAGGTATGTTGTATATGATTGAACTATATTCTTAAAACTCTGAACCTTCTAGTTGGGTGCTTCACACTAGTTGTGGGACTCACTTATGTAACAATGTGCAGGGCCTGAGAAACTGTAGGAGACTCCGTCATGGGGAGGTTGACTTACGCATGGGTAATGGAGCAAAACTGGCTGCATTGTGCATGGGGAATTATTCATTAGTTTTGCCGAATGGTTTAGTTTTAGACTTAGAAGATTTTGTTTATGTACCTTCTCTAGTAAAGAACATCATTTCAATTTCTTCTTTATGTAATAAAGGCTTTTCATGCCTAATTAGTTGTAATGAATGTTCTATTTATTTCAATGAAATAAAATATGGAGATGATATTTTGAATAATGGTATCTATGTCTTACAAACTAACAAAGAATGTTCAGCCTCTAATATATACAATGTTAACTCGAATAATCTCAATGAATCACTTTTATGGCACTGTTGCTTAGGTCATATCAATGAAACAAAATAAACTAAGCTACACAGGATGGATATTTCAGACCCTTCAAATATGAACCTTATGGAACTTGTGAGTCTTGTTTACTTGGTAAAATAACCAAATTACCCTTGAAAGTTAATAGACAGTGTACAGCAGAGACATTAGAACTCATACACTCTGATGTATGTGGACCAATTCAGTCATCGCTAGAGGTGGATTCTCCTACTTCATTACTTTTATCGATGATCACTCGCGATATAGGTAAGTATACCTTATGCAGTATAAATCTGAAGCCTTTGAGAAATTCAAAGACTTAAAAGCTGAAGTAGAAAACCAGCTTAATAAAAGTATTAAGTCACTAAGGTCTAACCGATGTGGTGAATACTTAGGCAATGAATTTCAAGATTACTTGAGAGAAAATGGCATTATTTCCCAATGGACTCCTCCGAGAACTCCAAAGCATAACGAGGTCTCCAAAAGGAGAAATCGGACATTATTAGATATTGTCCGATCAATGATGCCAGACATGGATCTACCACTTTTATTTTAGGGTTTTGCTTTAGAAACTGCAATATTACTACTAAACCAAGTTCCTTCCAAGCCTGTTAGTCAAACACCATATGAGTTATGGTCTGGGAAACGTCTTAGTCTTAGTTATCTAAGAGTTTGGGGATGTGACGCATATGTCAAGCTCACACAAACTAGTAAATTGGATGATAGGGCAGGTAAATATAAGTTTGTAGGATATGTCTTGAACTCAAGAGCATACGTGTTCTACGTCCCAAATGAACAAAGAACATTTATCTCGCGAAATGCTAATTTCTAGAGAATGAATTCCTTCTCAAGATATATAGTGGGAGTAGACTTGACCTCGATGAGGTATGAGAAGAAAAAACTAACATAGAACTAAATTCCAGGCCTCTCAAAAGGGTAGCGATGGAACAACCACAAGGTTACGAACTCAGAAGGTCTAGTAAGGAAAGACATGAGCTGGAAGATATGGTTTCCATATTGATGAGGAACATGATTAGGTCATTTATAATTACGATCCCATTAGTTATGAAAAAGCAATGCGTGAAATTGATTCAGTCAAGTGGCTTGAGGCCATGAAATCTGAAATAGACTCTATATATCAGAATCAAGTATGGACTTGGTAGATGCACATGAAGGGATAAAACCCATAGGCTGCAAGTGGATTTACAAGCGTAAAACTGATGCAGAAGGCAACATCCAAACCTATAAGGCTAGGTTGGTGGTGAAAGGTTATAGACAAATCCAAGGAATTGACTATGAGGAAACCTTCTCGCCTGTTGCAATGATAGAGTCCATTCAAATTTTACTGGCACTAACTGCACACTTTGATTATGAGATTTGGCAGATGGATGTCAAAATAACTTTCCTTAATGGGAACCTCGTAGAGGAAGTCTTTATGACACAACCTGAGGGGTTTGCATCTAAGGATGATCATACTAAAGTATGGAAGCTTAAACGATCCATTTATGGATCAAGCAAGCCTCCAGAAGTTAGAATATATGATTTGATGAGATAATCAAAGAATTTGACTTCATCAAAAATGTAGACGAGCCTTGTGTTTACAGGAAAAGTAGTGGGAGTGCTGTTGTATTTCTTGTATTATATGTCAATGACATATTAATCATCGGGAATGATATTCCCATGATGCAAGCCACCAAGCAATGGTTATCTCAGAATTTCTCCATGAAAGATTTGGGAGAAGTAGCCTACATCATCAGCATTAAGATCTACCGTGATAGATCTAAGAGGTTGTTAGGACTTTCCCAATCTACGTACAGAGATAATGTTTTGAAAAGATTCAAAATGGGAGATTCCAAAAGAGGTAATTTACCTAGTTGTCATGGAATGAAAATATCTAAAGAGCAATGTCCACATACTCCTTCAGATAGAGAGCGTATGAGTATGATCCCTTATGATTCAGTAATAGGATCGATCATGTACGCCATGCTTTGTACAAGAGCTGATGTCTCTTATGCTTTCAGCATAACGAGCAGATATCAGGAAAATCCCGGTGAGCAACACTAGGCAGTTGTCAAAACAATCTTTAAGTATCTAAGAAGAAATAAGGATGTGTTTTTGACATACGGAGACTGTTCTGAGATTAAAGTCATTGGTGACTGTGATGCGAGCTTTCAGACCGATAGAGATGATAGCAGATCACAAACAGGATATCTGTTTACTTTGAATGGCGGTGTTGTCAGTTGGAAAAGCTCAAATTAGTCAACTACAGCGGACTCCACCACTGAAGCCGAGTATATTGCAGCATCTGAGGCAGCTAAAGAAGCTGTCTGGATAAAGAATTTCATCACGGAATTGGAAGTGCTTCCCGCGATAAAGAATGGCGTCACGATGTACTGTGACAAAACGGGCGCCATTGCTCAATCAAAAGAACCAAGGTCCCACCAGAAATCCAAGTATGTACTCAGGTAATTTCATCTCATCAGGGAGATTATTGAGAGAAAAGAAGTTATTATAGAGAAAATACCCACATAAGATAATATTACAGATTCTCTGACTAAAGGGCTGACTCAACAAAAGCATGATAGGCACACCCGAGAGTATGGTGTCCAGATTCATTCTAGTTGGCTATAGTGCAAGTGGGAGATTGTTAAGGATATGCCATATACCCAACTTGTGGATGATCTATATGTACATGTATTTTTAATATTTTCATTAATTAACAAAATGGAAATCTTTATTATAGTGTCTTATATAAATCATCAAACACTGTAATAAAGCCCTTGAAGTAATAAGATGATGGCTTCCATGCCTTATGAGAATCATTGCTCTTAAATGTTCCTAGTCATATTTTGTGAATAATCTGGGCGTTCACAAAACAGAGAGACTAGCATGATGATGTGATCCGCCCTTAAGTGGGGTAGCTGATCTCAAAGGCTACTAGCGGAGATCCGTCTACTTGGTGTATCAAATAGATGCATGAGTTGCTCATGTCCATCGAACTGATCACCGAAAGTTTTCATATGGAGTGTTTATCCCATGTGTCTGTGAGAACTTTCATGGATCGATTATATGACTAGTCCTTAGACTTGAGCTCTTTACAATCTTATGTGTGGATCAAATAACTTTGACATTCTCTTTCCCCGATTCAAAAGATCCGGTCATAACGGTATGATTGGGTCATTTGTTGAAACATATAAAGTTTGTAAAGATACAACAGAGAATCGCCACTCTCTCGGATAATATTTTCTTATATGAGTAGTATTCCAATTTGTTGGTTGATATGTGTGATCAATGCTTGAGACTGTGGCCACAGCGGAAGAATCATGTGAGATTCTTGGGTTAGCATGATTCATGACACTATCAACAATATACATTTGACCATATGGGTAGACATTTTCCGTACCCTAGGTCAATAGGTGGGGATACAGTGAGGCGAGAGATCGTATCATATGTAAATCGCATACAGAATGGGCATATATATATCTTTCTTTCCTTCTCATTTGGGGGCCTTGGCATGTTACTAGATGTCAACCTTGGTCATTGAAATCAAACAACCATCTGATCGGAGGATAATTTATGTTCAATTAAATTATCACGATTTATTTCATGTCCAACTTGAGAGGAACCCAAAAGGTCACATGCAATAAAGTCGAAATCAATGGTTAACAATGCACAGTACATATTTAACAACATATATGATTGCTGTATGAATTGTTCATAAATGGTTCAATGTGTTTAATTATTGAATAGATCATTTATGACGTTCCATAATGGCTTAGGTATTGGTGAATGACGATATGGGCACTTTAGGAATTGCAATAATAGAAAACATTACTATTCACGTGAAGAGTAATGCGTGAATTGTAAAATTTTTTTTGTTATTTTTGTTATTTATTTTGAATTGTAATTCGGCCCAAACTCTAATTAGGATTTTATAATCTCATTAAACCACTAAATTAAGATCCAATGGCTAAGATTAAATTGGCTTTTATCCCATATCGGATTCTTAATTAATTTTGTTTTCTTTGGAGCACTATATAAACCCAAAGAATTCTTCACAAATTTTTATACCAAAACTTTTATATCTTGGGTTTATATAAGTAAGCAACTCTAAAGTTTAAGAGTAAGCCAGTGATTTTGAGGATTCCTAAGTCTAATTGACTAGAAGAACCTCGAGTTAAAAGTTTTGAGGTATTTGCCTAGGCTAGCACCAAGGGCAAAATACCAATGCACTCAAGGCGTAGTCTTGCCGTTGAGTTTTGGCTTTGGTGTATGCATCTTTTGAGGCCACACACTTGGGTGGCTCTTTGGATCGTGGAAGAGCTTGCGGAGTTCGAGGAAAGCTTGTAGATTGGAGGGATGACTGAAGGAGTCTACAGTTCAAGTAAGTATTTTTCTTTCTTTATTTTAATTAGATTTCTTATGTTAGTTAGCATGTTTAGGTTTATGTTCTTTCCATGTTTTATGAGTTTTATACTTAGAATATATATAGTAATATGCCTAGGCTTGTAGAATAATTTAAAAAAAAATGGGTCTTCGACATAGGGAAAGCGACATCACATCAGAATTTTATTTTTTCGCTGTGCACTCGCGGTCGCTTCCCAACAATAACAAGCTGAGAAGAATGACCTCTATGATTAGTGACTTTTGACAGTTAAGAAAAACTATCATGGATATTGAGGAAGAGGAAGCTGAGAACATAAACTTTTATGGCTAGAAAAGAAAGACCATTAGGAAGCCTTCAGAGACCAAACACGCCCCTGCTGAGGTCGGTGCCATTGGAAACAGACGGTTCTCTAATTTTGATAGACCTTTGTCAAAGGTGTTAGAAAATCTGAAGAGGCAAGAACTCATAAAACCATTGGCACCCAGACCACTTCCAAACCCTGTGCCACCCCACCTCGACCTAAACCTATATTGTCACTTCCATCATAAAAATGGCTACAAAACTGACAACCGCACCCGCCTTAGGCATGAGATCCAAAACCTCATTGACACCTATAAGATACCCGACACAGAAAAAGAACAACCCAACAAACACAGAAAACCTCTACCCAACTACCACTATGTTCCACCACATACCTATAGATCAACTCTGGCCTGTCTGAAAGCTTTTTCCTTCAAACTCTCAAACACCAAGCATTCTGTATGGGGATATGAGACATATTAGTGAAGATGAAAAAGAACAGGGGAGAGATTTCTGAGAAAATTTCTCGAACATTGACGAAGAGGAAGATAATTGAGAAGAAGAACTACTGCAGTTGGAGAATCTGACGCTCGAATAAAGCAATAAGACAAAAGAAGACCAGACTGCAAATTAGGAAGATGTTTATTTTCTTGACTTATTTAATTGTAATTCTATATTTATTAAAAATAAAGACATTGATTATTCTTACTTGTTCGACGCACATGACATGATCATATTTCACATTAACTCAAAAAAGACAAAAGCATTTAATCTTAGTACATGTGAAAATTCCAAGGAAATTTCAATTGCAAGAGAGGTTACCTCTGATGAGCGGAAAAAATTAGAGAGAATATTAATAAAAATATGCAAAAGTATTCACCTAGTCATATGAAGACATGCCAGGAGTGGACATGAATATTGCCCAACACGTGATACCAACTTATCCAAACATGAGACCAATAAAACAGAAGTTCCGAAGAATTAGGCCAGAATAGGCCGAAAAGGCTAGGGATAGAAGTGGACCCTAGAAAGATCAAGGCAATCACCGAGATGACTGCACCAAAGATAGCAAAGGAAGTTATAGCTTTTCTCAGAAAAATACAGTATATCTATCGATTCATTACCGAGCTGACATTGATATATGAAGGACTAGCTTGTGGAGTGGAATAGGTAATGTCAAGAAACTTTTGACAAAATCAAAGAATACTTGGTGAAATTGTATTCTGCCATAGAACCTGAAGCGCTGGGGGCGATGATGGTACAGGTAGATGAGATAGGGGTGGAACATGCAGTCTACAACCTCTGTAAGAAGATACTTCTACATGAAGCCCGCAATCAAGAGGCGAAAAAAGGAAAGGAAGTAGAGCTTTTTGGAGGAAAATCCAGTATATAAGTCGATTGATTACCAAGCTAACCAGCGTTGTATTTAGCCATAGAAGCCAAAGCGCTGGGGGCGATGATGGTACAGGCAGTGTTATCAGTGGGGATAGAGAAACAGTCAATGCCGATACTAGTAGAGGCATAATTGCTTGAGCAGTAAGGGGCCTCGTAGAGCTTCAAACAACTAATATTTCTTGATGAGAAAATGATGAAGGCCTTGTACCACATGCAGCTACACTAGAAAAGGTTGGCCAGGGCATTCAATAAGAAGGTGCGTCTCACCAAGATCAGAGAAGGTGATCTAGTACTCAAGCAATCAAAGCCACTGATAATGAACCCAAGAGGAAAGTTTAGGCCCAATTAGGAAGGGCACTACATAGTCGAAAAAGTGATAGGTAATGGGGCAGTGAGACTGTCAGATTTGGAAAGAACGAGTTCACCGAGCCCATCAACGTGGACAGGCTGAAACAATACTTTGTAAAAAAATAAAAAAAAATAAAGAGAAAGGCTCGTTGGGATGAAAATCCGCAAAGGACAGCCCAAAAAAAAATGAGCATGAGTGAGCAAGAAAAATGGTTAATTGTAAAATCAGTGAGGAATAGTTAGCGAGAGAAGTACCCTAATAATGCAGTTTATTTCCTACATATGTATTAAGAAGTAATGCAAACGTCTTTATTGAAATAAATATTCAAGATGTTCATAGATTGCATAAATTCCAGCTAACCGGGAAAGATTAGAGTCAAGTGATTACAAATCACGCCTTTTGTTTCTTAGATGTTGGACTAAGGCCAAAAGATCTAGGAGAAGAACTCCAAGAATGGAGAGGAACGTCAGGAACGAGGACGAAGAACTCCGAAAATGGAGAGAAACCTCCGGAACGAGGATGAAGAACTCCGGGAATGGAGAGGAACCTCAGGAATGGGGACAAGCGAAAAGCCTTAAGAATGAAGATAAATCTGAAAAAAAAAATGAGAGAAAAAAAGGGAGAAAAAAGAAAGAGAAAAAAATATTTAGCTGGATGAGTTGAAAACCCGAAAAGGTGACTCAAGCAAGATAGAGAAATCCGTTAAGTTGAAAATCTGAAAGGACAGCTTAGGCAAAAGATAGAAAGGACTTGTGACTCAATTGACGAAGCGTAAGGTAGTACCTTTTCCGCATCCTCAAGACAGCATCGGAAAGCTTCTGGAATCGGAAGACATGATTTTCATTATCCGAGAAGGGTAGTAGAAGAAAAATGCAAATCGAGAATGGCAGTAGACTCCTCAAGGAGAAGGCATATTTCGAAATCTGGGAATCAAAAGACATGATCCCAAAATGGTGAGGCCCCTTTCGCAAAGGTGTGATTCACCTTGATCCAATGCAGATAACAAAGAAGAGAAAGTTGAGCCAGGACTGGGGGCAACTAGTCTACCACCCGTGAATAAAGGACATAACAGGATCTTCAGCCATAAAACCAAAGAAAACTGAGGAATCATCGAAGGAGAATAAGCAGAAGGAAATTGTAAGTGGGCCAAAGGGACGCCTAAAGGCCAAAAGAATTCCTAAAAGGGTGAAGACAACCTTCTAGCACAAGGAAGGCTTAACCAAGGATGACATCCAATCAGTAGGACAAACAAAATCTATCGGAAAAAGGAATGCATCCATGCATACATGCATACACATCGTATACACATTATTTTTTTTCACAGGCTTTGAAGAAAAAGAAAAAAAAGCGATGAAGACGAGCAACTCCTTGGGAATGAGGATGAGTAAGCCAAGAATGGCACTCCGGGAATGGAGAACAATCTTGAGAATGAGGACAAGTAACTCCTCGGGAATGAGGATGAGCAAGCCGGGAATGGCACTTCGAGAATGGAGAACAACCTCGGGAATGAGGACAAGCAATTCCTCAGGAAAGAGGATGAAAAATCCGGGAATGGAACTCCGAGAATGCTGAACAATCTTGGGAATGAATCCTAGAGACGGAAGCATCTCGTAGGGATGAACCCCATGGGTCGAAGAACCTCACCATCAAATCAACTTAGTTTGGCAATGAATCCTAGAGATCGAAGCATCTTGCAGGGATGAATCCCAGGGGTCAAACACCTCACCATCAAATCAACTCAGTTCGGGCATAAATCCTATAGATCGAAGCATCTCACAAGGATGAACCCACAGGGTCGAAGTACCTCCCTATCAAATCAACTCAGTTCGTGAAGGAATCCTAAAGATTGAAGCATCTCAAAGGGATGAACCCCAGAGGTCGAAGCACCTTACCATCTCACACCAGGAACGTTCTAGAATGAACCATCTCACACCAGGAACGGTTCCAGAATGAACCATCTCACACTAGGAACGGTTTGGGAATGAACCATATCACACTAGGAATTGTTAGGGAATGAATCATTTCACGCCAGGAACGATTCGGGAATGAACCATCTCACACCAAGATAGGTTCGGGAATGAACCATCTCACTTTAGGAATGGTTTGAGAATGAACCACAGAGATCAAAGCATCTCACACTAGGAATGGTTCGGGAACAAATCGTATAAATCGAAGTATCTCACACCCATGATGGTTCGGGAATGAAGCCTAGAGGTCGAAGCACCTCGCCATCAACTCAACACAGTTCGGGAATGAAGCCCAGAGATCGAAGCATCTCACACTAGGAATGGTTCGGGAATAAACTACATAGATCGAAGCATCTCACACCCGGTGGTTCAGGAATGAAGCCAGGGGTCGAAGCACCTCGCCACCAACCCAACTCAAAGATCGAAGCGAAACAACAGATAAATCTGGTAATTACCGATGAACCAGGTAAGCAAAAATACATGCATGACTATGATAGGGTTGTCACAGTCACACACTGCACAAGCCCCATTAAAATGGGGCGACTGTAGACACTGTATTTTTACATAAGCCTAATGATGAGCCTCGTATGTAGGCATTATATGGAAGTCGCGGGAAACGAATGTCGAAAGGAAAAACTCTAAAAAGAACACCTGCCGCGGATTCACTCAGTTAGTTTCTGTTTTAAACCTTAACCAAACACCACACAAAGCCCATTCACCACACGCTCAAGGCGTAAAAGACGCCATACACGCCTAAAATGTAAAAAACATACTCAAATTGCCTCAGCAACACTTTCCAATTTAACAAAGATTTGAAATCTCAAGCAAAATATATACTCCAATCCCCTCAAATCACTTTCCAATTAGTGAGATTTTGGGGATCCTACTAATTTAACAAGAGGTCGTATCCCAAAATAATATATTTTCAAATCAATGTGATTTATTTCCATGATTTGGAGATCCCTGTCATTATAAAAAGGAGCAATCACCAAACTTCAAAAGTTGACTCTCTCTTTCAAGGCTTCACATGAATAATTAAAAAACCTAGGTAACTCATTCTTCTTATTTCACATGGCAACAAGCAGCCCCCAAACCCTTCAATCACCGTGAAGCAACAAATAGAAGAACCCTAAGTAGCATCACCAAAGCCAACAAAAAAACACACCATAAAATAACCTATAACCACCAACCAAAACAACAACGAATAGCCCTCCACCGAACAAATCAAAACATAAAAATAATAGTCCCTCACCGAACAAACAACAACAAAGCCAAGCCAAAAATCCTAGCCTCCACCGAACAAATAAGAATACTGAAAATAATAAAAAATTAAATAAATAAGAAACAAGAAAGATCATCATGAAAACAATAGAAAAGGACCGAGAAAAATAGCACAAAACCAATGCAAAAACAACCACAAAATAAGCCAGCAAAACCTAAACAAAAACAACCACAAAACCAGCCTTTATCACCGAAAAAATAATGATGAAAATAGAAGAAAATATTAGCCTAAAATCACCAAAATAGCAGCAAAAAAACAGTGAGCAAAAAACAACAAACAGCAAGCCAAAAATAGCAAGCAAATAGAGAAAACAAAAAACAATATGCAAAAAATGACAAAATAGCAAGGGAAACAGCGAACCAGAAACAGCAAACAGTGAACCAGAAATCCTTCCAGAATGACCTAATGCACTTCCGAGAAAGCAACATAAAGGTAGGACCTGAGGGCACCCTATTTTTTTTATAGTTCCGGACATGGCATGTCAGGCTGGACGTGAAATACGTCCTGCCGGGTATGCGAAGTCCTACATCAAAGACAGACAAATTTCTAGTCACATTATTTTTCTTCTTTGGCATTTCATTATTCATTTTTAATTCACTTTCATCGTTATTTTCATTATTCCGCATTTATTTTATTATTTACCTTTTTTATTTCACATTTATTTTATTTGCTTATGTTGGTAATTATCCACATATGCATTATTATATTATTCCATGCCTATTTTTATTTACATTACATTAATGTTTATGTGTTATTATCCCTTGCAGTATATCAGATGGAAACTCATACATAAATTTTGTAGCCGAATCCGAATGGACAGTAGTGCGGTCTGTAATTGGGATACAACTCCACTTACCACTAAAGAAATACTCATATATATGATTAACCCCCCTTTTGTTTACTATTTATTTATTGATGCTTTATTTGATTTGATTATTATGATTCTTGTTATCGTACATTGTATTTCTTAAGTTAATTTGCTTTTATTTATATTAATGTTTATGGGTGCAAATTTATGTGTTTATTTGAATTATCTTGCATGAGCTGAATAAGACTTGGCTATACCATTGTGTGAACCCATCCATTATACTGCATAAGTAAGGGACCATTTTGAATCCAACGGTTTGAGGTCTTCCATTGTGAGGGGTAAGTGTAGCCTTAAATCATTTCCCAGTTCACAATAGGTGGCTTTGGTTTAGTCCCCTGCAGGCTATTCCGTACTCTTTACGGGCCGTGAGCCCAACAATATCGTGGTATTCGAGCATTATAGGCATGGTAGTAAACCCCACTTCGCTCCTACAGTCATCTGACCAATCAAATGGAGATTATCATGAACCTTTAACTGGTTCTATCAATTGGAAACATTCCCCACGGCTTATATCGAGGCAATTTCAAGGCCTGAACCTTCATCTGGTCTAGACGACAATATGAACCACTTTATTGGTCCTCTTACCCGTCGAATGGAGATTATCATGAACCTTTAACTGGTTCAGTCGACTAAGAACATTTCCAATGACTCATGTAGAGTCAAGTTCAAGGCCTGGACATTCATCTGGTCCATACGACATCGACGATTCCCCTGGTCTCTTGACTAGTTGAATAAAGACTGTCATGATCCTTCATATGGTTCAGTTGACTGGAAATATTCCCCACGGCTCATGTCGAGTCAAGTTCAAGGCCTGGACCTTCATCTGGTCCAGACGACATTGAAGACTCCACTAGTCCTCTGATCTATCGAATGGAGATTATCCTGAACCTTTCACCGGTTTAGTCGACTGGGAACATTTCCCATGACTTATCTCGAGTCAAGTTCAAGGCCGAGACCTTCATTTGGTCTAAACGACATCAAAGATTCCCCTGGTCCTTTGACCTATTGAATGAAGACTATCATAATCCTTGATGTGGTTCAATCGATTGAGACCATTCCACATGGATCTTGTCAAGTCAAGTTCAAGGCTTGGACCTTCATCTGGTCCAAACGATATTGAAGACTCCACTAGTCCTCTGACCAATCAAATGGAGATTATACTGAACCTTCAACTGGTTCAGTCAACTGGGAATATTCCCAATGACTCATGTTGAGT
The DNA here is from genome assembly GCA_019454045.1 of Zanthoxylum bungeanum. Classification (NCBI taxonomy): domain Eukaryota; kingdom Viridiplantae; phylum Streptophyta; class Magnoliopsida; order Sapindales; family Rutaceae; genus Zanthoxylum; species Zanthoxylum bungeanum. The sequence goes on from SKCR01023812.1 coordinate 247,978, forward strand.
CAAGTTCAAGGTCTGAACCTTCATTTAGTCCATACTGACTAGTTGAATAAAGACTATTATGATCCTTCATGTGGTTCAGTCAACTGGGAATATTCCCAAAGATCATGTCGAGTCAAGTTTAGGGCCTAGACCTTTATATTGTCTAGACGATAAACAATCCATTGGTCCTCTGACCAGTCGAATTGAGATTATCCTGAACCTTCAACTGGTTCAATCGACTAAGAATATTCCCCATGACATATGTCGATTCAAGTTCAAGGTCTGGATCTTCATTTGGTCCAAACAAAATCGAAGATTCCTCTAGTCCGCTAACCGGTCGAATGAAGACTATCATGATCCTTCTTGTGGTCCAGTCGACTTGGAACATTCCCCATGGCTCATATCGAGATCAAGACATCGAGATACAGACCTGGACCTACATTTGATCTAAAACGACATGGAAGATTCCCCAAAACCCTCAACTTGACTCGTTGATCGGAAATTATCTTGGCACTACCATTGGTCCAATCATTATAGCCATTCCTCATAAACTCATGGAAGTCCAAGGAACACCAACATCCAGGATTGATCGACTGAGGATCGTCCCATACGATTTTAGCTCCATCAACATAGTGCGACCTTTGACATGTCCAAGTGTCATCAGCATTCAAGTATGCTTATGTGCTTTATTTCAATCCCAGTCTATAGGTAATCTTCAAGTCAAGGACTTAGAGGGTAAGAGACAAACTGTAGGGCCCTAATTTGGGTCCAGGGAAATACCGTCTTTCATTTCAAACCAATGAAAAGTAAAGCCCAAAATAGTAACCCAGCTCGAAAAACTTGAACCATTCCAAAAGGTAATAGATACCCAGACAAACCCTATTAAATCTTTCACCTCCTATATCCATTTTTCCTAAACGACAACACGTTAAGGCTCTTCATCACCAAAAGTATGTTATCATTAACATGTTAGTGGGGACCTTATCATAAATATGGCATATATCCCAACTATCATAGGCTATTTCTTAGCCTATAAAAAAAAAGTGGGATTCAGAGTTACATTCATTAAAGTCTCAATACTCTCATACTTGAGCTCTCAAACCCTCTCACCCTTTACTCACCGACCCACTACAGTCTACAAAGGTCAAGCTAATCTCAAACCTTGTTTTTCCTTCACTTTTAGCTCACCTTCACTACTGACTTGAGCATCGGAGTGCCTACGACTCCCACCAGACCGGTAGGTAGACTTTCCATACTCACTCTGCGTTTGTTTTGTAGGATCGCTAGTGTCCTGTCATACAATCTTGATTGTTGACCTCAGATGAAATCCAGTTTCTACAAGGGGTATAACGAACATTTTGACCCGGTTTTAATTATGAGATACTCGTGGAGGTTCAATCTTTATACAGTGATTATATCGGTGAACTCTGATGACTGAAACTGCAGCTTTAGGTTTTTAGTGGAATAACCTAAAGTTAATAATTCAAAATATTTAATTAAAGAGTTTTAATAATATTTCGAGATTATTAGAGCTTGAAACTGTAGGTTCATTTGGTGACCGTGTTAATTCATTACACTATAGAGATCTATCGAATAATTGGATAGTCCAATTATAAACTCACTTGAAAAATATTAAATAATTGAGAATTATTTATTATATATTTATTAATTTGATAAATAATTATATAATATCACTATTTGTACTTATATATTAAAATGTTTAATATATAGTTTTTATATTAATGATTATTAGATAATCATTTAATATAGGATTTGATGTTTAAATTAAATTTGATTTAATTCAAAATCAAATATGTAATTTATATCATGATATAAGTTACATGTTAAATTTTAATTTCAAATTATATGACATTGATATTATATTTAATTTTTGAAATTAATAATTTTATAGTGACAAAAGGCCATTGGCCATATATTAATATTTATATTAGGGTTAGGGTTAATTATCTACAAGCACTTTTTAAAACTAAACCCTAGGTATAAATTTAAAGGTTTTCTCTTCACATTAAAAACCCTAGCCACTTTGTCATTTTCAATGAGATTGAAAATTAGAGGGAAAAAAAGGAAAATTTGGCAAGAAAATTTCAACAAGTGAGTTTATCTGAGCCCATCGTCTTGGATTTATGGTTGTGAGTCATAATACGAAAGATCTAATGGTAAATCGATCATTGATACACACTCACGGTAATCTCTCGGTAACTATTTGAAATCTAATCAAAATAGAAATGCATGTTGTGTTGACAAAGATGCATTTTTGATGCATGTTCGGTCAGTGTTTATGGTTAATTGTTAATCATATTGAAACCGAAGAAAGTGAAACATAAAATAGCAATTATGCCCTTCCATGAATCTATTAAGAAAATGTCCACCAAATTCATCTTGATCTAGAGTTGAATCACCATCGAATCCAAGGCTAAAATTCGTACATCTCATATGGTAACTGGAGATTGAAAAGTTCAATAAAGCATGCACGGTAGTGAGCGTGAACAAGATAGTGCACCACAAGGTAAGTTAGGGCTTTTTGTTTCGGACATAATATAAAGGAAAGAAGAATAATTTTTCAAGGTCGATCTCGGTGCCCTAACCGCTTCTGCCGCATCAGGTAAAATGTTTCCTACACTATGGTGGGTCAAAATCAGTAAAATAAGTAAAATCCTAGTAATAGCATCGTGGTGGAAACATATCATATCATATCTCATCAAAAGCTCCATTCATATCAGTAGTGAAATCAAATGCACTTCGAATATATCTTTCAAAAGTGAATCTTTTGAAATAAACTTTTCAAAATACTTTTTTAGCAAAACTATGAAACAAATGTATCCAAAATATATCATGAAACTGTTCTTTATAAAAAAAAAATCAAACTCCAAAACCAATATCATCATAAAATTTATATCAAGCGTCTAGGAATCAACTCAATTGGATGAACATATCAAGCGTTCAATGCCTAAGTAGCACATACAGATCAAACATTGTTCGAAACAGGACCTTGTCGGCAGAGTAGCAGTTTGTCGGTCCACTACAACTAGACAAGACCCTATACAAGTGCCATGGAGATTTCAAAATCGTAAAACATAAACAATATATTAGCACTGTGATGGAAACAAATCATATCGTATCAAAAATAAAATTCAAATATATTTATTTAAAAGAAAATTCTTTGAATACAAGCTTCGTAAAATACTTTTTGAAAAACAAATAGCCAAGAACATTCATTCAGATGTTGGGCACATCACATAACACATATCAAATATGTCATCCATTGAGAAATACTTCCAATTATAAATAGTAACATTATATCACAAATTATTCTAAAGAGGTCATACTAGCGCATATATATATATTATATATATATATTATCCACCAACCATTGACAAATAACTCATTCATCGATATAATATCATCATATCACACACATGACGTATAATGTTATATAGACAGACCTGTAGGAACAGAAATCGGCGACGCTGTTCTAGGCTCGCGGCCTAGTCTGGAGTACGGAATAGCCCGCAGGGGAACTAAACCAGAGAAATAATATGGAGTCACCACCTGATGTGAACCGGGAAAATGATTTAAGGCCACACTCACCCCTCGCAAGGGAAGACCTCAAACCGTTGGGTTCGGAATGGTCCCTTACTTATGCCACTTGTAATGAAATGATTTGTGCAGTAACTTAATCGAATCTACGCAACATATATGTTCTAAGTTATTCTATTCCTAAGTTCATGCATAAAAATACAGCTCATATCTAAGTTTACATATAACTTATATCTAAGTTTGCATGCATGAAAGTAAATCAGAATAACGGTAAGCATATAACTTCATAAACATATTATACTCATTAATATGGAAATGCAAGTAAATGGCAATTGTATAAGCACACATTAAAGTAAAACGGAATAACGATAAACATATAATTTCATAAACATATTATACTTACGCATACAGAAACACAAGTAAATAACAATTACACAAGCTTTCATAAAAGTAAAACGGAATAACGACAAACATATAATTTCATAAATATATTGTACTTACGCATATGGAAACACAAATAAATAACAATTACACAAGCATACATAATGAAGAGAAGCAATTAGATGCATAATTCGAAGAGATGATTAAAGGGGTAATTATACATCGAAATAAACGTGCAATGATGTGATACAGAAAAGTAAATAATGGAATAATAAATGACGCGGTAAAGTATCGCGGTAAAGGTAGACTTTAAGGCTTTTCTTCCCTCAAATAGAGAACCTTTAGACCAACGTAATAAGCCCATGCGCGTTACATTATGATGCATGATTAAACAAGGAGATGGCATAAAGCAAGTAAATAACAGAATAATAAAAGGTGCGGTAAAACGTCGTTGCAAATGTAGCCCTTAGGCTTTTGATCCCTCGAAATGAAGGACCTTTAATCCAACTTGATTTGCCCGTGCGCATGACATTAAAATGCATAGAAAGTAAAGACAAAAAAAATAATATCGGACTTCGTACGCTCGATTGAACATATCTCACATTCAATTAAACATACTTCGTTCGGCGTTGTAAAATATCTGGCAAAGGTAGCCCTTAGGCTTTTTATCCCTCAAAATGGAGGACATTTAATCCAACTTGATTTGCCCATGCGCACTATATCATCAATACATAAACAAATAACGTACATAAAGTAAAATGGCAGAATAATAAAAGACGCGGGGAAGTATCATGGTAAAGGTAACCTTTTAGGCTTTTCTTCCCCCAAATGGAGAACCTTTGGACCAATGTAATAAGCCGATGCGCATTACATATCAATGCATAAAAATAAATAAGACAAGGATATGGGACTTCGCATGTCCGATAAACGTATCTCGCATTCGATCGAACATACTTCGTCCGACGTGACAAAACGTCATGGCAAAGGTAGCCCTTAGGTTTTTTATCCCTCAAAATGGAGGACCTTTAATCCAACTTGTTTTGCCCATGCGCACTACATCATCAACACATAAATAACTAACTTGCAGAAAATAAATGGTGGAATAGAAAATGCGGATCATAAATACACAAGATAAAATAGAGCAAAATATGTGTCGTTTACTCAAGTGGTACGTGGAGTTGTCTCCCAAGTACAAACCGCACTACCGTCCATTCAGATTCGGCTACGAAATTTACGTTTGGGTTTCCATCCTATATACCATGAGAGACGACATATTTTCCATTCATTCAAGTGCCACAACACACATTAACCAATGACTCTCATGCGAAGAAAATTCCATAAATAATTAAAATATGAATACAAATAAATAAGAAAGGTGCCCTCAGGTCTAACCTTTTATGTCGACTCTTGGACATGCGTTACACGGTGGTCGGAATGGCTAAAACTCCGCAACTCTTCTAATTTACTGATTCAACATTCTTTCCTTGCTGTTTCGCTGTTTGAACTGCCGTTTTCACTCCGTTTCGTTGATGTTTTACACGGTAATTTAAGGGTTTTAAAGTGCAGTTTTTTTCATTGTTTTTGGTGATTTAGGCTGTTGTTCGGGGGTGATTTTTTCGGTCACTGCAGTGTAGTATTAGGGATGATTTTCGATGGTCAGGGGGTATATTTTCAGTGTAATTTTCGGTCAGAATAGTGCAGTTTTTTGGGTCAAAACAGTGCAGTTTTTTTGGTGGTTATGGGACAGTTTCGGAGGTAGTTTTTTAGTGGTTACGGTGGTGTATTTTAGGGCAGTTTATTCGGTCACTGCAGAGCTATTTCAGGGATAGATTTCGGTCACTGCAAGGGCTATTTTGGAGGGCTGTTTTGGAGGGCTGTATGTGTGCGAGGAAGGGCTGAACAGTGGGCAGTGTGTTGATGAATTAAAGGGCTATTTGTTGCGTTTATTAGGTGTGAATTGAGTGGATTGTGAAGGTGTTGCTTGGCGTGAACTGAGTGGACTGTGAAAGTGTTGTTTGGCGTGAAGCTTTGTTTTTTTTTTTTAATTTCAATGTGTGTGAATTATGTGTGAATGCTAGGTGGGGGCAAGGATTGGTTTTGTGTTTATTTTATAGGCAAAGGCTAGGGTGAATCCTTGTTGGAAAAGGAATCAGATTTTTTAATTTTGGATGTCTTTTAATTAGTGTCACATTAGGAAAGCATCTAGTTAATTAGGGACATGATTTGGCTTAATTAGGAAGATAATATATTTGATTTGTTTTTATTTACATAGGTGATTATTTAGATTTTATTTGCTTTGTTTTAATTTCTCCATGTGTTAAATATGTGTTTTATTAATTTTGGATGTGTTTTATTGGGCTTGGGCGTGAATGGGCTTGGTGTGGGCGTGAGCTTGGTTCTTTTTATCGCGGTCTTGTGGGCTTGATGTGTATTTCAAGGGTTTTGGTCCAAGGTTAAATGGTTTGCGGTGGTTTTGGGCTAAAGGTGTTTTAAAACAGAGGTCCAACAGGCGAGCCCGAAGCTAAACAATCGAATAAAATCCAATAAAATATTGATTTCTGAATTTTCCCCTTCCGACGTCTGTTTCCCGCGACTTCCGCGACTTAAAAGGTAGTGTCTTCAAATGAGACTCATCATAGGGACTTATATGTAAAATTGCAGTGCCTACAGTCGCCCCCACTTTGTTGGGACTTGTGCAGTGTGTGACAATGACAATCCTATCAAAGTTATGTAATGCATTTTTACTTACCTTGCTCGCCAGCTGCCACCTGACTTGTCTGCTGCTTCGAGCTGAGTTGATGATGCAGTGGACCTCGATCATGGGGCGCATCCCAATAACTACAACTGACAACGGGGGACTCGACCCTGGACCCAGGGATGCATCCCTAAACTAATGATGTTGGGGGCCGACGACCATTGGACATATCCCGATAACTGCAACCGACAACGGGGGCCTCGACCATGTGACGCATCCCCGCGACTAATACTTGTGATGCTGTGTGCCTCAACCCTGAATCTGATATTGATGCTGATGTGGGCCTCGCCTCCTGAATCTGATATTGATGCTGATATTGGCCTCGCTCTCTGGGACCCATCCCCAAAACTGATACTGTGCTGTCGCGACTTCTGATTAGCTCGTCTTTCCGCTTTCTCTTTTCTTCTTCGAAACTTGTGAATACAAAACAAACACAAAAGAGTGCAAAATATGTTACGTGTATGAATGCATGAATGAGTTTCCTATCCTGTCGGGGTTAGGTCTTTTGCCAATTCCCTATGTGACTGCTCGGTCTTCTCTCCCACAGGCAAAATACTGCTTCAATCTATCCATATTGATCGGCTTGGTGAACTCATTTCCTTCCAAGTCTGACAGTCTTACTTCCTCATTTCCCATTACTTTCTGTACTATGTAAGGTCCTTCCCAGTGGGGTTTGAACTTTCCTCTTGGGTCTATCATTGACTGCCTTGACTGCTTAAGTACCAAGTCACCCTTTCTGATCTTAGTGGGGTGTACCTTCTTGTTGAATGATCGAGCTAACCATTTTTGGTAAATCTGCATGTGATACAAGGACTTCATTTTCTTCTCATCGAGTAATGCCAACTGCTCAAATCTCTGTTAGGCCCATTCTTGTTACGGTAACTCTGTCTCTGCTAATACCCTCATGGACTGTATCTCAACTTCCAATGACAGTACGACTTCCATTCCATCGACCAAAGAGTAAGGTGTGACTCCTATTGTTGTTCTCACTGATGTTCTGTACCCCCACAAGGCGTACGATAGTTTGTCGGCCCAATCCTTGCATTTCTCCGTCATCTTGGCTAATATTGTCTTTATCATCTTGTTAGCTGCCTCGAATGCCCCATTTACTTGCGGCCTGTAAGGTGATGACTTGTGATGTCCAATCCAGTATCTCTGTAGCATTGCCTTTGTTTCTCCTTGAAACTGAACTCCGTTGTCTGTCACCACATGATGCGGCATCACGTACCGATAAATGAGATTCCGAGCTATGAACTTTTCCATCTGATTTACTGTAACATTGCGGAATGATTCGGCTTCCACCCATTTCGAGAAGTAATCTACTGCCATTACTATGAAGCGATGTCCATTCAATATATTCAGCCGAATCTCTCCGATCATATCAATTCCCCATGTTGAGAAAGGCTCTAACAACCAGTACAGCCCTGTGTGTGGCAAATGATTCAAGTTACCATGCGCTTGACAATCATGGTAGTGCTTTACCAGCTTCGCGCAGTCTGTCTCCATGGTCAACCAGTAGAAGCCTTGTCTTACAATTTTACGAGACAAGTTCAACCCATTCATGTGCGGTCCACATACCCCGTCATGTATTTCTTCCATTATCTTCTGAGCCTCTTCTTTTCTCAAACACTTTAGCTGGATTCCGTTTGCTTGCCTCTTGTACAGTTCCCCTTTCAAAATCACATACTGGGAAGCTACCTTCTGAATGGCTAACCTGTCTTTTCTGCTAGCTCCATCCGGGAGTCCCCTGTGTTCCAAATACCTCTGAATGTCATGATACCAAGGTTTACTATCGTCGATCTCCACTTCCACAACTCTTTCTATCTCATAACCGGGTCAGTTTACTGTTGTCAGTACCAACGATCTTATCACTAACGTCTCTGGATTTTCCCAAGTTGCTGCAAGTGTAGCTATTGCGTCTACCATCTGATTCTCTTCTCGCGGAAAGTGCTGAAACTTACAATCGGAGAGGTGAAAAAGGTAAGGTTTCAACCGTTTTTCCTTCAATTTCCATTCTCTCTGCATCTGTCGGATTACCAACATCAAATCTCCGTAGACCTCCACACTCTCAGCCTTCAAGGCTATCAGCGTAGTCAACCCAAAAGCACATGCTTCATACTCATCCATGTTATTAGTAACTCCGAACATCAACCTCTTGGCCAAAGGCAAGGTTTCTCCTTCAGGGGTCACTATCACGATCCCGATCCCGACCCATTTGTAATTTACTGCTCCGTCAAAATACATCTTACATCCTTGAACTGTTATTACTTGGATCTTTTCATCTAGGAATTCAAACTTATACTGATCCCCTTCAATAGGTTGCAATGACAGGAACTCTGCTACTACTCTCCCTTTGATTACCTTGGAAGTGAGGTACTCAATGTCAATTTATGTCAACGATACTAACCATCTGCCCAACTTCCCTACTAGCAAAGACACTAAATGAAGATATTTCAAGGGATTTTCTTTTGCCACTACCTGAATTTTGTAAGACTTGAAGTAATGCCATAATTTTCTAGAAACTAATACCACTGCTAGACAGATCTTCTCTACTTCTTGATAGCTCCTCATACGGGAGCATATTCTAATTGAGATAGTAGACTGCATGCTCTACCCCTGTCTCATCTGCCTGTAACATCATCGCCCCCAGTGCTTCTGATTCTATGGCCAAATACAATATCAAGGGTCTGCCCGGTCTCGGAGATTTCAATACATGAGTCTTTACCAAGTATTCTCTGATCTTATCGAATGCTGCTTGGCATTGCTCATTCCATTCCACTGGCTGATCTTTTCTCAACAGTTTGAAGATATGCTTACATACTGATGTCAACTTGGTGATGAACTGACTAATGTACTGAATTTTCCCGAGGAATGCTCTTACTTCCTTCTCAGTCTTTGCTGTTGGCATCTCTGTGATATCTTTGATCTTCTCAGAGTGTACCTCTATTCCTCCCATTCCTTCTGTATGTCTCAGTAATTTTCCTGATGTTACCCCAAACACACATTTCTTGGGATTCAGCCGCAAGTTGTACTCGTTAACCCTCTGAAGGAATTTCTCCAGTGCTTCTATATGCCCAATTCTTGTCTCTGATTTCACCATCATATCATCCATATATACTTCAATCTCTTTGTGCATCAAGTCGTGTAATAGTATGGTGGCCATCAGCTGATAAGTAGATCCTGCATTCTTGAGCCCAAATGGCATTACCTTGTAACAGAAAGTACCCCACTCAGTGACAAAGGCAGTCTTGTGCTTGTCTTCTTCAGCCATGAGAAACTGATTGTATCCTGAAAACCCATCTGTAAATGAATACATGGCAGATAAAGCTGCACTATCAACCAGTACGTCTATATGCGATAGAGGAAAATCATCTTTCAGGCAAGCCTTATTAAGATCTCTGTAATCCACACACATTCTGACCTTCCTGTCATTCTTCGGCACCGGCATAATATTTTCCAACCACTGCGGATACTTCACTACTTCCTAGAACCCCACATCTATCTGTTTCTTCAATTCCTCTTTGACTTCCTTGGCCCACTCAGGTCCATCCGTCAAAGTTTCTGTTTCATTGGCCTCATGTTCGGATAAGTTAGTATTGTATGCTGGGCGATGCTTCTGTCTACTCCAGGCATGTCCTCATAGGACCAAGCAAACACTTTGGCATATCTGACCAATACTTCTTCTAATTTCTCCCGCTCTTCAGCAGTAACCTCACTTGCAATCAGAATTTCCTTAGGACTCTCAGGTGTGCCAAGGTTAAATGTATTCGTTTTGGTGGAGCTGATATCAAATATACTCAAGTCATGCGAATTAAAAGAAAGAGACTCAGACAAGTAAGCAAAATGATTGTCTTTATTACTAGCAAATACGGGAGTACACTCAAATAAATCAGGAAGATAAATGTCTTCATCTACAGACACTTCATCCTCCGCAGCCAGGTTTTTCTCAGCCTTATTATTCTCCTCGAGAGTCAGCCTCTCCAACTTCATCAGTTCTTCTTCCCATTTCTCTTCTTCCTTCATCGCAACTTCTTCTGTCAGCGGCTTCTCACCCAGCATATCTTGGAAGATCTCAAATCCGGGTACCACAATCCTATTAACTTCTACTGGTTCGGGCTCTCCTTGGTACCCCAAAGCCTTTACAAAGTAATCCATCAACTTCAGCCCTTTCTTTTTAACCTTCGGCTTTTCCACGTCAGACTTGTATCCTAAACCCCTCTGAGTAGTTTGTCCTTTAAAGTTTAGAAATTTTGAACCTTCATCCAGCTCGAACATCATTTTCTCCATGATCCTAGCCACCTCAGGATCCATCCGTTCCTTAAAAGTTACCGACACTTGGAACCTAATGAAAGGTTATATTTCCAAAGCGGCCACAGTATTGTCCACCTCAGCTCGGATGGTGACAATCTCTCCCCCGTGTGGGAACTTAATAACCTGATGCAGAGTGGAGGGCACACCCCCAAGGTTGTGAAACCACGGCCTTCCCAATACAAAACAAAAGTGGCCGGGATGTCCAGTACTGTAAACTCAACTTCATCTTCAATTGGGCATACTTTGACCATTGCCGTAAAAGTACCTTTAACTTCTCACTTACTACTATCATAAGCCTTGATAGTCATACTAGGGGGATCCAAATCTGTTGCCTTCATACCCAGCCTTGCCTGAATCTTTAATGGGCATACATTGATGGACGAGCCATCATCCACCATCACACAAGATGTCCTCTTACCCCTCACTTCGACTTTGATGAATAGTGGTTTGTTGTGATTTCTTCTCTCTGCCGGGAGCTCTTCCTCAGAAAAAATTGACTGCTTGTAAAGCTTCTTTTTGCACTGATTCGACAAATATTGCAGGGTTGGCATCCTCAGGCACTACTATCTTGTTCAATGCCTCAACCATGGCCCACCTGTGCTATTGAGATGCACAAAACAACTCCCATATGCTCACTTGGGCTCAGGCTTTCTTCAACTGCCGCAACACTACATCTCCCTCAGTATTCTCCACATTCTCAGCCACTTCTATGCCATCTGTTAACACTTCTTTACCCTTCTCAATCGTATCACTGTAGAAACACCCGCTGCGTGTCATGCCTCTCACCTCTTCTTCATCACTACTAAAGAAGTCTTCCCAGAAATTATTCCCCTTTTCTATTTCATCTTCGCTATTGTTATCCCAAATCCTCAGGAAAAAGGCTTGGTGGTCAAAGGATTTGAGGACAAGGCTTTCGGGTAGGCTGGAGTTTATCATATAGGTAGGTGGTGGGACAGAGTGTTAATTTGCTAAGAGTTTTGGTGTGTGATGGGACGTTCTGTTTCAGGGTCGGGTATCTTTCTGGAGTCTATAAGGTCTTGGATTTCATGGCGGAAGTGGGCACAACTGTCGGTGTCATTGCCTTTCTGTTGGTGGAATTGGCAGTATTGATTTAGGTTAAGATGTGGTGGTGGAGGGTATGGGAGTGGTTTGGTTTAAAAGGGTTTCAGTAGTCTCTGTCTCTTTAATTTCTCCAGCACCTTAGACAAGGGCCTACCCAAGTTGGAGAATCACCGGTTTCGGATGGCAGTAATCTCAGTAGAAACGGGCTTGGTACCTGAAGTTCCCCTAATGGGCCTCATGTTCAGGCTATAGAACTTTCTATTCTATGCCTCTTCGTCCTCAATATCCATGACAGTTTCCCTCAGCTGTCGAAAGTCATTAATCATGGAGGTCATTCTCCTCAGTTTGCCATAAATGGAGGGCTTGGTGCCCTTGATTATCATCTTGATTTGGTCATTCTCTGAGGGCCGAGTCCACATCTTCAGAAGCTAGATTCTCCAATGATCCACATACTCTTTGGAGCTCTCCACCAGCTTCTGCTTAGTGCTCTCCAAATCATGGAGTGACAAATCAATCTCCAAGTCTGTAACATACTGTTTCAGAAATGCATCTGTAAATTCCCTCCAATCTTCCTTGACCTTCCTCTCAAGGCTATGATACCATACTACTAGTGCCCCCTCAAGTGACATCCCGAACATTTTCTGAACTTGACGCTTTGAAAAAACCCACTTAACTCATCACTGAAATATACTGACGGAGATAGACCCTCAGATCCCTATTCCCGTTGAACTTGGCCATATCTGGCATCTTGAATTGAGCTGACAACTATTCTTCAAAGGTCATTGCCTCATAATCTAGCAAATCATCATGTTTACCCCTCACCTTACGGGTAACCGATTCTACATGATCCAGAAGCTTCTGTAATTATGCCTGAGACCTAATCATTTTTTCTGCCGCGTATTCAGCCATATCATCATCCAAAGTGGGGATGTCAACCTTCAACCCGTCCGGAGGCTCTTCACGCCTCACATTCTCAGAATTTCCCCTTGCATGGGGCACATCCATATTTGCCAAAGCAGTAGTCAAGGCTTGCAACTGTTTAGTAATCTTGGAGAGACTAGTCTCTAACTGATCCATACGGGATACCTCGTTCTCTTATTCACTCATTTTTGTTATCGTCCTTTTAGTGAGTCTTCCCTCTTCCCTAACCCAACGGGAATCTATGATGTCTTTTAAAATTCTCAGTCAGCATGTATGCGTGCAATGCATGTAATATATAAGCCCGTAAAAAAACTTATACTAGTTGTCCCATTATCATTTTAAAGCGTTCAATCACGCTATTGCGCGGCGTAAACTTTTCCCATTTGAAAAAGGCCCAACATGTTTACACTTTGTAATAACGCGGCTAAACAACTCCAAATGATGAGAGGCCCACACATAAAATGGCCCATCGACATTTTAGAAACTTTTAGCCCAATTATCATAATATATGAACTCATCCCAATTTAAATGGCCCAATAAGTTCACATTTCTGACAAGAAGTCCAATCGAATCCAAATGACGATGGTCCCAAACATAAAAATATAGAAATAATTTCTACAGAGTGGCCCATCGGCATTTCAGAAGCTTTTGGACCAATTATCATAAGATACGAACTCGTCCAATTGAATCCAAATGACAACGGTCCCAAACATAAACATGAAAAAATAACTTCTACTAGTTTTACGACTAAGGTTCACATTGGGTTTACGAGAGTGCGAACAAAGGCTCTCACTGATGAAGGATTGCCCAAACCAAATGAGGGCACCTTTTTTATACCTTAAGGTACGTGCCAATGAGTTATGTTGTGTGACTAACTGTTAAATGGATTTCCCATTGTAGATTCCCCAGAGTGAGGGCGGAGCGAACTCTCTTAAAAACCCAAGCCTTTTAGGCTCTTATCGCTTGGTGACAGGAGTAAACAATGAGTCCTCTAAATTAGTCCTTCACAGTGAGCTACGGGTAATGATTATCTATGTGCCTTCACAGATTTTCCTTATAGAAAGGTAGTGAATGATATAATAAACACTAAACCATTACCTAGCTCAAAAAGTGCCTTTGACAAAACCCATTTCAACCCACTATAGACACGATTAAATAAACCACAAATCATAAACATCACAAGGCATGATTTCGGGGCAAATTCTCTATCCCCAATGGAGTCGCCAGACTGTAGGACACAGAAATTGGCAATGCTGTTCTAGGCTCGCGGCCTAGTCGGGAGTACGGAATAGCCCGCGTGGGAACTAAACTGGAGAAATAACATGGAGTCGCCACCCGGTGTGAACCGGGAAAATGATTTAAGGCCGCACTCACCCCTTGCAAGGGAAGACCTCAAACCGTTGAGTTCGGAATGGTCCCTTGCTTATATCACTTGTAATAAAATGATTTGTGCAGTAACTTAACTGAATCTACGCAACATATATGTTCAAAAGTATTATATTCCTAAGTTCACATGCATAAAAATAAAGCTCATATCTAAGTTTACATATAACCTATATCTAAGTTTGCATGCATGAAAGTATATCAGAATAACTGCAAGAATATAATTTCAAAAACACATTATACTAATGAATAAGGAAACGCAAGTAAATGACAATTGTATAAGCATGCATAAAACTAAAACGGAATAACGGTAAACATATAATTTCATAAACACATTGTACTTACGCATACGAAAACACAAGAAAATAACAATTACACAAGCTTGCATAAAAGTAAAATAGAATAACGACAAACATATAATTTCATAAACACATTGTACTTACGTATATGGAAACACAAATAAATAACAATTACACAAGCATACATAATGAAGAGAATCAATTAGATGCATAATACGAAGAGATGATTAAAGGGGTAATTATACATCGAAATAAACATGCAATGATGCGATACAGAAAAGCAAATAACGAAATAATAAATGGCGCAGTAAAGTATCACGGTAAAGGTAGCCTTTTAGGCTTTTCTTCCCTCAAATAAAGAACCCTTAGACCAACATAATAAGCTCATGCGCGTTACATTATGATGCATGATTAAACAAGGAGATGGCATACAGTAAACAAATAACGGAATAATAAAAGGCGCGGCAAAACGTCATGGCAAATGTAGCCCTTAGGCTTTTGATCCCCCAAAATGGAGGACTTTTAATCCAACTTGATCTGCCCGTGCGTATGACATTACAATGCATAGAAAGTAAAGACAAAAAAAATAATATAGACTTCGTACGCTTGATTGAACATATCTCACATTCATTAAACATACTTTGTCCGGTGCGGCAAAACGTCGTGGCAAAGGTAGCCCTTAGGCTTTTTATCCCTCAAAATGGAGGACCTTTAATCTAACTTGATTTTCCCATGCGCACTATATCATCAATACATAAAGAAATAACGCACACAAAGTAAAATGGCGTGGTAAAGGTAGCCTTTTAGGCTTTTCTTCCCCCAAATAGAGAACCTTTAGACCAACATAATAAGCCCATGCGCATTACATATCAATACATAAAAATAAATAAGACAATGATATGGGACTTTGCATGTCCGATTAAATGTATCTCGCATTCGATCGAACATACTTTGTCCGGCGCGATAAAATATCGTGGCAAAGGTAGCCCTTAGGCTTTTTATCACTCAAAATGAAGGACCTTTAATCCAACTTGTTTTTCCCATGCGCACTATATCATCAACACATAAACAACTAACTTGCAGAAAATAAATGGCAGAATATAAAATGCGGATCATAAATACACAAGATAAAATATAGCAAAATATGTGCTGTTTACTCAAGTGGTACGTGGAGTTGTCTCCCAAGTATATACCGCACTACCGTCCATTTGGATTCAGCTATGGAATTTATGGCTGGGTTCCATCCGATATACCACGAGAGACAACACATTTTCCATTCATTCAAGGGCCACAACACACATTAACTAATGACTCTCATGCGAAGAAAATTCAATAAATAATTAAAATATGAAAAAAAAAATAAGAAAGGTGCCATTAGGTCCAACCTTGTATGTCGACTCTTGGATGTGCGTTACGCGGTGGTCGGAAGGGCTAAAACTCTGCAACTCTTCCGATTTACTGATTCAACGTTCTTTCCTTCGCTGTTTCGCTATTTGGACTGCCATTTTCACTTCGTTTCACTGTTGTTTTGCGTGGTAATTTAAGGATTTTAAAGTGTAGTTTTTGTTCATTATTTTTGGTGATTTAGGCTGCTGTTTGGGGTATTTTTTCTGTCACTGCAGTGTAGTTTCAGGGATGATTTTTGATGGTCAGGGGGTATATTTTCAGTGCAGTTTTTGGTCAGAACAGTGCAGACTTCGGTCAGAACAGTGCAGTTTTTTGGGTCAGAACAGCGCAGTTTTTTGTGGTTATGGGACAGTTTTAGAGGTAGTTTTTCAGTGGTTACGGTGGTATGTTTTAAGGTAGTTTATTTGGTCACTGCAAGGACTATTTTGGAGGGCTGTATGCGTGCGAGGAAGGGCTGGACAGTGGGCAGTGTGATGATGCGTTAAAGGGCTGTTTGTTGGGTTTATTAGGTGTGATTTGAGTGGACTGTGAAGGTGTTGTTTGGCGTGAACTGAGTGGACTGTAAAGGTATTGTTTGGCGTGAAGCTTTGATATTTTTTGTGTGTCAATGTGTGTGAATTATGCGTGAATGCTAGGAGGGGGCAAGGGTTGGTTTTGTGTTTCTTTTATAAGCAAAGGCTATGGTGAATCCTTGTTTGAAAAGGAATGAGATTTGTTAATTTTGGATGTCTTTTAATTAGTGTCACACAAGGAAGCATCTAGTTAATTAGAGACATGATTTGGCTTAATTAGGAAGATAATATATTTGATTTGTTTTAATTTAGGTAAGTGAATATTTAGATTTTATTGCTTTGTTTTAATTTCACCATGTGTTAAATATGCGTTTTATTAATTTTGGATGTGTTTTATTGGGCTTGGGCATGAATGGGCTTGGTGTGGACGTTAGCTTTGTTCTTTCTGTCGTGGTCTTTTGGGCTTGATGTGTATTTAAAGGGTTTTGGGCCAATGTTAAATGGTTTGCGGGGTTTTTTGGCTAAAGGTGTTTTAAAACAGAGGTCCAACAAGCGAGCCCGAAGCTAAACAAGCGAATAAAATCCAAAAAAATACTGATTTCTGACTTTTCCCGTTCCGACGTATGTTTCCTGCGACTTTCGCTACTTAAAAGATAGTGCCTCCAAATGAGACTCATCACAGGGACTTATATACAAAAATACATTGCCTACAATACCGTATCAAAATCATATTCTACCAATTATAATGCATAGTTGTACCAAACCACCCAAATTCGTAGCTATAACTAACTGAGACTCGTGGTGTTTGACGCAACTAAACTTATGCATATATTATTTAAGCATTTTTCTAACTCACTATAACCAATAACTTGGAAACATTTAACCATACTTCAAGTATTCATCACATGGAATACTTACCGGGTCTCACAAACACTCATGATTCTAGTTAAATCGAAATTCTAAGTGTAGCGATGGACTATATAGGCCCCCACGGATGCTAAGAATCGATGAAATTCGAATCGAAGCTACTATTCAAATATGTTTCACTATACACCAAATGTTGTTCTCTTGTTTTAGGCGAAATTGAGCAGCCATCGGGAAAATCGATTACACTGTCTTGTAGTACTCTCCAAGGGCTTCGATTTGGAGGGTGGCTCGACACATGTATCGAAGCGATGAGTCATGATCGGGATAAGGTGGTGCATGCTATCTACTGCATTTTTTTAGTAGTTCTGCCCACACTCGGGCTGCATCCGGCCACCACTAGATGAAGGGTGGTCGATCGTTCATTTCTGCGTAAGTGCGCAGGATGACGGTGGTCGATGGCTGACCACCGTGCTTGATTTCCCACATGCACACTTGGGGGGTCTGGTGGGGCTTTAGTGAATTTTTTTATGGTTTTGCAATTTTTGGAAACTTTGTGTTTATAAAGGAAATTTTCTAAAAATTACAATACAGCCCCATGAAATTATAAATAGGCCCCTAATATTAGACACTTTCAGAAATTTATATTTGGAGGCTCTTTTGGTGCAAATATTGAAAAGTGTTCAACACGAAAGTTTTCATCTTTGAAATATCTTTCCAATGAATCAAAAATCAACTCAATCAAAGTTTTTTTTCTTTTTCTATAGCCAAAATAATAAAATTTCTCCGAATAAAATAATATACATATATCGCATAATTGGGTCTTTCGATTTTCGCACTTCCCAATGTAATGAAATTCGATTTTAAAATATTCCAACCTATATTTTAATACTTAAACCCTTATTCTCCAACTTCGTCTCATTCTGAGACTTTATCTGCAATTCGGGGACCTTTCAGAAATGTTTCGAAATTCAAGATATTACATTAATCATCCATGATCAATTCACCAAAAATTAAGTTAAAATTCGAAAATTTCCATCGTTTTTTAAAAGTATTATATGTCCATCTTAAATTACAAAAAATATATGTTTTGCACCAAAATTACTGGTTTGTGGGTGTGGACAACAGAAACTGGGCGACGCATGCTGTTCCGTTGAAAGGGGGCTGCTGTTCAGGTGTGTTTTACTCATTGTTTTAGGCATGTTTGGGGGGGTGCAGGGGCTGCTATTTTCGGTGGAAAGGGGGGTGCTATTCAGGTGTGTTTTGCTCAATGTTTTAGGCGTGTTTGGGCTGCTATTTTATGGCAAAAGGTGTTGCTGTTTGGGGTGTGTGTCTTACTGTTGTTTTTGATGGCTAAATTTCGGCAATGGAGGGGCTTAGAGGGGCTGTAATTTTCGACTAAGAGTGAAGGAGGAGAAGAGAAAATTTTGCTTTTTTTTTGTGATTGGCGTGAATAAATATGTTGTGAAGGGTTTGCTTGATGTTTTGTGCGTGTTTTTCAGGGCTTTTTTTTTTTTTGTAAAAAAACGTGAAAATGAGAGAGAGACCGCATGTCTTGATTTTGGTTTGTTTTTATAGGCAAAGGCTAGGGTTGACAAGGGAAGGGATTTTCTGCATTTAATTAGGATATGATTTAGTTTTAAACAAGGAAAACCAAAGATTGATGGGGGACAACATTGGTACAAATTAGGATGTTAATATATTCAATTTGCTTGGTTTAGGTAGATGATTTGTTAAGTTAGGAATACAATATTTTGATTAGGAAATTGGTTTATTGATTGGTTTTAAATAGGCATAACATCTCTTTAATTTAGTATAAAATAATATGGATTAGGAAGTTTCAATATTCTAATTTGGTATAAATATTTATGTTTTTTTAATTTGGTAAATGATTAATTATTATTTTATTTAATTGGTAAATGATTTAATTATTATTTTATTTAATTACATTATCTAATTAATATCTAACTTAATATTTGAATAATTTGGGTGTGTATCAGGGTGAATTGGCGTGTGGGCCTTGATGTGGGTGTGTGGGCCTTTGGTTGGTGGGTTAAGTTTGGTGAGTGGGTTAGGTGTGTGGGCTTGCAGGTTTTTTAGGCCAAAGGTACTCTAGATGGAGGTCTGACAAGTGAGCTTGACGCTAAACAAATGAATAAGAATCTAACAAAATACCGATTCCCTTCCAATGACAATTTTCCGCAAAATCCTTAACTAAAAAAAGGTAGTGCCTCCAACTGAGACTCATCATCGGATTTCACATGCGAAAATGCAATGTCTACAGTCGCCCCCACTTTGATGGGACTTGTGTAGTGTGTGACTTTGAACAATCCTATCAAAGTTATGCAATGCATTTTCACTTACCTGGCTCGTCTGCTGCCTCGAGCTGAGTTTGTGCTGCAGTGACCTCAATCCTAGAACGCATCCCAATGACTGCAACTGACAACGGGGGCACCTCGACCCTGGGACGTATCCCGATACCGCTGGAAATGAGAGCCTTGCCCTCGACAGATGATGTAGTGGGCCCTCGACCCTAGGACGCATTCCAGAACTACAACTGACAGCAAGGGTACCTCGACCCTGGGACGCATCCCGAAACTACTGACGGTGTGGGCCTCACCCTCAAGCTGATATGGGCCTCGCCCTCAAGCTGACATGGGCCTCACCCTTGAACTGATATGGGCCTCGCTCCCAAGATGATATGGGCCTTGCCCCCAAGGTGTCATGGGCCTCGCCCTTAGACTGATGATGATGTGGGGCTCCGCTCCCAAGCAGATATGGGTCTCGCCGTCAAACTGCTGCTTTCTCCTTTCTTCGAACCTGCGAACACAAAACAAAAACAAACACGAAGAGAATGCAATGTTACGTGTATGCATGAATGATTTTCTTATTCCATTGGGTTAGGTCTTCTCCCAATTCCATTGGTGACTGCTCGGTCCTTTTCTCATTCAGACAAAGTAATGCTTCAATCTATCTACGTTGATTGGCTCGGTGAACTCATTCCCTTTTATGTCTGACAGCCTCACTGCTTCATTTCCCATTACTTTATGCACTATGTAATGCCCTTCCCAGTTAGGTCTGAACTTTCCTCTTGGATCTGTCGTCGACGGTTTTGATTACTTAAGTACCAAATCACCCTTTCTGATTCTGGAGGGACGTACTTTTTTGTTGAATGCTCGGGCTAGTCTTTTCTGATACAACTACATATGATGTAGAGACTTCATCCTTTTCTCATCCAGCAGTGCTAACTGATCAAACCTCTGTGCGGCCCATTCTGGTTCTGGTAACCTTATTTCTGCTATACCCTCATAGATTGTATCTCAACTTCCACTGGTAGCACTGCTTCCATTCCATAGACCAAAGAGTAAGGTGTGGCTACGGTTGCTGTTCTTAGTGATGTTCTGTACCCCCACAAAGCATATGGTAGTTTCTCGGCCCAATCTCTGCAGTTTTCTGTCATCTTGGCTAAAATCGTCTTTATAGTCTTGCTAGCTGCCTCAACTGCCCCATTTGCCTATGACATGTACGGTGACGACTTGTGATGGCTATCCCATACTTCTGTAACATTACCTTTGTCTCTCCCTGGAACTGAACTCCGTTATCTGTAACCACATGGTGCGGCATACCGTACCGATAAATGAGGTTTCGTGCTATGAACTTGGCCATCTGCTTTGCTGTGACGTTACGGAATGATTCGGCCTCTACCCACTTTGAGAAGTAATCCACGACCACTACTATAAAGTGATGCCCATTCGACGCATTTGGCCAAATTTCTCCAATCATATCAATTCCCCATGCCGAGAAGGGCCACGGCTCTGACAACCCGTGCAACTCTGTGTGTGGTAGGTGATTCAAATTACAGTGTGCTTGACAATCATGACAGTGCTTTACCATCTTCGCGCAGTCTATTTCCATCATTGACTAGTAAAAACCTTGTCTCACTATCTTGAGGGATAGATTCAGCCCGTTCATGTGCGGTCCACATATCCCGACGTGTACTTCTTCCATTACCTGCTGAGCCTTTTCTTTTCTCAAGCATTTCAACTGAATACCATTTGCTTGCTTCTTGTATAGTTCTCCTTTCAAAATCACATTCTGGGAAGCTAACTTCTGACTGGCTAACTTGTCTTTTCTGCCTGCCCCTTCCGGGAGTTCCCCATGCTCCAAATACCGCTGAATGTCATGATACCAAGGTTTTCCATCGTCGATTTCTACTTCTAGAACTCTTTCTATCTCATAAACGGGTCTGTTTGCTGTCGTCAGTACCAACGGTCTCATTACTAACTTCTCTGGATTTTCCCAAGTTGCTGCAAGTGTAGGCAGTGCGTCCGCCATCTGATTCTCTTCTCTCGGCAAGTGCTGAAACTTACAATCTAGGATGACCTGTGCCAACTCTCTGAGGTGAAGAAGGTAAGGTTTCAACCGCTCTTTTTTCAATTCCCATTCTCCTCGCATCTGCTGGACTACCAACATAGAATCTCCGTAGACTTCCACACTTCCGACCTTCAAGGCTACCAATGCTGCCAAACCGAAAGCACATGCCTCATACTCGGCCATATTGTTAGTCACTCTGAACATCAGCCTCTTAGCCAGAGGTAAAGTCTCTCCCTCGGGAGTCACTATCACGATCCCAATTCCGGCTCCCTTATAATTCATTACTCCGTCGAAGTACATTCAAACTTATACTGATCCCCCTCAATAGGTTGCAATGCCAAAAACTCTGCCACTGCTCACCCTTTGATCATTTTAGAGGTGAGATACTCAATGTCAAACTCTGTTAGCAACACTAGGCATCTGCCAAATTTCCCCACTAGCAACGGTACTGAATGCAGATACTTTAGAGAATTCTCTTTTGCCACAACCTGGATCTTATAAGACTGAAAATAATGCCGTAATTTTCTAAAGCCCATACCACTGCAAGACAGATCTTCTCTACTTCTTGATAACGAGCCTCATACGGGAGCATCTTCTTACTTAGATAGTAGACGCGCGTGTTCTACCCCTGTCTCATCTGCATGTACCATCATTGCCCCCAATGCTTCTAACTCTATGGCCAAATATAATATCAAAGGTTTTCCCGGTCTCGGAGGCTTCAATACCGGAGGCTTCACCAAATATTCCCTGATTTTACTGAAGGCTATCTGACACTGTTCATTCCATCTCACTGGCTGATCTTTCCTCAACAGTTTGACGATAGGCTCACATACTGACGTCAACTTGGCAATGAACCGACTGATGTACTGAATCTTCCCCAGAAATGCTCTGACCTCCTTCTCAGTCTTCGGTGCTGGCATCTCTGTGATTACTTTGATTTTCTTAGAATCCACCTCTATTCCACCCATTCCCACTGTATGGCCAAGCAATTTCCCTGATGTCACTCCAAACACACACTTCTTAGGATTCAGCCGCAAGTTGTATTTGTCAACTCTCTGAAAGAACTTTTCAAGTGCCTCTATATGCCCAATTCTTGTCTCCGATTTCACCATCATGTCATCCACATACACCTC
The DNA here is from genome assembly GCA_019454045.1 of Zanthoxylum bungeanum. Classification (NCBI taxonomy): domain Eukaryota; kingdom Viridiplantae; phylum Streptophyta; class Magnoliopsida; order Sapindales; family Rutaceae; genus Zanthoxylum; species Zanthoxylum bungeanum. Next base: position 270,917 of record SKCR01023812.1, read on the forward strand.
AATTTCCTTGTGCATCAAATCATGGAATAATGTGGTGGCCATCCGCTGATAAGTAGCCCCTACGTTCTTGAGCCCAAACAGAATTACTTTGTAACAGTAAGTACCTCATTCTATGACGAAGGCAGTTTTGTGCTTGTCTTCTTCAACCATAAGAACCTGATTGTACCCATCTGCAAATGAGTACATGGCAGATAAAGCTGCACAATCAACCAAAACATCTATATACGGTAGAGGAAAATCATCTTTCAGGCAAGCCTTGTTGAGATCTCTGTAATCCATACACATTCTGACTTTCCCATCTTTCTTCGGCACCGGCACAATATTATCCAAACACTCGGAATACTTTACCACTTCCAGAAATCCCATATCTATCTGTTTGTTGACTTCTTCTCTATCTTTTTCAGCCCATTCTGGTCTCATCCATTGAAGTTTTCGTTTCACTGGCCTCATTTTCGGATAAGTTGGTATTGTGTGTTGGGCAATGCTTCTGTCTACCCCAGGCATGTCCTCATAGGACCAAGCAAACACTTTGGCATATCTGACCAATACTTCTTCTAATTTCTCCATCTCCTTGGAGGTAACCTCACATGCAATCAAAATTTCTTTAGGACTCTCAAGAGTACCAAGGTTAAATGCAGTAGTTTTGGCCGAACTGATATCAAATATACTTGATTCGTGCAGAGTAAAAGAAAATGACTCAGACAAGTAAGAAAAATATATGTCTTTATTATTGGGTAAAGCAGAAGTACATTCAAACAAATCAGGAAGGTAAATATCTTCATCATCTGCAGACACTTCATCTTCCACAATCGGGTTCTTTCCGAGCTTCTTATCTTCCTCAAGAGTCAGGCCTTCTAATTTCATTAGTTCTTCCTCCCACTTCTCTTCTTCATTCTTTGCAGCTTTTTCCATTATTGGCTTCTTTCCCAATATGTCTTGGAAGATCTCAAACCCAGGTACCATAATTCCATTAACTTTCACAGGTTCAGGCTCCCCTTGATACCCTGAAGCCTTCACAGAGCATTCCATCAGTTTTAGGCCCTTCTTCTTGACCTTCGGCTTTTCTTCATCAGACTTGTACCCCAAACCCTTCCGAGTAATTTATCCTCTGAAATCTGGCAGTTTTGAACCTTCACCCGGCTCATACTTCATTTTTCCCATGATCCTAGCTACCTTAGGATCCACCCATTCCTCAAAAGTTGCCGACACTTGGAACCTTATGAAAGGTGGTATTTCCAAAGCGGCCACAGCATTATCCACCTCAGCTCGGATGGTAACAATTTCTCCCCCATACGGGAACTTAATCATCTGGTGAAGAGTAGAGGGCACACCCCCAAGCTTATGAAACCAAGGCCTTCCCAACAACAAGGTAAAAGTGGATGGGATATCCAGCACTGTAAACTCAACTTCGTCCTCAACTGGGCCCACTTTAACCATAGCCATAAAAGTACCTTCCACTCCGCACTTACTGTCATCATAAGCTTTAATGGTCATGTTATAGGGGTCCAAGTCTGTTGCCTTTATGCCCAGTCTGGCCAAAATTTTCAACGGGCACACATTGATGGCCGAACCATCATCCACCATTACACAGGAAGTCTTCTTACCCTTCACTTCAGCTCTGATAAACAAGGGTCCGTTATGATTTCTACCATCAGCTGGGAGTTCTTCTTCTGAAAAAGTTATCCTCTGTAAAGTTTCTCCTCGTACCGACCTGACAAGCATTGCGGGGTTGGCATCCTCAGGCACCAAAATTTTATTCAAGGCCTCAACCATGCGCCTATGCTCTTGAGATGTACACAATAATTCCCAGATGCTAACCTGAGCCCGGGTCTTTTTCAACTGCTTCAACACTGTATCCCCCTCAGGATTCTCTGCACTTTCCACCACTTCTCTACCATCGGTCAAGGCTTCATTACCCTTTTCTACCACATCATTGTAAAAGAGGCCACTGCGGGTCATTCCCCTCACTTCTTCCTCATCACTACTAGAGAAATCAAGCCAAAAGTTCTTCCCCGGCTCAGTCTCATCTTCACTATTACTATGCCAGATTCCCAGGCAAAAGGCTTGAGGGTGAAAGGATTTTAGGACAAGGTCTTCTAGTAGGCCAGAATTAATCATATAGGTTGGTGGTGGTACGGCACGGTAGTTGGGTAAGCGGTTTCTGTGTGTGTAAGGCTATTCTGTTTCTGGGTCGGGTATTTTCTTGGAGTCTATCAGGTCTTGGATGTCATGACGGAGTCGGGTGCAATTATCAGTGTCATGGCCTTTCTGTTGGTGGAAGTGACAGTAAAGGTTTAGGTTATAATGTGATGGTAGGGGATTGGTAATGGTTTGGCCTCCAAGGGTTTCAGAAGTCCTTTTCTTTTTAATTTCTCCAACAACTTAGACAAGGGTCTCCCCAAGTTGGAGAATCTCCGATTCCGGATGGCAACAATCTCCGTAGAAACAGGTTTAGTACCCGATGTCCCCCCAATAGGCCTCCTACTTAGGCCATAACTTCTTGTTTTCCGCCTCTTCCTCTTCAATGTCCATGACAGTTTCCCTCAACTGTCGAAAGTCTGTAATCATGGAGGTCATCCTCCTCAGTTTCCCATAGATGGAGGGCTTGGTGCCCTTGATAATCATCTTAATTTGCTTATTATCAGAGGGCTTAGTCTGCATTTTCAACAACTGACTTCTCCATCGGTCCACATACTCCTTGAAGCTTTCCTCCGACTTCTGCTTAGTGTTCTCCAAATCACGGAGTGACAAATCAATCTCCAAGTTCGTGACATATTGCTTCAGAAAAGCATCAGCCAACTCCCTCCAATCTTCCCTAACCTTCTTCTCAAGGCTGTGATACCAAACTACCGGTGCCCCTTCAAGTGACATCCCAAACATTTTCTGCACCTGACGCTTGGACAAACCCACTGAACTCATGACTGAAACATACTGACAGAGATGGACCCTCGGATCCCCATTCCTGTTAAACTTAGCCATGTCCGGCATCTTGAACTGAGCCGGCAACTGTTCTTCAAATGTAATTGCCTCATAATCCAACAACTCTTCATATTTACCCATCATCTTGCGGGTAACTGTTTCAACCTGATCCCGAAGTTTCTGAAATTCTGTCGGAGACCCAATCATTCTACCTGTTGCATATTCTGCCATGTCGTCATCAAAAATGGGGATATCATCCCCCAACCCATTCAGAGGCTCCTCATGCCTCACATTCTCAGAATTCCCCACAGCACGGGGCACAGCCATACCAGCCACAGCAGTAGTTAGGGCTTGCAACTGTTCAGTGATCTTGGTGAGACTATTTTCCAACTGATCCATACGGGATACCTCATTATCGGATGTACTCATATCTGTTCTCGGTATTTTGGTGAGTCTCGTCCCTTCTCTAACCCAAACGGTATCTATGATGTCTTTTTTTGAGACATAGAGGGTGTTAACATGATGTATGCATGTATAAGGTGCATAAGATGCATATAACATATAGGACATACTAAATTATTTAAAATTCTCAAACAAATCGGCCCATTATCATTTTAGAAGCTTTTGGGCTAAATGTCATAGGAGTGAACTCGCCCCAGTTTAAATGGCCCAACGAGTTTGCATCTCATGGCAAGGAGCCCAACTACATCCAAATGGTAATGTCCCGAACACAAGCACAAAATGGGCCATCAATATTTAGAGGCCTTTGGCCCAATCGTCATAAGATACGTTGTTGTCCCAGTTTAAATGGCCCAACAAGCCCATATCTCATGACAAATGGTCCAAATGGATCCAAATGATGATGTTCCCAAACACAGGCATACAGATAATTCAAGCATAAAACAGTAAACTCTACAATGTGGCCCATCAACATTTCAGAAGCTTTGGGCCTAATGGTCATATGATATGAACTCGCCCCAGTTTAAATGGCCCATCAAGTTCGCATTTCTGACAAAAAGTCCAACTGCATCCAAATGAGAATGGTCCACAAGCACATGCTCAAGGAAATAATTGTTACTTTAGCCATACAGCCCCGATCTATAGGTGGGTTCGCGTGAGTGTAGACAAAAACTCTTGCTGGCGAAGGATTGCCCACAACTAGGTCTCCCCACTCAAGAGTTCGAGCAACCAAGCAAGCACACCTTTTTTATACCTTGCGGTACGTGCCAACATGTCATGGTGTGTGACTAACTGTCAAATGGATTTCTTGTTACAGATTCCCCAGAGGGAGGGTGGAGCGAACTCTCTTAAATACCCAAGCCTCTTACGCTCTTATCGCTTGGTGAAAGGAATAAGCAACAAGTCCTCCAAATTAGTCTGTCACAACAGGCCAAGGGTAGTAACTATTTAGGTGCCTCCACAGCTTTTCCCCGAAAGGTAGTGAATGAAGGAAGACACCAAACCATTACCTAGCCTTAAAATGTCTGTGATTAAACCCTCATTTCATCCACTATAGCATGGTCAATTAAAACAAAAATCCAAACATTACAAGATAATATTTCGGGGCCGATTCTCTATCCCCAGTGGAGTCGCCAGACTGTGGACAACAGAAACTGGGCGACGCATGCTGTTCCGGTGAAAATGGGGCTGTTGTTCAGGTGTGTTTTACTCACTGTTTTAGGCGTGTTTGGGGGGTACAGGGGCTGCTGTTTTTGGTGGAAAGGGGGTGCTGTTCAGGTCCGTTTTGCTCACTGTTTTAGGCGTGTTTGGGCTGTTGTTTTATGGCTAAAGGTGTTGTTTTTTTATGGCTAAATTTCGGCAATGGAGGGGCTTAGAGGGGCTGTAATTTTCGGCTAAGAGTGAAGGAGGAGAAGAGAAATATTTTGCTTCTTTTTTTGTGATTGGCGTGAATGAATGTGTTGTGAAGGGTTTGCTTGATGTTTTGTGCGTGTTTTTCAGGGCTTCTTTTTTTGTGTAAAAAACGTGAAAATGAGAGAGAGACCCATGTCTTGATTTTGGTTTGTTTTTATAGGCAAAGGCTAGGGTTGACAAGGGAAGGGATTTTGTGCATTTAATTAGGATATGATTTAGTTTTAAACAAGGAAAATCAAAGATTGACGGGGGACAACATTGGTTCAAATTAGGAAGTTAGTATAATCAATTTGCTTGGTTTAGGTAGATGATTTGTTAAGTTATGAATACAATATTTTTGATTAGGAAATTGGTTTGTTGATTGGTTTTAAATAGGCATAACATCTCTTTAATTTAGTATAAAATAATATGGATTAGGAAGTTTCAATATTCTAATTTGGTATAATTATATTTTATGTTTTCTTTAATTTGGTAAATGATTTAATTATTATTTTATTTAATTTGGTAAATGATTTAATTATTATTTTATTTAATTACATTATCTAATTAATATCTAACTTAATATTTGATTTAATTTGGGTGTGTATTAGGGTGAATGGGCGTGTGGGCCTTGATGTGGGTGTGTGGGCCTTTGGTTGTTGGGTTAAGTTTGGTGAGTGGGTTAGGTGTGTGGGCTTGCGGGTTTTTTAGGCCAAGGTACTCTAGATGGAGGTCCGACAAGTGAGCTTGACGCTAAACAAATGAATAAGAATCTAACAAAATATCGATTCCCTTCCGACGACCGTTTTCCGCAAAATCCTTAACTAAAAAAGGTAGTGCCTCCAACTGAGACTCATCATCGGGTTTCACATGCGAAAATGCAATGTCTACAGTGGGGTAATTAGTTTTTTGAGTGAAATATAAACAATTTTTTGATGTAAAATATTCATTTTGTATAACTTATAGTGGACATATGATAGTTGTAAAAAATGAGGTTTTTTTTTTTTAACATTAATATTTTTTGGGTGGGTGAATGATAATTTCCCTTACAAATATAACTGAATAGCTCTTAAACAAATTCGATTTGTATGATAATGAATTCATTTAATAAATGAAATGTATCAAATCGAATTACTTTATTTATTGAACGTTTTTTTTTTCAAATCCATATTCATTTTAATGCTAATTGAATATAATATAATAAATAAACCATGACCCAAATTCACACCTCTAATATCTACAAACAAATATTTTTATCACTCGATCTAAAACAAATAGCCAAAAATAAAGTGCATCTAGGACATTTTATGTTACATATTAGGGGTATATACTTATCAATTAATTGACTGTTAAGTCTCCCTATATCCCAATTAAAGTGGGCCAAAATGCTTCATTCTTGCATTATATTTTTCGGTAATAAGAACAAGGAACGATGATGACAATTGTTTCCCTTCTTCGCACCAAACAATGTTAACTACTACCATCGAAAGTCTTCAACTTCCACTCCCACTCCCACAATTCTTTATTTACAAGTAAAAAGCCTCCAAATATCGATTCTCAGCATTAATTATTATTATTATTATTATTATTATTATTATTATCATTTTTTTTTTTTAATATTGTGGCAGAGAGACAGCTTTTGTTCATGTCGTTACATTGAAATTAAAGCGTCTCTGTTGTAGAATGGATAAGACTATCAATAGGACAAAAGTTTTTCAATTCTGACCATGTGAATGGTATTAATAAATTAAAAAAATATTATATATATAAGAAATTACACAGATACAGCCACAAATTCGTAGATGGCTGGATCTATATGGACAAATTTTTATGACCAAATGTTGTACTATCCTTATAAATTCAGCCACTTAAATATATGTGGTTGGATCTATCTAATTTTTTTTTGTATCGGCAATATTCTCTAATTTAGTATGAATATAATGTTAAATAAAAAGTAGGTGTCTATTTATTTCTTCATGTCTCACTATAAAAAAAATAAGGCCTTTAATGGCGAACATAATCGACGGAAAAGTGAATAATTTTTGAACAATTTCGACGCTAAAATGTGGACGAGAACGACCATTAGCGTCGAAATACATATTATCGACGCTAAAACCTCTTACTTTGCGTGCAACTGCTTTCGAAAAAAAAGAAGAATTCCCAACCCTAAAGTTCATATTTGGCGATGAAAGTATTCGTCGCTAATAATTAAACTTTTAGCGTCGAATTTATGTGACACTAAAATCAATAAATTAAGTATTATTTGTATACTTTTAGCGTTTAACTTTTCGTCGCTAAAAGTATACAAATATTATTTTTTTTTTATTTCTTTTAACGTCGAAAATTTCCACGCTAAAAGTATAAAAATATTTTTTAAAAAAATTATTATTTTACATTATTTTACTCTGAAATATTCAATTTAATATTTTAAAAACTATTTTAATTTCAAAAAAAATTACAGATTAATAGCAGAATTATGAAATATTCGAATAATTATTTTATTATTATAATGAAAATTTATTAAATAAAAAAATACTTATTATATTTGTTCGACAATTATGACCCATAGCGTCATATTTGTACATATCATGGTGTTGTTGTACAAATTAACTATGTGACAAAGGAGATTGTACTCTTATCATTTGTGATTAGATCACCTAGATGTATAAATGATGAGAGGTCCCTATGATTTGTTACTGGACGGAGAATGATACGAGACAGTATCAGTCCACATAGGATAAATCATTAAATATCCATAGTCAGAGTATTATCGAGATTGGACATCGATAAATACGTAAAAGACTAGTATTGCACTTGTGCGCGTTTGTAAGGACACAACGGCATAGTTCTCATATATTTGGGTATAGGATACTCATGCAAGTGTAATAGGAGTTTGTGTTTCACCGATGGTACGGGAAACAACTTCATTTGGATAGACCCCCTCGGAATTCCATTGGTAGTATTACTATGTGTCTATGGAAGTCCGAAATCAGGGTAGGTGTATTTGGTCTTAGCCTGAGACTTGCACCGCTAATACTTGCGACAATCAATATACTTTGGTTGAGGTTGTCCAGGGCTTTAACCGGTTCTGTGTACGCCAATGCTGAGTATATTGAGAATCGTAGTGTGTTGGGTGTGATGTCAAGACGGAAGTATCACTCCAGTCATAGTGGAGATGATGGTCACGTAGGATACGGAACTCGTTCTCTTAAATGCTCGAGCTATCGGGATATTATGACTAGGTCATGTATATCTGATTATAGAGACTGGTTACCAGACATCCGATATGTGCTTCGTACGGGGCAGACACAATTCCAGCCCCAGGCCTTGCACGTGATCATCCGATACAGGACAGCAATACGCAATACTACGGTATACTACGCTTGATATAGATCACACACTCCTATAAGGATATTTCTGGAGAATTGGGTAGGCATGGCGCTTTGTTAGAAGCCAACCTTGTCTTGTAAATCGTTATAAACGTAGTACGAGGTACTTACGTGTTCGGATAGTCTGACGACCGTATTTACTGCCAACATATTCAGGGATCTCATGGGTCGCTTCCCGAAGATTCACCGATGATGTATGACTCGCACTTAATTAATCTGGGATTAATTAGAAGAGAGAGAAAATTAATCTGGGATTAATTACGGAGAAATTTTATCTAGGATAAAATATTAATAAAAGAGAGAGAACGATTAATTTAGAATTAATCGATAAAATAATATATTCGATATATTGTACGAAATTGGATTTCGACGCGGAATTAAAATTAGATTTTAATTCGGGCGAATGAATTAATTTAGAATTAATTCGTTAGTGGCCTGAATAGTGATTTCGCTAGGCGTAATCATTTAATTACGACGCGACGGAAAATCCGTTAATTTGAAATTAGCGAACCCGAGCCCGAGTGTGATTGCGAGTGCATTCGCATTTCGAATTCGAATGCGGCACGCAAGTCACATCAAGCGTCATATCATTAGTCACATCATGCGTCAAATCACTTGTCAGTTTGAGTGATGTGACTTGACAACATGTCACTTTATTAAAGTGATGTGAGTTAAAGTGAATAGTGATGTGAGTTGAAAAGCATCTTTTACTTTTGACTTTTTGACTTTTGAATTAAAGTAGTATATATGTTTATTAATTTACTTGGTAAATATAATAAATATATATATTAAAGTTTTTCTTTTCTCTCTCTAACCTAGGGCATACAGTTTTGGTCATTTTTGGAGCCAAAACTTATTCTTCCTTCTCTCTCGGCTTTGAGCCATTTTCATCTTCTTCTTCACCATTTGTTTTGGGCGTGAGAAGCAAGGATGAAGACTTAGTGCTAGCACACTTTATGGGTTGATACAAAGGTGATAGGGAAGTGATTTTGTGAGCATGGAATCACTTTTCGGAGCTTGAAGCTTGGAGCTTCAATGGTGACAACCATGGTCGAATCTTGGAGGTATTTCAAGGAGCAAAACCGTGCAGTCCAATGCCCAAAGATGCCATTACCGTGACCTTTGCTTGAAGGCCTGTGTTCTTTGTTGCATCAAAATCGTTCAATGTGAGTATATATTCCGCCTTACTCCTTTGTGTATTCATGCTTTTTCATGCTTATTTGATGGATCTTGGGACTTATTAAGAAAATAACAATGGTATCTATGAGCTTACATCAAGCATGAAACTTTAGGGTTTTAAAATTGGGTAAACTCAATTTGAGCATCAAATGGTTAAATTGTTTGATATAGTATGCTTGAATGAGGTTGAATTGATGTTGTGCATGATCAATTTCATGAAATTGGATTGGATCCATTTTTCCCCAAATTTTTGGGCATGGCCGAATTTAGAACCCTAATTAGTCTTGGAATAATTTTGTTTTTTGATCATTGGATGATTTAAAACAATAGGGTAATGTTGTATTGAAGTTTAATTGGATTGAATTTTGATTTGGAACATTTTCCCCAAAATTAGTGGGTTGGCCGAATTCAATTGGATATGAAATTCATTGTGTTTTTTGTATTTTGATTCATTGGATGAATTGAATTGATTTGGGAATGATGATTGTAGATTCAATTGGATTGAAACCGAATCGGAATGAAAAACCCCAAATTGCCGAGACTTTAAGCATGTAAATTGGGTTTGATTTTAATAAATTGTGTTGGACATTATTTGTTGTTAAAGTGCATGATTGATTAGGCTAATTGATGTTTTAGAAATGTTAAATGGGTAATTAATTGTGTATTACACTTAGGTTAATTAATTGTGAAATTTGGAATTTTATAAGTTAATTAATTTGGGCCTATTTTGTGAAATTGGGCCTTATAGGTTGTAATTGGGTTTTTGGGCTTTGTTGTACATAGTTGGGTTTAGGCAAAATTGGTTGAATCCAATTAGGCCCAAAAATGCATCCATAAAGTCCAATTATGACTTAATGGACCTTAATTATTTAATTGGGCCTAATGGGCCAAAATTAATTTAAAGGCTTATGGGTAACTCCCGGATTGGATTTTGGTATTCGGTTTGACCCGACTTGACCAAAAGTCCACGCCTTAAAGAAATTAATTAAAAGCCCATTGGACTTTAATTAAATAAACATTAGATGTTAATCGGGCTTTGAGTCCCATAACGATTGAATTTGGAATTTAAATCGTAAAGGTTCGTTAATAAAAGTATAATATTTAATTTGGAATTAAATAATGAATTAGAATTAAATGCGTATTAAATTGGATTTAATTATGTAGTTTAATTTAATTCGAGAATTCGTACTTTGAGTACTTATTCGCAAGACGAGTTTAACTCGAGCAAAAATCAAATCGTTGTTTGAACATTGGATGATCACTAATTATCAGATTAATTAATTGGATTAGATTGATTGATAACATGCTTGTATGAATACATGGTTTTGATGCATGAATAATGTATATCGGATGGATATTAGTCGGGTGGGACAATTTTGGAAATTGTAATAAATTTGATTTATTAATTGGACCTGCGAGTCCATCCTTATCACCTCTATACTCTTTGTATTCTCTTCTCACCTATTCCCCTCAATGTAAATGAGGTTTCTTTAGAAGTGTAGTGTAACGGGTAGAAGTAAATACATGTGCTAGCTTTGGAGAGAGAAAATGAGAGATTTGATCTAGGATCAATGTAAAGTATCCATCCGCATATCATTATTATTTTATTTCATATACGCTTTATTATGTGTTTAGAATGCATGTTTAAGGGTGTATGATGATGAGACCTTAACAAAGACAATAAATTGGTTGCCAATTTGCACGCGAAAAATCCTCGTTCAATATTAAGCGTCTTTCCTTCCATTGAGTGATTCTCACTCAAGATCCTAGACGGCATTGGTTTGTTGGCCAAAGTCAAGGCCTTTGTCTGTCGAAGATGTGTTTGAATCATGAAGGCTTTGTTCCATATCAGTGTCTTGTCTAAGTTGTGGTTTGTTGGCCAAAGTCAAGACCATTTCTTGTCCATCGAGATTGATTACGAAGCTTTCCATGGTCAATGGGTTGCGCTTGACTGGGATCACTAAGTTTGTTGTGCCAAGCCAAGGTTTAGTTGATTCAGAGGAAAACGTTTAGGCAATACATTGGATGTATTGACATATATAAGATATATGTTTTGGACTTGGACGTCCTCCTACCGGATCTAGGAATTGGATTGGATCCAATTGATCTCAGAGATCTACCTAGTTAATTATCATACAATTTGTTGGCCAAAGTCAAGATTGTGTGATATTTAACGGGATCCTAGCCCACTAGGAAACACGGTTTCCCGAGTACTCGGTAGAAGAGGCTCGCCGAAAAATAGTAGGAGGCAAGAATTGAATTTGTAATAATCGTTCAATTACTCGCCATACGTGCTCAATCACAAATTATTTCGTCGTTTGATTAAATGATAGTTAGACTAATATTTAAATTGTTGTTTTTAATAAGCAGTTGGACTGTATTATGGTTGATTATATAATTGGATTATAATAATCAATATATTTGAATTAATTAATATCGATTTACAATTGATTTAATAATTGGATTATTGTAATCAATGTAATTGAGGTTAATTAATTTAAATTATATTTGATTGTATAGTTGGACTATAATAATCAATATAATACATAGTACCACAAAAGTTGATTAAATAGTTGGACTATTAGAATCAAGATAAATTGAAATTTTAGTGTTTAAAACATAATCCTGGGTGAAAATGTATTTAGACGACTATAATTTTTCAAATTGGGAATAAATTTCAAGATGGTCTTGGAAAATAATAAGTTACTTTATTTGATAAAAAACGTATTATGCCTAAATCTCGGAGTTAAGCAAATAAGTGTAACATGATATTTGGAATATTCATGTAATGATAACTTTAGTGCTTAATCAATTATACTTGTCCAGTAGACTCCTTAATTTCTGAATCAGAATTAAGGATTAGATCCTTAAAGTATGATAATAAAATTGAAGGATTTTCATGGATCTATATTAGATCTTTGAAATACTAAATTGCAATAGTCAAACTTTGCAATTAGGCAAGTAGCGCAAGACACACCTTACTTCGATAATCTAGAAACCCGAGGCTTGGCCAAAGGCTACTGGAATGTTGAAATTGGCAAAGACAAAATCATTATAATCTTTTGAGAAGATAAAAGGACATATCCTAAGAAGGAATTGAAGACGAGCAAGGCTCTGACTTCAAATATGTTTGTCATAATTATGTTCACAACTAGTATTAAAATTAGATTTTAATACTTAGTGTGATACATAAATATGTACTGTTGTGTAGAATCTGCTTTAAGCAGGATACTGACTTCAGACGAGATTTATCTGCGAATTGGAAACGGGAAGAAAGTCGTTGTTTTAATTTTAACCGTAGATACCTGAATTTAGGAACTACCTTCGGGTATATACTTAAATTAGGAAACTGTTATAATGTAACTAGTTTGACTAGATGCATTATCTCTATATCAGTGTTTAACCTCGTTACGGGTGTACCTTTATATTCTAGAACACTAAAGTGTTTTATTATATAAAGATGATATTGAGATAAACACATTAGATATGAATAACAAAATTTATATTTTGAATATAAATAATATCTTAAATATATATAACATGACAAATAAATAGCTCAAAATGATTTGATCAATTAAGAAACCTAAATGTGGCATAGTAGTCAGGGACACTATTAAACAAGGATCGTATATCCACACTTTTGAAGAGTGGGTACTAGGACTAATTTGATTCTATTCAAATAAAGTCTACGAATCTATTTTATTGGGCATAGTGCCTATAACACTATTTACTTGGTAAAAGTGTAAATGCCACTGATCTGTTAGCCCTAGTTCATAGTGAAGCAAGTAGGCCCATTTCTAGCTAGGCTAGAGGTGGATATGAATATTTCGTGACCTGTATGGATGTGGCATTGCGTTATGGTTATGTGTTTCTTTTGAAACACAAATCGGAAACTTTCACAGTTTCGACACGAAATAGACAAACAGATCAGCTAAAGTATTAAACCGTCACGGTAAGACCGTGATGAAAATACTTAAGCAATAAGTTTCTCGTATACTTGAAAGAGTATAGTATTCTTTCAATGAGGACTCCTCCCGGAACACGTCAGTTTGACGGTGTGTCCGAACGGATTAACCAAATTTTGTTAGACATGATAAGGTTAATCACGAGTCGCTCTGAGCTACCATCTCCTTCAACGGATAAGCTTTAAACAGTGCAAGAACTTATTTTGAATAAGATTCCATAATAATCTATTTGACAGATATCATATTAGATATGAACAGGAAAAGAAACCGGGTTTCACATTCCTGAATATTGGGAATGCTAGGCATATGTTTGGATGATACCAAACTAAAACCCAAATAGGATAGGTGCCAATTGTAGGTCATCCTAGGGATACCATAAGTATTGTACTTATACACCTCACGACAGAACAATTAGATTGTTGCTCACCATGCGGTTTTCCGAAGAGGAATACCGATATGCAGTGGTAAGTGGGAGGATAGTATAACTCGATGAAAATCGGAGTAATACTTTCAAGGTACCGAATCTTAATGGAACATAAATAGTACATCAATGATGAAATTATACCATTAATCTTCGAATAAACAAGAACCGCGTAGGTCAGATAGAGTCAGAAAATAACCTGGGGTATGGGTTTCTGATCTCGCCTCATAAAGATGTCTATCTTATTGATGTATACCAACTGACTACGTATGAGGAAGTGATACAAGATATCGACTCCCTATTATGGCAAAGTGCCATAAATTCCGAAATGGATACCATGTATATCAACCAAGTTTGGATAGTAGTTGATGCACCGCAAGGCATTGTGCCTACTGGTACTATATAAGTCTTCAAGGAAGACGTACATGGATGGAAACATACCAACGTATAAAGCTAGGCTTTTAATGGAAAAGTATCGTTATCAATATTGTGTTGATTACGATTCATCCTCTTATCTGTTGCCACGGTAAATCCATTTGGATAATGCTTGTTATTCGATCCATGATTGGATTGGAGCATGCATTAGGTTCTTGGAATTATCGTTTTGATGTAATCATAATGATTTATGATTTAATTCAAAACGAAAATGATTCTTATGTAAATAACAGGGTTAGTGGGAGCACACTAACAGTGGCTGTCCTATAAAATAATGATAATATGTTATTTCTTGGAAAAGATATTCCCATAAAATAAATATCGGTGAAAGCTTGGCTTTCGAATACTCTCCGAGAAACCGTACATTGAAAAATGTACGAGACCTAGTGTCTCATACGCTTTGAGCATATGGATTCACAAACAGGCCAATCCGAGTGAAAGTCACTGGATTGTTGTTAAGAACATCCGTTAGTATCTTAGAGAACTAAGGATGTTGTCTTAGTCTATGGAGAAAGAGAACTTGAAGTGACTAGGATCACTATAGCACGTTTCCCATAACCGGTAAAGACGACTAAAAGTCGCAACGGTACTATACAGTTTGAAAAACGGTACAGTGAGCTGGAAATCTTCAAAGCAAGATACTGTTGCCGAAGAAACAACAAATGCGGGTTAATTACAGCAGCTGAGGCAGCAATAGAAGCCATCTGGGTCAATAACAAATCTAATTAGATTAAATATAGTTCTGTTAGCAGCTGAGCTAGGCGTCAGCACAGGCTAAAGAATTAAAGGTCTCATCAAAGATCCAGATATATACTTCGACCATTCATCTGATTCGTTCAGATCATACATCGTAGCGATGTGATGATCGAATAAATCACATCAGATGATAATCATATAAATCCGCTGACGAAAACCTTTTCTCAGCAGTTTGAGCCAACCGTACATAGTTCGGGTGTAAGACACTTGAGTGACTGGCTATAGGCCAAGTGGGAGATTATTGGATAATTATGACCCATAGCGTCACTATTTGTACAGATCATGGTGTTGTTGTACAAATTAACTATGTGACAAAGGAGATTGTACTCTTATCATTTGTGATTAGATCACCTAGATGTATAAATGATGAGAGGTCCCTATGATTTGTTTCTGGACGGAGAATGATATGAGACGGTATCAGTCCACATAGGATAAATCATTAAATATCCATAGTCAGAGTATTATGGAGATTGGACATCGATAAATACATAAAAGACTAGTATTGCACTTGTGCGCGTTTGTGAGGACACAACGGCATAGTTCTCATATATTTGAGTATAAGATACTCATGCAAGTGTAAAAGGAGGTTGGGTTTCACCGATGGTATGGGAAACAGCTTCGCTCTGGATAGACCCCCTCAGAATTCCATTGGTAGTATGACTATGTGCCTATGGAAGTACGAAATCAGGTTAGGTGTATTTGGTCTTAACCTGAGACTTGCACCGCTAATACTTGCGACAATCAATATATTTTGGTTGAGGTCGTCTAGGGCTTTAACCGGTTCTGTGTACGCCAATGCTGAGTATATTGAGAATCGTAGTGTGTTGGGTGTGATGTCAAGACGGAAGTATCACTCCAGTCATAGTGGAGATGATGGTCACGTAGGATACGGAACTCGTTCTCTTAAATGCTCGAGCTATCAGGATACTATGACTAGGTCATGTATATCCGATTATAGAGACTGGTTACCAGACATCCGATATGTGCTTCGTACGGGGCAGACACAATTCCAGCCCCAGGCCATGCACGTGATCATCCGATACTGGACAGAAATACGCAATACTACGGTATACTACGTTTGATATAGATCACACATTCCTATAAGGATATTTCTGGAGAATTGGGTGAGCATGGTGCTTTGCTAGAAGCCAACCTTGTATTGTAAATCGGAATAAACGTAGTACGAGGTACTTACGTGTTTAGATAGTTCGATGACCGTATTTACTGCCAATATATCCAGGGATCTCATGGGTCTCTTCCTGAAGATTCACCGATGATGTATGACTCGCACTTAATTAATCTGGTATTAATTAGAAGAGAGAGAAAATTAATCTGGGATTAATTACGGAGTTATTTTATCTAGGATAAAATATTAATAAAAGAGAGGGAACGATTAATTTGGAATTAATCGATAAAATAATATATTCGAGACGTGGAATTAAAATTAGATTTTAATTCGTGGGAATTAATTAATTTAGAATTAATTCGTAAGTGACTTGAATAGTGATTTCGCTAGGCGTAATCATTTAATTACGACGGGACGGAAAATTCGTTAATTTGGAATTAGCAAACCCGAGCCCGAGTGTGATTGCGAGCGCATTCACATTTCAAATTCGAATGCGGCACGTATGTCACATCAAGCGTCATATCATTAGTCACATCATGCGTCAAATCACTTGTCACTTTGAGTGATGTGACTTGACAACATGCCACTTTATTAAAGTGATGTGAGTTAAAGTGAATAGTGATATGAGTTGAAAAGCATCTTTTGCTTTTTACTTTTTGACTTTTGAATTAAAGTAGTATATATGTTTATTTAATTTACTTGGTAAATATAATAAATATATATATTAAAGTTTTTCTTTTCTCTCTCTAACCTAGGGCATACGGTTTTGGTCATTTTTTGAGCCAAAACTTCTTCTTCCTTCTCTCTCGGCTTTGCGCCATTTTCATCTTCTTCTTCACCATTTTTTTTGGGCGTGAGAAGCAAGGATGGAGACTTAGTGCTAGCACACTTTATGGGTTGATACAAAGGTGATAGGGAAGGGATTTTGTGAGCATGGAATCACTTTTGGAAGCTTGAAGCTTGGAGCTTCAATGGTGACTACCATGGCCGAATCTTGGAGGTGTTTCAAGGAGCAAAACTGTGCAGTCCAATGCCCAAGGATGCCATTACCGTGACCTTTGATGAAGCTTGAAGGCTTGGTTCTTTGTTGCATCAAAACCGTTCAATATGAGTATGTATTCTGCCTTAATCCTTTGTGTATTCATGCTTTTTCATGCTTATTTGATGGATCTTGGGACCTATTAAGAAAATAACAATATAAAACTATCATTACATAATGTTTATATAAATGGAAATAAAATTTATTGCTGCTGTGATGGGGGCGCTCGAGCCCAATGCAGTCCGGCTGAGTGAGGCCTTCAACATCTCCCGGAAAGCCCGTATCTACTGGTCGAACTCCTCCATCTTCTTTTTGTGGTCCACCTTGACATGTAGTAGCTCCTCTCGAGTCTTCTTCAGCTCGTCTTGGGTGGTGGCTAGCTTGTCTCGAAGGCACGAGTCAGTGTCCGAAGAAACAATAGTGCGTGCAGATGACATTGGCTTCTTATGAGTGTCAAGGCCGACGTTGTACTCTATCTAGTTCTTGAAAACCAATTACGACAACTGCTCATCTGGTATCGAGTCGGACACTTTCTCTTGAGTTTGATGTTGGAGCTCCATCATTTGGTTCAGTTTAGAAAATAATAAGTTAATGTTAGAATTTGAAAAGAAAAATCAATTTAAAATAATAATTATTTTATTTTAAAAACTTAAACTTACTCTTGGACAATTATGACCCATAGCGTCACTATTTGTACAGATCATGGTGTTGTTGTACAAATTAACTATGTGACAAGGAGATCGCATTCTTATCATTTGTGATTAGATCACCTAGATGTATAAATTATAGGAGGTCCTTATGATTAGTTCCTAGATTGAGATGATATGAGACAGTATCAGTCCTCGAAGGATTAATCATTAAATATTCCTAGTCATAGTATTATCGAGACTGGACATCGATAATGCAGAATAGACTAGTATTACACTTGTGCGTGTTATGGAAGCGTAACAACATAGTTCTTTTATAGTTGGGTATTGGATACTCATGCAAGTGTAATAGGAGGTTGTGTTTACCGATGGTGCGAAAACAGCTTCGCTCTGGATAGACCCCTCGGAATTCTATTGGTAGTATGACTACGTGTCTATGGAAGTCCGAAATCAGGGTAGGTGTATTTGGTCTTAACCTGAGACTTGCACCGCTAATACTTGTGACAATCAATAAGCTTTGGTTTTGGTCATCCAGGGCTTTAACCGGTTTTGTTTACGCCTCTGCTGGGTATATTGAGAATCACAGTGTATTGGTTGTGATGTCAAGATGGATGTATCACTCAAGTCATAGTGGAGATGATGTCACGTAGGATATGGAACTAGTACCCTTAAGTATTGCAGTCATCAGGATGATATGACTAGGTCATGTTCATCCGATTATAGAGACTAGTTACCAGACATCCGACATGTGTTTCGTACAGGGCAGGCACAATTCCAGCCCCAGGCCTAGCACGTGACATCTGATACTGAATCGCAATACGCAATACTACGTATACTATGCCTGACATAGATTATATATTCTAGTAAGAATATTTCTAGAAAATTGGGTAGGAACGATGCTTTGCTAGAAGCCAACCATGTCTTGTAAATCGGTAAGCACGTGGTACGAGATACGCACGTATTCGGATAATCCGATGACCATATTTACTGCCAACATATCCAGTGATCTCTTGGGTCGCTTCCAAAGATTCACCGATGACAGTTGATTTAAATTAGAATTAATCTGGGATTAATTAAGATGGAGAAAATTAATCTGGGATTAATTGAGGTATTATTTAATCTGGGATTAAATGTGTTCGGAAGAGAGAGAACGCGATTAATTTGGAATTAATCGGTAAAATAAATTTAATAGTTAAATTTGATTTTTCTATTTAATTTATTCGTATGGGCTAAAATTAATATATCGGATATTTTAATATGAATTGGATTTCATTACGAAATTAAAGTTGGACTTTAATACCAACGAACGAATTAATTTAGAATTAATTCGTAAACGACGTTCGTAATGTATTTGCGAGGCATCGTTATTTAATTAAATTAGATTTAATTATTTAGCGACAAAAGTTCGTTTAATCGGATTAAACAGATTCGAGCCGCTGTAAATGTTCGTAGAGACATTTTGAATTTTGAATTCAAAATGGTGGGGCCCACTTCACACATGTCACACATGTGAAGTGGTGGTTGGAAAGTGGTTGGCATTTATGCCAAAACCACTTACTTTCCAACCACTTGGTTTATGTAAAAACCAAGACTCCAACTACATGGTTTTGGGTAAAAGGGTAAAACCCTTTAACAAAATCAAAAAGCCTTCTCTCATTTGTGGAGTATATACACAATTTGGAAAAACACAAACCCTAGAACAAACACACCTTGGACGTGAACTTCACATTATTCTCCCTTGGATTTTGTGGCAAAATCATCAAAGCTAGCACTTTAAGGAATCAACTAAGGTGATAGGGAAACCAACTCAAAGCTTGGAATCAACACAAATGAATGATCTTGGAGATCTTTATTCAAAATTTTAAAAGCTCAAATCCATTCAATGAAAGTAATTCCACAACTTATAATGAATTTATGAACTCCTTTTCTTGCTTATTAGATCCTTGGCATGTTCTAGGAACACTAACAATGGTATCAAGAGTCAATTTTAAGCTGAAAACTTTAGGGTTCATAAGTCTAAAATTTGGGACTTTTGTGTTTTGAATATGATTTCTTCAAATTGATGCTTTGAGCATGCTTAGATTATGTTAACTTAGAGTTGTGCATGATTAGATTTGAGAAAAATTGATTGGATCAAATTTTTAAAGAATCCCTCACATGGCCGAATCTTCACTGCTTGGACTGCACTTTGATTTTTCAATTTTTACACCATTGGATGTGTTTAAATACATGATTAAATGTTGATTGTTAGTTTGATTGGATTGAAATCAAAGTCAATAATGTTTATGTTAAATCAAAGATTAAATATTTGGAATCCAAGTCTTTAAGGGTTATAAGTTAGTGTAAATATTTAATTTGGAATTAAATTTGGAATTAGTATTGAATACAAATAAATTGGATTTAAATTTGTAGTTCAATATAATTCAAGAATACTTACTTTAAGTATTTATTCTTAAACGAGTTTGACTCGCGCAAATCAAATCGTTATTTGAACATTGGATGATCATTAATTCAAAGATTAATTAATTGGATTAGATTGATTGAATAACATGATTTGTATGAATACATGCATATATTGCATGAATAATGTATATCGGATGGATATTAGAAGGGTGAGAGCAATTTTGGAAATTGTAATAAATTTAGAATTTATTAAATTGGACCTGCGTGTCCAGCTTTTTATCTCTTTACTCTTTTAATTCTATTCTCACCAATTCCCATCAATGTTAATGAGGTTTTTTTATTGTATTCTGTAATTGGGTAGAAGTTAGAATAGTTCTAGCCGGGGAGAGGAAATGGAGTGATTTGTTCTAGGAATAATTTATGAGATATCCATCCACATATCATTATTAATTTATTTATTTATCGCGCCTTATTATGCTTTTAGAATGCATGCTTAAAGGTGTATGATGAGACCTAATTAAAGATAATAAATTGGTTGCCAATTTGCACGCGAAAAATCCTCAAATAATATTAAGCGTTTTTTCTTCTGTTGAGTGATTCTTACTCAAGATCCAAAGTTGGCATTGGTTTGTTGGCCAAAGTCAAGACCTTTGACAATTGCGGATGTGTTTGAATCTTGAGAGTTTTGTTCCATATCGGTGTCTTGTCCAAGTCGTGATTTGTTGGCCAAAGTCAAGATCACATCTTGTCCATCGATATTGATTACGAAGCTTTCCATGTCAATGGGTCACGCTTAACTAGAATCATTAAGCTTGTTGTGCCAAAGCCAAGACTTAATTGATTTAGAGGAAAAAAGGTTAGGGAATATATCAGATATATTAGCATATATTTAATATATATTTCGGACTTGGATGTCCACCTACTGGATCTAGGAATTGGATGGGATCCAATTGATCTTAGAGATCTACCTAGTTAAATATCATACAACTTGTTGGCCAAAGTCAAGGTTGTGTGTTATTTAACGGGATCCTAGCCCACTAGGAAACTAGGTTTCCCGAGTACTCCACATAGGGTTAGAGGCTCACCGAAAAATAGTGGGAGGCAAGTATTAAATTTTCAAATTTCGTTTAGATACTTGCCAATACGCGCTCATTTCATTTTTCGTCATTTTTTATTAATAAATATATTATTTGGACTAATATTCAATTGTTGTTTTAATTAAACAGATGGACTGTATTCAAACTACTTCATTTATAGTTGATTATATAATTGGATTATAGTAATC
Source organism: Zanthoxylum bungeanum (assembly GCA_019454045.1). Lineage (NCBI taxonomy): Eukaryota > Viridiplantae > Streptophyta > Magnoliopsida > Sapindales > Rutaceae > Zanthoxylum > Zanthoxylum bungeanum. The sequence goes on from SKCR01023812.1 coordinate 292,332, forward strand.
AATATATTTGAATTTTACCCTTCATTTATAGTTGATTATATAATTGGATTATAGTAATCAATATATTTGAATTTTATTGATCATTTATTGTTGATTATATAATTGGATTATAGTATTCAATATATATTTGATTTTAACCAATAAAATTATGATTATTTATATAGTTAGATTATAGTAATCATTACGTTAGATTGTACCTGAAATCGTTGATTAAATAGTTGGACTATTAGAATCAAGATTAAATTAAAAGATTAGTGTTTAAAACATAATTCTAAGGAAAAATATGTCTAACGACTTTATTTTTTCAAATTGGGAATAAAATTTCAGGATGGCTCTGGAAACTAATAAGTTACTTTATTTTATAAAATAACATATTAGGCCTAAGCCCAGAGTTAAGCAAATCGTAGAGCATGATCTTTGGAAGATTCATGTGATGATAACTTTAGTGCTTAATCCATTATACTTGTCACAAGGACTCCTTAATTTCCTAATCAGAACTAAGGATTAAATCCTTAAAGTATGATGAAGAAATTGAAGGATCTTCATAGATCTATTATTAGATCTTAGAAGTATTAAATTGTAATTAATAACTCTTGGAGAGTTAATGGCCATTCTCAAGGAGACAAAGCCAAAGTTTGTAAAACGGCAAGAAGCGCAAGGTGCATCTTACTTCGATATTCTAGAAGGCCAAGGCTTGGCTGATGGCTTCTGGGGTATGGAAAAAGGAAAAGGCTAAATCATTATAATCTTCTAGGAAGATAAAGGACATATCCCAAGATGTCTGCCTAAACTGTGGAAAACGGGGTCACTGAAGCGTGATTGCCATATGGACAAAGCAGACATGAAGGAATTGAAGACGAGCAAGGCTCTGACTTTAAATATGTTTGTCATAAATATGTTCACTACTAGTATTAAAATTGGATTTTAAATACTAAGTGTGATACATAAATATGCATTGATGTGCAGAATCTGCTATAAGCAGGATACTAACTACAATTGAGATTAATCTGCGAATCAGAAACGGGACTGTAGGCATTGTTTTTTTTTTACATGTGAAACCCGATGATGAGTCTCATTTGGAGGCCTTACCTTTTAAGTCGTGGAAGTCGCGGGACAAGGACGTCGGAAGGAAAGAGTCAAGAATTGGCTTTTTGTTGGATTTAGTTCACGTGTTTAGCTTCGGGTTCGCTTGTTGGACCTCCGTTTTAAAACTTAACCTTAGCCCAAGCCCATTGAATCACATCCAATAATAATTAAAACATTTAAAATATATGTCACAAATTAAATTTAAATTAAATCTAAATTAAAACCAAAACCAATTAAATTAAACACAAATTTAAAATTAACTAAATTGAATAAAATACAATGGAATTAAATTAAATCTAAATGGAATTAAACTAAATCCAATCAAATTAAATTAAACAACTAATTGAAATTAAACTTAACTAAATCCAATTATTAAACCTAATTAAAGTAAATCAAATTAAATTAAAATTAAAAATCACATACCAATTAAATAAATTATAATCCAAAATTAAATCAATCAATCCCCTAATTTAATATATTACCCACCTAAAATACAATTATTCCTTCCCTAAATAAGTTAATTAAATCCATCATTTATTTAATTGATCCATTTCCTTATTTAAAACCATGCAAACCCTAGTCATGCACTACTATATAAACAACACAAAACTAAACCCTAAGGCTTCCTCTCATCACTAAAAACTCCACGGCAAGAACCAAAATAAATAACACAAAATTAAATCGTACCCTCTAATCACGTAACCAAAAAGCTATACACATGCATCTCACAATTGCTCATTCATCAAGCCTTTCAAAGCCACAAGTCCTCTTGCCTCAAGAACCAGCCCATTGACCTCGCCACCAAGCACACCATCACACCACCTACTTCAACGCAAGCCACATGGCCCCTTCACGCCCAGCAACTGTCCACGCCTAACAACCCGCAATGCCCATCTCTCTCGCCACACAAAGGCCATGTTCACGTCTCTCAACCAAGCTCCAAGCCACACGAGCCCTTCACGCCTTAACTCCATCAGCCACTCACGCACACACTACCATTCACTCACGCATGCATAGCCCAGTACACTAACCAAACTCACGCACACACAGCCCTACACGCACAAACACACCCCATAAACCATCAAAATTGTCCCAAAACTACACCTAAATTCTGCCCCAAAAATAGTCCCCAAATCTCTAAAAACTGTCCCAAAACTGCACCTAAATTTTGCCCCAGCAACTACCGTAAAACACCACCAAAAACTGCACCTAAAACACCCAAAATAGTAGCCTAATAGACGTCAAATAGTGACAAGAAAATACAACAAAAATAGTAGCAAAACAGAGTGAAAACAGTAGCCCAAACAGCGAAAACAGCGAGCTAGAATGTCGAAACAGTGAACCAGAAAGTTACGGAGCTTTAGCCCTTCCGATCACCATGAAAGGCAAGTCCGAAAGTCGACAAAAAAGGTTAGACCTGAGGGTATTTTCCACACTTGTTTTCAGTTTTATCTTTATTATTTATTGAGTTTTGTTCGCATGATTATTTTGTTAAAATGCATGTTGTGGCCCTTGAGTAGATAAATATGCATGTATTATGAATATGATGTGTGTTGTGGTCCTTGATTAAAATGAAAAATGTGTCGCCTCTTGTGGTATATAGGATGGAAACCCAGACGTAAATTTCATAGCCGATTCTGAATGGATGGTAGTATGATCTGCACTCGGGATACAACTCCACGTACCACTTGAGCAAATGGCGCATATTTTGTTTTATGTTGTTTTGATGTGTTTATTATTCGTTATTTAATTTTCGCATATTATTTATTCGTGTAATGATATGATCGAGTGTATGGGCTTAGTAAGTGCGATGAAAGGTCCTCTAATTGAAGGGGTTAAAATCCTTTCCACGATGCTTCGCCGCCCCGGTCAATGTATATTCGATTGGATATGAGATATATTCAATCGAGTATACGAAATTCGATATCTTTGTATTTACTTTTGTTTCATATATATGTGCATTGAGATAAGCGCAAGAGCTTAGTAAGTGCGATGAAATGTCCTCTAATTGAAGAGGTTAAAAATCCTTTACCACGATGCTTCACCGCGCCGGACGATGTATATTCGATTGGATATAAGATATGTTCAATCGGGTATACGAAATCCGATATCTTCGTATTTAATTTTTTTTTCATATATATATAGATTGAGATAAGCGCATGAGCTTAGTAAGTGCGATGAAAGGTCCTCTAATTGAAGAGGTTAAAATCTTTTACCACGATGCTTCGCCGCGCCGGATATCCTTGTATTCACTTATGTTCCATATGTATGCATTGTGTTAATTGCGCATGGGCTTAGTAAGTGCGATGAAATGTCCTCTAATTGAAGAGGTTAAAAATCCTTTACCATTATGTTTCACTGCACCTTGTATTCAGTTATTTGCTTTTCTTTGTATGCCATCTTTTCGCATGATCATGCATCATATTGTATTACGTATGGGCTTAGTAAGTCGAATGAAAGGTCTTCCGTTTCGAGGGGTTAAAATCCTTTGCCACGATACTTCGCCGCACCGGACAAAGTGTAATCTAATGAATGTGAGATACGTTCAATCGAACACTCAAGGTCCTATATAGATGTGGGCATATGTCGCATCTCTTTTCTTTCATCTCCATTATTTATCTTTCAAATCGCATCATGGCACGTTTATTTCACGTATGATTGTCTCTTTAATTGTCTTTTTTTTTTATATTATGCACTTAATCTCCTCCCTTTAATATGTACGCTTATGCAATTAGTGCTTGTTTCCGCTCTCATGTCCATCAATAATGCGTTTGTGAAATTGTATATCTGTCATTACTTTAATCTACCGTGATGCATGCAAACTTGAACTAGATTATATGCAAATAGGTTGTATGTAAAACTGAGACATAGGTTATATGAAACGTGTTACATATGGACTTAGTTGACTCCATTTATTATGCATGAATATGTAATGGTTGTTTGTTTATGCTTCCGCATGTATGAAATGTTTATGGAATTACATGTTCATCATTATTTGATTCCCTTTTATGTGTGCTTATGTGATTATGACGTGCTTGCATTTTCATGAATACAATATGCCTATAAAGTTGTATACTTGCTGTTACTTTGACTTACTTTCGAGCATGTGAACTTAGAAGTAGGATATATGCAAATCTAGGTGTAAGTTTTATCTTTTTGCGCATGTGAATTTAGAAGCATGATATTCTTGGAAATAAGTGTTACTTAGGCTTGATTAAATAATTACACAAATCCTTTCATTACAAGTGACATAAGTAAGAGACCATTCCGAACCCAACGGTTTGAGGTCTTCCCTTGCGAGGGGTGAGTGCGGCCTTAAATCTCATTTTCCCGGTTCACACCGGGTGGCGACTCCATCATTCTCCAGTTTAGTCCCCCATGGCTACTCCGTACTCCCGACCGGGCCGCGAGCCCAGAACAGCATGCGTCGCCCAGTTTCTGTTGTCTACAGTCTGGTGACTCCACTGGGGATAGAGAATCGGCCCCGAAATATTGTCTTGTAATGTTTGGATTTGTGTTTTATTTGACCATGTCTATAGTGGGTAAAATGGGGGTTTGATCAAAGACATTTTTTTAGGCTAGGTAATGGTTTGGTGTCTTCCTTCATTCACTACCCTTCGAGGAAAAGCTATGAAGGCACCTAGATAATCATTACTCATAGTTCGTTGTGACAGACTAATTTGGAGGACTTGTTGCTTATTCCTGTCACCAAACGATAAGAGCCTAAGAGGCTTGGGTATTTAAGAGAGTTCGCTCCACCCTCCCTCTGGGGAATCTGCAACAAGAAATCCATTTGATAGTTAGTCACACACCATGACATGTTGGCACGTACCGCAAGGTTTAAAAAAGGTGCGCTTGCTTGGTCGCACGAACCCTTGAGTGGGGAGGCCTAGTTGTGGGTAATCATTCGCCAGCAAGAGTCTTTGTCCATACTCTCACGAACCCACCCATAGACCAGGGTTGTATGGATAAAGTAATAATTATTTCCTTGAGCATGTGCTTGTGGACCATCCTCTTTGGATGCAGTTGGACTTTTTGTTAGAAATGCGAACTTGCTGGGCCATTTAAACTGGGGCGAGTTCGTATCCTATGACCATTAGGCCGAAAGCTTCTGAAATGTTGATGGGCCACCTGGTAGAATTTACTGTTTTATGCTTGAATTATCTTTATGCTTGTGTTTGGGAACATCGTCGTCTGGATCCATTTGGACCATTTGTCATAGGATATGGGCTTGTTGGGCAATTTAAACTGGGACAAGAACGTATCTTATGACGATTGGGCCAAAGGCCTCTAAATATTGATGGGCAATTTTGTGCTTGTGTTCGGAACATTACCATTTGGATTTAGTTGGGCTCCTTGCCATGAGATGCGAACTTGTTGAGCCATTTAAACTGGTACGAGTTCACTCGTATGACATTTAGCCCAAAAGCTTCTAAAATGATTAATGGGCCGATTTGTTTGAAAATTTTAATTGATTTAGTATGTTCTATATGTTACATGCATCTTATGCACCTCGTACATACATACATCATGTTAACACCCTCTTGTTGGACAATTATGACCCATAACGTCACTATTTGTACAGATCACGGTGTTATTGTACAAATTAACTATGTGACATAGGAGATTGCACTCGTATCATTTGTGATTAGATCACCTAGATATATAAATGACAAGAGGTCCCTATGATTTGTTCCTGGACGGAGAATGATATGAGACAGTATCAGTCCATGAAGGATAAATCATTAAACATCCCTGGTCAGAGCATTATCGAGATTGGACATCGATGAATGCGTAAAAGACTAGTATTACACTTGTGAGCGTTGTGAGAGCACAACGGCATAGTTCTCATATATTTGGGTATTGGATACTCATGCAAGTGTAATAGGAGGTTGTGTTTCACCGATGGTACGGGAAACAACTTCGCTCTTGATTAGACCCCCTCGGAATTCCATTGGTAGTATGACTACGTGTCTATGAAAGTCCGAAATCAGGGTAGGTGTATTTGGTCTTAACCTGAGACTTGCACCGCTAATACTTGCGACAATCAATATACTTTGGTTGCGGTCGTCCAGGGCTTTAACCGATTCTGTGTACGCTAATACTGGGTATATTGAGAATCGTAGTGTGTTGGGTGTGATGTCAAGATGGAAGTGTCACTCCAGTCATATGGAGTTGATGATCACGCAGGGATACAGAACTCATTCTCTCTATAAGTTTGCAACCGTCGGGATAATATGACTTGGTCATGATTATCCGATTTTAAAGAGACTAGTTGCTTGTTCCGATATATGCTTCGTACGGGGCAGACACTCTACCAGCCCTAGGCCTTGCATGTGATCATCCGATACTAGACAGAAATACGCAATACTACGGTATACTACGCTTGATATAGATCATTATTCCTGTAAGGATATTTCCGGAGAATTGGATAGGCATGGTGCTTTGCTAGAAGCCAACCTTGTCTTGTAAATCGGTAAAACGTAGTACTTGGTACTCACGTGTTCGGATAGTCCGACGATCGATTTGACTGCCAACATATCCGGGGATCTCATGGGTCGCTTCCCAAATATTCACCGATGACGTATGACTCGCACTTTAATTAATCTGGGATTAATATGATGAGAGAGAAAATTAGTCTGGGATTAATTGCGGAGATATTTTACCTAGGATAAAATGTCGATTAAAGAGAGAGAAACATTAATTTGGAATTAGCAATTAATATATTTGATATATTAATCGAAATTGGATTTTGACGCGGAATTAAAATTAGATTTTAATTCGGGCGAACGAATTAATTTAGAATTAATTCGTTAGTGATGTGAATAGTGATTTCACTTGGCGTAATCATTTAATTACGACGCAACGGAAATTCATTAATTTGGAATTAGCGAACCCGAGCCCGAGATTATTTGCGAGCGCATTCGTATTTGGAATTCGAGTGCGGCACGTCAAATCAAGCGTCAAGTCGCTAGTCGCATCTAGCGTCACATCAAACATCAAATCATGTCACTTTGAGTGATGTGACAATTGATTGGATTGATGTGATTGATGTGACAATTGATTGGATTAATAAAGTGATGTGATGTGACTTGATGTGATAAAGATGATGTGTGTGGTTGGGAATTAAACCCAAATGTGTGTGAAATGAATTTCAAATGAAATTCAAGTGCATTTGATGCATAAATTAACACAAAAACCGTATACACAAAATAGACTCACTTTCCCTCCTCCTCTCTTCTTCTTCTTCCTTCTGTCCATCACACGCCATTTTCTTCTTCTGCCAAGGCAGTGAACTGCCGAGTTTGATAAAGAAAATGGAGGGAAGCCAAGTTTTTTTGTGGCAAAATAAGAGTGCTAGCACACTCCGGGATCATGCCAAGGTGATAGGGAAGCATACCTATAAGCCGGGAACCACTACGGTGAAGCTTGGAGCTTCAAATCGTGAAGAAAAGGGGCGAAATTCACTATTCATAGCAGCTAACTGCCTTGAATAAGTGAGCAGAATTCGAATTTTTGTTGCCCAAATCGTCGCTCAACCGCTCGATGTAAGTATTCCGCACTTCCGTCGTTGTATTCACTTATGATTCATGCTTGAGTTTTGATCTTGGGACCTTTAAAACTCCAACAGTGGCATCATGAGCTTAGGTTAAAAGCATGAAAAAGTTTGGGATAAAATTTGGGCAAACTTGATTTTGAGCATGATAAATTAAATTGGATGGATTTATATGCTTAATTGTGTTTGAATTGAAGATTGATTGGGTCAATTTGAAGAAAATTTGATTGGATCATCTTTCCCCCAAATTCCCTCCTTGGCCGAAATTGTGATGTCTTTAATGTCTTGGGATTTTTGATTTTTTGACAATTGGATGTGTTGGAAATCATTCGGGATGATGATTTAATGTCGATTGGGGAATCAATTGGATTGAATTCGATTAGGACGTAAAATCCCCAAATTGCCAAGTATGTCATAAAGCTTGAAATTGGGTAAAATGAAATTGAGCATGCAATTATGAAATGGATGATTAAGTATGCTTAATACATGTTTAATTGATGATTGGTTGGATCAATTTGATTAAATTTGTTTGGAACAAATTTCCCCAATTTTGATGTGTTGGCCGAATAGGAGTATGCCCTAAATCTTGGTAATTTTGTTTCGTTGATCATTCGATGACTTGAAACGATTAAGGATGTTGAATTAATGTTAATTTGGATTTAATTGGATTGAATTCGGAATTGACATAAAATTAGTCCAAATTGCCGAGAGTAGCAAAGCATGTAATGGGTTTGATTTTAATCTTAACGTGTTGGACATGTGATGATGAAATTGAGCATGATTAATTAGCCTAATTTGTGTTTTGGAAATAATAGTTTAGGTGATTAATCATGATACACACTTTGGAATTAATTAGATTTTGAAATGGATTTTATGATTTAATTAATTGGGCTTAAAATTGGATTTGGGCTTGTCATGTTGTAAATGGGCTTATTGGACTTTGTTGTACAAGTTGAGTTTAGGCAAAATTGGTTGGATCCAATTGGGCCCAAAACCGCTACCATAAAGCCCAAATGCGACTAATGGACCTTTAAAGTTTAATTGGGCCTAATGGGCCAAGATTGATTTTTAGGCTTATGGGGTAACTCCCGGATTGGATTTTGGTTATTCGGTTTGACTCGAATTGACCAAAAGTCCAAGCCTTAAGAAATTAATAAAAAGCCCATTAGACTTTAATTAAATTAATATTGGATATTCATCGGGCTTTGAGACCCGAAACGATTAAATTTGGAATTTAAGTCGTAAGGTTCGTAAATAAAGTGTAAGATTTAATTTGGAATTAAATAACTGGATTAGTATTAAATACATATTAAATTGGATTTAATTATGTAGTTTAATTTAATTCGAGAATTCGTACTTTAAGAACTTATTCGCAAAAACGAGTTTGACTCGAACAAAATCAAATCGTTGTTTGAACATTGGATGATCACTAATTATCAGATTAATTAATTGGATTAGATTGATTGATAACATGCTTGAGTGAATACATGGTTGTGATGCATGAATAATGTATATCAGATGGATATTAGTCGGGTGGGACAATTTTGGAAATTGTAATAAATTTGATTTATTAATTGGACCTGCGAGTCCAGCCTTATCACCTCTATACTCTTTGTATTCTCTTCTCACCTATTCCCCTCAATGTAAATGAGGTTTCTTTAGAGTAGTGTAAGTGTACGGGTAGAAGTAAATACAAGTGCTAGCTTTGGAGAGAGAAAATGAGAAATTTGATCTAGGATCAATGTAAAGTATCCATCCGCATATCATTATTATTTTATTTCACATGCGCTTTATTATGTGTTTAGAATGCATGCTTAAGGGTGTATGATGATGAGACCTTAACAAAGATAATAAATTGGTTGCCAATTTACACGCCCTCAAATATTATTAAGTGTTTTTCCTTCCATTGAGTGATTCTCACTCAAGATCCGAGACGGCATTGGTTTGTTGGCCAAAGTCAAGGCCTTTGTATATCGAAGATGTGTTTGAATCATGAAGGCTTTGTTACATGTCATTGTCATGTCCAAGTTGTGGTTTGTTGGCCAAAGTCAAGACCACTTCTTGTCCATCGACATTGATTACGAAGCTTTCCATGGTCAATGGGTCGCACTTAACTGGGATCATTAAGCTTGTTGTGCCAAAGCCAAGGCTTAGTTGATTCAGAGGAAAAAAGGTTAGATAATACATTGGATGTATTGGCATATCTAAGATAAATGTTTCGGATTTGGACGTCCTCCTACCGGATCTAGGAATTGAATTGGATCCAATGGATCTTAGGGATCTACCTAGTTAATTATCATACAATTTGTTGCCCAAAGTCAAGATTGTGTGATATTTAACGGGATCCTAGCCCACTAGGAAACACAGTTTCCCGAGTACTCAACAGAGGGTTAGAGGCTCGCCGAAAAATAGTGGGAGGCAAGAATTGAATTTGCAATACTCGTTCAATTACTCGCCATACGCGCTCATTCAAATTATTTCGTCGTTAGATTAAATGTTAGTTGGACCAATATTTAAATTGTTGTTTTAATAAACAGTTGGACTGTATTATAGTTGATTATATATAATTGGATTATATTAATCAATATATTTGAATTAATTAATTTCAGTTTACAGTTGATTTTATAATTGGATTATAGTAATCAATGTAATTGAGGTTAATTAATTTAAATTATATTTGATTATATAGTTGGACTAGTATAATCATTATAATCAATAGTACCACAAATCGTTGATTAAATAGTTGGACTATTAGAATCAAGATAGAAATGAAAGATTAGTGTTTAAAACATAATCCTGGGTGAAAATGTATTTAAACAACTTTAATTTTTCAAATTGGGAATATTTCAAGATGGTCTTGGAAATTAATAAGTTATTTTATTTGATAAAATAATGAATTATGCCTAAAGCCCGGAGTTAAGCAAATAAGTGGAATATAATATTTGGAATATTCGTGTAATGATAACTTTAACGCTTAATCCATTAAGCTTGTCGAAGTAGACTCCTTAATTTCTGAATCAAAATTAAGGATTGGATCCATAAAGTATGATAATGAAATTGAAGGATTTTCATTGATCTATTTTAGATCTTTGAAATACTAAATTGCAATAAATAATCTTGGAGAATTAATGACTATTCTCAAGGAGACAAAGTCAAAGTTTGCAATTAGGCAAGTAGTGCAAGGCACACCTTACTTCTTCTATTCTAGAAACTCGAGGCTTGGCCAAAGGCTACTGGAACGTTGAAATTGGCAAAGGCAAAATCATAATAATCTTTTGAAAGATAAAAAGGATATATCCTAAGAATGAATTGAAGACGAGCAAGGCTCTTACTTCAAACATGTTTGTCATAATTATGTTCACAACTAGTATTGAAATTGGATTTTAAATACTTAGTGTGATACATAAATATGTACTGTTGTGCAGAATCTGCTTTAAGCAGGATACTGACTTCAGATGAGATTACTCTGCGAATTGAAAACGGGACGATAGTCGTTGTTTTAACCGTAGATACCTAACTTTAGGAATTACCCTCGGGTATGTACTTAAATTAGGGAACTGTTATAATGTAACTAGTTTGACTAGAAACATTATCTTTATATTAGTGTATAACCCGCTGCGGGTGTACCTTTATATTCTAGAACACTAAAGTGTTTTATTATATAAAGATGATATTGAGATAAACACATTAGATGTGAATAACAGATTTATATTTTGTATATAAATAATATCTTAAATATATAACATGCCAAATAAATAGCTCAAACTGATTTGAACAGTTAAGAAACTAATTGTGGCATTGTTGTCTGGGACACGATCAAAACAAGACTCGTATATCCACACTTTCGAAGAGTGGGTACTTGGACTGTTTTGATTCTATTCAAATAAAGTCTACGAATCTAGTTTATTAAGCAAAGTGCTTAAAACACCTTTACTCGGTAAAAGTGAAAATACCACCGATCTGTTAGCCCTAGTTCATAGTGAAGCAAGTGGGCCTGTGTCTAGCTAGGCTAGAGGTGGGTATGAATATTACGTGACCTATACGGATGTGGCATCGCGAAATGGTTATGTGTTTCTTTGAAGAACACAAATCGGAAACATTTATAGTTTCGACACGAAATAGACAAACAGATCGGCTATAGTATTATACCGTCACGGTAAACCGTAATGGAAAATACTTAAGCAATAAGTTTCTCGTATACTTGAAAGAGTATAGTATTCTTTCAATGAGGACTCCTCCCGGAACACGTTAGTTTGACGGTCTGTCTGAACTGCATTAACCGAATTTTATTAGACATAATAGGTTAATCACGAGTCGCTCTGAGCTACCATTTCCTTCAACGGATAAGCTTTAAACAGTGCAAGAACTTATTTTGAATAAGGTTCCATAATAATCTGTTTGACAATATCATATTAGATATGAAAGGGAAAGAAACCGGGTTTCTCATTCCTGACCATTTAGGTATGCTTGGCATATGTTTGGATGATACCAAACTAAAACCCAAATTGGATAAGTGCCAATTGTAGGATATCCTAGGGATACCATAAGTATTGTGCTTATATACCTCACATGAGAACAATTAGATTGTTGCTCACCATGCGGTTTTCCTAAGAGGAATACCGATATGCAGTGGTAAGTGGGAGGATAGTATAACTCGATGAAAATCAGAGTAATCCTGTTCAAGGCATTGAATCTTAATGGAACATATATAGTTCATCAAGGATGAAACTATACCATTAATCTTCGAATACACAAGAACTAAGGAAGTGATACGAAGTATCGACACCCTATTATGACAAAGTGTCATGAGTCCGAAATGGATTCCATTTATATCAACAAGTTTGGAGACTAGTTGATGTACCACAAGGCATTATGCCTATTGGTACTTTACAAGTCTTCAAGGAAGACGTACATGGATGGCAACATACCAACGTATAAAGCTAGGCTTTTAACGAAAGGTATCGTTATCGACATTGTGTTGATTACGATTCAACCTTTTACCTGTTGCCACGGTAAATCCATTTGGATAATGCTTGCTGATACGAGCATGGGTTCTTGGAATTATCGTTTTGATGCAATCATAATGGTATATGATTTAATTCAAAACGAAAATGATTCTTGCATAAATAAGAGGGTTAGTGGGAGCGCACTGACAGTGGCTGTCCTATAAAATAATGATAATACGTCATTTCTTGAAAATGATATTCCCATAAAATAAATATCGGCGAAAGCTTGGTTTTTGAAATACTCTCCATGGAACCGTACATTGAAAAGTGTACTAGACCTGGTGTATCATACGCTTTGAGCATATGGATTCACAAATATGCTAATCCGAGTGATAGTCACTGGATTGATGTTAAGGACATCCGATAGTATCTTAGAGAACTAAGGATGCTATCTTAGTCTATGGAGAAGGAGAACTTGAAGTGACTGGGATCAGTGTAGCAAGTTTCCTATAACCGAAAAGGACGACTAAAAGTCGTAAATGGTACTATACAGTTTGAATAACGGTGCAGTAAGTTGGAGATTTTCCAAGAAAGATACTGTTACCGAATAAACAACAAATGTGGGTTAATTACAGCAGTTGAGCAGCAATAGAAATCATTTGGGTCGATACATATCTAATTAGATTAGATATAGTTCTGTTAGCAGCTGATCTAGGCATCAGCACAGGCTAAAGAATTAATGGTCTCATCAACGATCCAGATACATACTTACATATTCATCTGATTCGTTTGGATCATACATCGTGGCGATGTGATGATCGAATAAATCACATCAAGATGATATTCATGCAAATCCGCTGACGAAAGATTTTCTCAGCAGTTTGAGCCAATCGTACATAGTTCGGGTGTCAGACACTCGAGTGACTGGCTATAGGCCAAGTGGGAGATTGTTGGACAATTATGACCCATTGCGTCACTATTTGTACAGATCAAGGTGTTGTTGTACAAATTCACTATATGACATAGGAGATTGCACTCGTATCACTTGTGATTAGATCACTTAGATATATAAATGATAAGAGGTCCTTATGATTTGTTCCTGGACGGAGAATGATATGAGACAGTATCAGTCCATGAAGGATAAATCATTAAACATCCTTGGTCAGAGCATTATCGAGATTGGACATCGATGAATGCGTAAAAGACTAGTATTACACTTGTGCGCGTTGTGAGAGCACAACGACATAGTTCTCATATATTTAGGTATTGGATACTCATGCAAGTGTAATAGGAGGTTGTGTTTCACCGATGGTACGGGAAACAGCTTCGCTCTGGATTTGACCCCCTCGGAATTCCATTGGTAGTATGACTACGTGTCTATGGAAGTCCGAAATCAGGGTAGGTGTATTTGGTCTTAACCTGAGACTTGCACCGCTAATACTTGCGACAATCAATTTACTTTGGTTGCGGTCGTCCAGGGCTTTAATCCGTTCTGTGTAAGCCAATACTGGGTATATTGAGAATCGTAGTGTGTTGGGTGTGATGTCAAGACGGAAGTGTCACTCCAGTTATATGGAGTTGATGATCACGCAGGGATACAGAACTCGTTCTCTATATAAGGTTGCAACCGTCGGGATAATATGACTTGGTCATGATTATCCGATTTTAAAGAGACTAGTTGCTTGTTATCCGATATATGCTTCGTACGGGGCAGACACTCTACCAGCCCTAGGCCTTGCATGTGATCATCCGATACTGGACAGAAATACGCAATACTACGGTATACTACGCCTGATATAGATCCTTATTCCTGTAAAGATATTTCTAGAGAATTGGATAGGCATGGTGCTTTGCTAGAAGCCACCCTTGTCTTGTAAATCGGTAAAATGTAGTACTTGGTACTCACGTGTTCGGATAGTCCGACGACCGATTTGACTGCCAACATATCCGGGGATCTCCTGGGTCGCTTCCCAAAGATTCACTGATGACGTACGACTCGCACTTAATTAATCTGGGATTAATATGATGAGAGAGAAAATTAATCTGGGATTAATTACGGAGATATTTTATCTAGGATAAAATGTCGATTAAAGAGAGAGAAACATTAATTTGGAATTAATCGAGGAATTAATATATTTGATATATTAATCGAAATTGGATTTCGACGCGGAATTAAAATTAGATTTTAATTCGGGCGAATGAATTAATTTAGAATTAATTCGTTAGCGAGGTGAATAGTGATTTCGCTTGGAGTAATCATTTAATTACGACGCAACGGAAAATTCGTTAATTTGGAATTAGCGAACCCGAGCCCGAGATTATTTGCGAGCGCATTCGTATTTGGAATTCGAGTGCGGCATGTCAAATCAAGCGTCAAGTCACTAGTCACATCTAGCGTCATATTAAGCGTCAAATCATGTCACTTTGAGTGATGTGACAATTGATTGGATTGATTGATTGATGTGACAATTGATTGGATTAATAAAGTGATGTGATGTGACTTGATGTGATAAAGGTGATGTGTGTGGTTGGGAATTAAACCCAAATGTGTGTGAAATGAATTTCAAATGAAATTCAAGTGTATTTGATGCATAAATTGACACAAAAACCGTATAAAAAAAATAGACTCACTTTCCCTCCTCTCTCTCCTCTTCTTCCTTCTCTCCATCACACGCCATTTTCCTATTCTACAAAGGCAGTGAACTGTCGAGTTTGATAAAGAAAATGGAGGGAAGCCAAGTTTGGTTTGTGGCAAAACAAGAGTGCTAGCACACTCCGGGATCATGCCAAGGTGATAGGGAAGCATACCCATGAGCCGGGAACCACTACGGTGAAGCTTGGAGCTTCAAATCATGAAGACAAGGGCGAAATTCACTTTTCACAGCAGCCCACTGCCTTGAAATAGTGAGCAGAATTCAAATTTTTGTTGCCCAAATCGTCGCTCAACCGCTCGATGTAAGTATTCCGCACTTCCGTCGTTGTATTCACTTATGATTCATGCTTTAGTTTTGATCTTGGGACCTTTAAAAACTCCAACACCTCTATGTCTCAAAAAAGACATCATAGATTCCTGTTGGGTTAGGGAAGAGAGAAGACTCACTAAAAGGTCGGTAACAGATATGAGTACATCTGATAATGAGGTATCCCGGAAAGATCAGTTGGAGAATGGTTTCGCCAAGATTACTGAATAATTGCAAGCCTTGACTACTGCCATGACAAATATGGTTATGCCTCGTGCTGGGGGAAACTCTGAGAATGTAAGACGTGAGGAGCCTCCAAATAGGTTGAGGGATGACATCCCCGCTTTTGATGATGATATGGCTGATTATGCCACTGGGAGAACAGTTGGGTCCCAAGTAGAGTTATAGAAGCTCTGAGACCAAGTGGAATCTGTTACCCGCAAGATGAAGGGTAAGGAAGAAGAGTTACTGGATTATGAAGCGATAACTTCTGAGGAACAGCTACCTGCTCAGTTCAAGATGCCGGATATGGCCAAGTTCAATGGGAGTGAGGATCCGAGGGTCCATCTCCGCCAGTACGTTGTAGTTATGAGTGCAGTGGGCTTATCGAAGCGTCAGGTATAGAAAATGTTCGGAATGTCGCTTGAAGGGCCGCCCATGGTATGGTACCATGGCCTTGAGAGGAAAGTCAAGGAAGATTGGAAGGAATTGGCAGACGCTTTTTTAAAATAGTATGTCACGGACCTGAAGAATGACTTGTCGCTCCCCGACTTGGAAAATACCAAGCAGAAGCTGGAGGAAAGCTTCAAAGACTATGTGGATCGCTGGAGGAGCCAGCTTCTGAAAATACAGGTTTGGCCCTCAGAAAATGACCAGATCAAAATGATCATCAAGGGCACCAAGCCCTATATTTATAGTAAGCTGAGGAGGATGACTTCAATGATTGCCGATTTTCGACAGTTGAGAGAGACAGTTATGGATATTGAGGAGGAAGAGGCTGAGAACAAGACGTTTTGCAGCCAGAATAGAAGGAATTTCGGAGGACATCCTGAGACCAAGCCTACTACTGCCGAGGTCGCCGCCATCAAGAATAGGCGCTTTTCTAACCTGGGCAGACCCTGTCCAAAGTACTTGAGAAATTAACCAGGGAAGGACTCTTAAAAACCTTGGAATCTAGACCACTCACAAATCCTCCCCCACCAAGCCTCAATAGAAACCGCTACTGCCATTTCCACCAACAACCCGATCATGACACCGATAGCTGTACCCGTCTTCGCCATGAGATCCAAGACTTAATTGACTCCCATAAGATACCTGACCCAGAAAGAGAGCTACCCAGCACACACAGAAATCCTCTACCAAATTACCACTCCGTCCCACCATCATGATCAACTCTGGCTTGCCTAAAACCTTTGTCCTCTAAACCCTCAACCACCAAGCTTCTCACATGAGGATAAGGGATCACAATGATGAAGAACCATAGGCCGAGGAAGAAGGCACTGCTATTTCTCCTAGTTTATCTTGCATTTTAATAAGACATTGATTTTGTTTACCTGTTCGAACGTTTTCTCAACTTTAATAAATGCGGATCATTTCATTTTTATGCCTAAGTCTATTCCTTCAAACTTGCAACATGAGTGTATTTGATAAAAGCATTCAATTTGGTCCTATGATGCTTAGTGATGTTCAGAACACGGGGAATCCTCAGAATAAGCAAGCAGAGAGAGAGGAAAGGAGTATAGTCATTCAGTAATGGAATGGGGTAGTGAGACTGTCAAACTTGGAAGGGAATGAGTTCATCGAGCCGATCAACGTAGACAGATTGTAGCAGTACTTTACTTAAGAAAGAGAAGACCGAGCAGCTACTAAGGAAATTGACCGAAGACCTAACCCGACGGGATAGAAAATCCATTCATGCATGCATGCATACACGTAACTTATTTTTGCATTACTTTTGTGTTTGTTTAATTTTGTATTCACAGGTTTTGAAGAAGAAAAGAGAAAGCGGCAAAGACACGCCCATCAGAAACAGCGAAAGCACAGTATCGGATTCGGTTAGTAATCCTGGGGTTGAGAACTACATCGGTGTCATAATTCGGGTGGTAATCTAAGGGTTGAGGCCCATATGAGTTTGAGTTTCGGGTATGGATCTTAGGGGGTGAAGCCCACAAAAGAAGAATTCCTTGGAGTAAGTGAAAAAAAAAAGAGGGAGAAGAAAGAAAAAGAGAGAGAGAAATCTTTGGTAGGGAGACTTATGTCCGGTAATGACATTGTGTGCTGTAGGGAGAAGCCTTAGAAACGATAAGTGCGAGACGCGCTCTTATCCGGTATTCAGAATGGATTGATCTCGGCTAGACTCATGAAGCACTTGATAAAGGTATCTCAACAGTAGAAGCCTGAGCGGTTGATGAGATGACTAGTTAAAGAGATGGTGGATCGGTGAATGACCGTTTGCCTGGAAGTCCACACTGATTTGCTTTTACTACGATACAAGATATGGTTGGGAAATGAAGAAAGAAAAGTCTCTGCGATGAAAAAAATAGACCACCTATAACCGATAAGCGTGAAGCTACCCATGGGCGAGAGTATTAGGACCACACGAGGAGAAATGCTACCTTAAAGGGTAGGTGTGTCAGAAAAAGGAAAAAAAAGTTCTAAATGGAGAGAAAGAGACAAAAGAAAAAAAAAACCATATCATGTTGAATATGCCGAAGTAATCACAGAATGTGATCGAGACATCCAGGTTGGTTAGACCCACTAGTCCGATTCTCTGAAGCGAAATCATCAAGTTGGCTTGCTTAAGGAATAAGCTGCGAAAGAGCCTTGGCACACACACACTAGGAGAGTTGTGGACTGCCGTGGACTACCGAGGATTACCGTGGACTATCGTGGACTACCGTGGACTATTATGGAGAGCTGTGGACTCCCGTGGATTATGTGGACTACCGAGGATTTACCATGGATTATGTGGACTACCGTGGACTATCGTGAAGAGTTGTGGACTACCGTGGACTACCGAGTGTTAGACAATTATGACCCATAGCGTCACTGTTTGTAAAAAACATTGTGTTTTTGTACAAAATTGACTATGTAATATTGAAATTTCCTTTTATCATTTCGTAATTTATTTACTATGATAAATAAATGGTAAAAGTCCATATGATTAGTTCCAGATTGAGATGATATGAGACAGTATCAATCCATAAAGGTTTAATCATTAAATATCCCTAGTCATAGTATTATCGAGACTGGACATCGACAATGCGGAATAGACTAGTATTGCACTTGTGCGCGTTGTGAGGGCATAACGGCACAGTTCTCATATGTTAAGTATAGGATACTTATGCAAGTGCGATAGGAGGTTGTGTTTTACCGATGGTACGGAAAACAGCTTCGCTCTGGATAGACCCCGCGGAATCCCATTGGTAGTATGTATATGTGTCTATGGGAGTCCGCGTCAGGGTAGATGTATTTGGTCTTAACCTGAGACTTACATCGCTAATACTTGCGACAATCGGTAAACTTTGGTTTTGGTCATCCAGGGCTTTAACAGGTTCTGTGTACGCCTCTATTGGGTTTATCGAGAATCGTAGTGTATTGGATGTGATGTCAAGACGGAAGTATCACTCCAGACATATGGAGATGATGATCACGCAGGGATTCATAACTCGTTCTCTATTGTGTTGCAACCATCGGGATAATGTGACAAGGTCATGATTATCCGTTCAAAGAGACTAGTTGTTTGATATCCGATATGTGTTCGTACGGGGCAGACACTATTCCAGCCCCAGGCCTAGCACGTGACATCTGATACTGGATCGAAATACGAGATACTAGGTATTCTACGTCTGACATAGATTATATATTCCAGTAAGAATATTTCTGGAGAATTGGGTAGGCACGGTGCTTTGCTAGAAGCCAACCATGTCTTGTAAATCGGTAAGCACGTAGTACGAGGTACTCGCTTTATCGGATAGTCCGATAACCGGATTTACTGCCAACATATCCAGAGATCTCTTGGGTCGCTTCCCAAGGATTCACCGATGATAGTTGACTTAAATTAGAATTAATCTGGGATTAATTAAGAGAGAGAAAATTAATCTGGGATTAATATGGGCTATTTAATCTGGGATTAAAAGTGTTCAGTGGCGAAAGAACGCGATTAATTTGGAATTAATCGGTAAAAAATTTTAATAGTTAAATTTGATTTTTCTATTTAATTTATTTAAATGGGCTAAAATTAATATATCGGATATATTAAAATGGATTGGATTTCATTACGAGATTAAAGTCGGACTTTAATGCGAACGAACGAATTAATTTAGAATTAGTTCGTGAACGACATTCGATATATATTTGCGAGGCATCGTTATTTAATTAAATTAGATTTAATCATTTAGCGACGAAGGATCGTTTAATCGGATTAAACGGAACCGAGCCTCGACAAATGCCCGTAGAGATATTTGAATTTCGGATTCAAATATTTGGAGCCAAAAGTGTGGTAGGTGTTCCCACCACACAACCACCTTGTTTTGCCTTAATGAAAACCATTTACCAATCTATACCTTGTTTTGGGTAAAAGGTGAAATGGTTTTTACTTTTTGGTAAATAAGAAAAAGGCATTCAACTTCTGAAACACTTGACACAAACCAAAAACACAAAAACCCTAACGGAGCTAGGTTGGCCGAATTCTCCTCCTCATCCTCTCTTTGATTTGATTTTCAAATCAACAAAAGCTAGCACTTTCGAAGTGAACAAAGGTGATAGGGAAACTCCTCAATAGCTTGGAATCATCCTAAAGCTTGGAATCATCCTAAAGCTTGGATCTTGGAGATCTTGGATCTCAAATTTTTAAAAGCTCTAAAACTCATTGTAAGTATATTCCGCACCTTATAATGATCAAATCTATTATTATGCATGCTTATTAGATCCTTATATTGTTCTTGGAACACTAACAATGGTATCAGAGCCTAATTTAAGCATGATAATTTTAGGGTTCTTGAACCTAAAAATTTGGGGCTTTTTGATTTTGAGCATGATTTTTTGAAATTGATGCTTTGAGTATGTTTACAACATGATAACTTAGAGTTATTAGATTTCAAATAAATCAAAAGCAACAAAAAATAAAAAATGCTTAGTGTGGCCGAATGTGGGGTTGACTGTGCACTGCAGTTTTTGTTTTTTGAATCATGAAATAATGTGTTTGGTTGCATGTTTAAATGATGATAGTTGGTTTAATATGATTAGAATCAATGTCTATAATGTTCATGTTAAAATCAAAGTGCATGTTGAGCATGAACTGATGATCTTAGGCTTCAATATTTCACAAGCATGCAATGATGTGTTTTGGCTTGATTTTATGTTAAGCATGAATTATTAGTTTAAGCATGATTAATTAAGTTAATTAATATTTTGGAAATATTGAGTTTAATTAATTAATTATGGCTAATACACTTTAATTAAAATAATTGTGATATTTGGAATATTATAATTATGTAAATATGCCTTTAAAATTGAATTGGGCTAAAAGTGTGTATTTGGGCCTAATGGGCTTGGTTTGACCAAGTTTGGTTTTGCACTTTTGGATTGGATCCAATTGGGCCCAAAACCAATTCCATGAAGTCCAAATACATCACTTGGCCCTTTAAAGTATTTGATTGGGCCTAATGGGCCTAAATTGATTTGATGGCAATAGGGTGATTCCTATTGGGCCTTGGCATTTTGGGTTTGATCCATTATGGCCAAAGCCCATGCCTTAAGAATCAATTAAAAGCCCATTGGACTTTAATTAAAATGACATTGGATGTTATTGGGCCTTTGAGACCCATCAAGATTGGATTTGGAATCCAAGTCTTTAAGGCAACTATGTAAGTGTAAATATTAATTTGGAATTAAATAAGAATTAGTATTGAATACAAATAAATTGGATTTAAGTTGTAGTTCGATATAATTTAAGAATACGTACTCAAAAGTATTTATTCTTAAACGAGTTGGACTCTCGCAAATCAAATCATTGTTTGAACATTGGATGGTCATTAATCAAAGATTAATTAATTGGATTAGAATGATTGTAATAAACATGTTTTGATTGAATACATATATGTGATGTATGAATAACGTATATCGGATGGCTATTAGAAGGGCAAGGGCAATTTTGGAAATTGTAATAAGTTTAGAATTTATTAAATTGGACCTGCGTGTCCAGCCTTTAATCTCATTACTCCTTGTAATTCTCTTCTCACCTATTCCCCTCAATGTATATGAGGTTTCTTTTTTGTATTTTGTAAAAGGGTAGGAGTTAGAATAGTTCTAGTCGGGGAGAGGAAAGGGAGCGATTTGTTCTAGGAACAATCTGTTTAAATATCCATCCGCATATCGTTATTAATTTACTTTTGTGCCTTATGATGTTTTAGAAGCATGCTTAAGGGTGTATGATGAGACCTAATCAAAGATAATAAATTGGATGCCAATTTACGCGAAAAAACCCTCAAAAACATATTAAGCGTTTTTCCTTCCGTTGAGTGATTCTTACTCAAGATCCAAAGTTGGCATTGGCTTGTTGGCCAAAGTCAAGGCCTTTGTCAATTGCGGATGTGTTGAATCATGAAGGTTTTGTTACATATCGGTGTCTTGTCCAAGTTGTGATTTGTTGGCCAAAGTCAAGATCACTTCTTGTCCATCGACATTGATTACGAAACTTTCCATGTCAATGGGTCCCGCTTCACTGGAATCATTAAGCTTGTTGTGCAAAGCCAAGGCTTAGTTGATTTAGAGGAAAAAGGTTAGGAAAATATGTTTGATATAATGGCATATATAAAGTATATGTGTTTCGTACTTGGATGTCCACCTTCCGGATCTAGGAATTGGATGAGATCCAATTGATCTTCGAGATCTACCTAGTTAAGTTTCATACAGCTTGTTGGCCAAAGTCAAGGTTGTATGTTATTTAACGGGATCCTAGCCCACTAGGAAACTAGGTTTCCCGAGTACTCGACAGAGGGTTAGAGGCTCGCCGAAAAATAGTGGGAGGCTAGTATTGAATTTGCAATGTCATTCAGATACTTAGCTTTACGCGCTTTCAAATAATTTCGTCAATATTACTTTATTAGTTAGACTAATATATTGTTATTTTCTATGTAACAGTTAGACTGTACCCATTATCGTTGACTAGATAGTTAGACTATCGTAGATCAAGATGACTGGCAAAGGAAATGTCCGCGACATAATCATGGGAGATAATGTCTTCAAGGGCACAAATTTTGCTGATTGGGAAATGAACCTTAGGATTGTCCTAGGTTCAGAGAGGCTGTTGTATACTTTACAAAGACCTCTTGGGCCTAAGCCCGAACCGAATGAGACACTTGAGCTGGAGCTTTGGAAGACTCACAGCGACGATTGTGACACAACTCAGTCCATTATGCTTGCTTCGATGACTCATCACTTTCACAGACAAAATAGGGACTTGGATCCTTATAATATGTTAGCAAGGTTGCAAGATCTGCATCACTCTAACAAGAGGATGCAGAGGTACGAGTTAGTCAAGAAGCTCTTTCGCTCACGGATGACAGATGGCATGTCTGTTGAGTCCCACGTAGCTCAGATGATTGCTGACATCGATGAGCTGGCCAGCATGGGGATAGTCTTTGAGGCAGAGATTACTGTGGATATGATCCTACAATCTCTCCCCGATTTCTGGAGACAGTTCATCATAAATTACAAGTTGATGAACAACAGTGATACTCTTGGAGAGTTACTGTCAACTCTCAAGGAGGCTGAAAAGGAGCTTCAAAAGGGCAACAACCGCGAGGCGCACTTTGCATCGACATCTCATGGACCTAGGGCAGGGCCCAAGGTAAATGGAGGTGTGCGAAAGAAGAAGCATATTCAAAAGGGCAAGGCCAAAAAGTCAAAGGCTTCTGGGAAGCCAAATGACAAATCTCAGGATCTTTGCATACAGTGCGGCAAGCGGGGTCACTGGAAGCGTGACTACCGCGAGTACAAGGCGCTTCAAAAGGAGATAAAGGCGGGCAAGGCACCGGCCTTAGGTATGTTTGTTATTGAGATAAACATGGCTACTTCTAGTTTTAAAAATTGGATTTTTGATTCTGGTTGTGGTATTCAGATATGTGCTGATGCGCAGGATCTGCAGATTAGCAAGAGACTGGCTTCAGGAGAGATTGATCTGCGTGTTGGAAACGGGACACCTGTTGCTGTTTTGGCCGTTGGCACTTTTGTTTTAGAACTGCCTTCGGGACATGTACTTAAACTATCAGACTGTTATTATGTACCTAGTTTGACTAGGAATATTATCTCTGTATCTTGTTTGACCCAATGCGGGTACACTTTTGTATTCCGAAACACTGGGTGTTTTATTTATAAAGATGATTTTGAGATATGTTCAGCTGATGCTAATAATGGTCTTTATATTTTGAATATAAATCAATCTCAAACATATAATGTAACAAACAAAAGGCTCAAACTAAGTAACAAAGATGAGACTTACATGTGGCATTGTCGTCTGGGACACATTAACAAAACTCGCATATCCATACTTTCGAAGAGTGGGTACTTGGACGGATTTGATCCAAATTCATATGACGTCTGCGAATCTTGCTTATTAGGCAAAATGCCTAAATCACCTTTTAGCGGTAAAGGTGTACGCGCCACCGAACTGTTAGCCCTCGTTCATAGTGATATTTGTGGGCCCATGTCTAGCCAGGCTAGAGGTGGATTCAAATACTTCGTAACCTTTACAGATGATGCATCGCGTTATGGTTATGTGTATCTTATGAGACACAACTCGGAAACTTTTTAGAAATTCAAAGAGTTTCGACACGAAGTTGAAAAACAGACTGGCAAGAGTATAAAGACATTACGGTCGGACCGTGGTGGCGAGTACTTGACCAATGAGTTTCTAGATTACTTGAAAGAATATGGTATTCTTTCACAGTGGACTCCTCCTGGAACACCGCAATTAAACGGTGTATCCGAACGGAGAAACCGAACTCTGTTGGACATGGTAAGGTCTATGATGAGTCGCACTGAGCTACCTATTTCCTTCTGGGGATATGCATTAAACAGTGCAGTTCTTATTTTGAATAAGGTTCCGTCAAAGTCTGTACAACAAACACCATATGAGATATGGACAGGAAAGAAACCGGATTTCTCATTCCTAAAGATTTGGGGATGCTGGGCATACGTCAAACGTTTGGAAGGTACCAAACTTGAACCCAAATCGGATAAATGCTTATTCGTAGGATATCCTAGGGAAACCAAAGGATATTACTTCTATCACCCACGAGAGAACAAAGTATTTGTTGCTCTACATGCGGTTTTCCTTGAGAAGGAATTCCTAATACAGTGGTAAGTGGGAAGAAAGTAGAACTCGATGAAAATCGGAGTGATACTGTTCCTGGCATAGAATCCTCAACGGAACAAGAACAGTCCATCCGGGATGAGAATATACCACAATCTTCTATTACACAAGGACCGCGTAGGTCAGAGAGAGTCAGGAACCAACCTGAGAGGTATGGGTTTCTGATCTCACCTCATGTAGATATTAATCTCATTGAGGAAGATGAACCGGCAACGTATGAGGAAGCGATACAAGATATCGATTTCGCTTTATGGCAAGAGGCCATGAAGTCCGAAAAGGATTCCATGTACACCAACCAAGTTTGGACACTGGTTGATGCACCAGAAGGTGTAAAGCCTATTGGATGCAAATGGATCTTCAAGAAGAAGACCGACATGGAAGGCAACGTACAAACGTACAAAGCTAGGCTTGTAGCGAAGGGGTATCGTCAATGACATGGTGTCGATTACGATGAAACTTTCTCACCCGTTTCCATGATTAAATCTATTCGGATAATGCTTGCTATTGCTACATATTTCGATTATGAGACATGGCAGATGGACGTTAAAACCGCTTTCCTTAGCGGAAACCTTTTGGAGGATGTTTATATGCAACAGCCTGACGATTTTATCGTACCTAAACTTGCAAACAAGGTTTGTAAGTTAAATCGGTTCATTTATGGACTGAAGCAAGCATCGCGGTCATGGAACCAACGTTTTGATGAGATAATAAAAGAATATGATTTCATTCAAAACGAGGATGATCCTTGTTTATATAAGAAGGTTAGTGGGAGCGCACTGACATTCATTGTCCTTTATGTTGACGATGTATTGCTTATGGGCAATGACATTCCCATGTTAACATCGGTGAAAGCTTGGCTTTCATTAAAATTCTCCATGAAAGATCTGGGAGAAGCAGCCTTTATTCTAGGAATAAAGATCTAAAGGGATAGATCTAGAAAGCTGCTTGGACTCTCTCAGAGTACGTACATTGACAAAGTGTTGAAAAGATTCAACATGGATCAGTCCAAGAGGGGACTGTTACCAGTGTCACATGGCATCTCTCTATCTAAGGACATGTGTCCTAAAACTCAAGATGAGAGAAATAGCATGAGTCGGATACCGTTCGCCTCGGCAGTCGGATCGATCATGTATGCCATGATATGTACTCGACCTGATGTCTCGTATGCTTTGAGCATGTGTAGTCGCTATCAGGTCGATCCAGGTGATGGTCACTGGATGGCAGTTAAGAACATCCTTAAGTATCTTAGACGAACTAAGAATGCCTTCTTGATTTATGGAGATGGAGAACTTGAGGTAACTGGGTATACCGATGCAAGTTTCCAAACTGATAAAGATGACTCTAAGTCACAATCCGGGTACATATTTTGTTTGAACAACGAAGCAGTAAGCTGGAAATCTTCCAAGCAAGAGACTGTTGCCGATTCAACAACAGAAGCAGAGTATATTGCTGCATCTGAAGCAGCAAAAGAGGCAGTTTGGATCCGTAAATTCCTAATTGGATTAGGAGTAGTTCCGTTAGCAGCTGAGCCCGTTCCAGTAGATCTTTATTCCTAGAATAAAGGTTGTTACTCCCAAGAATTCTACGGAGAATTTTCTCGAAAGCCAAGCTTTCGCCGATTGTTTTATATCGGAATTTCATTTCCAAGAAATGACATATATTATCATTATTTTATTAAGGGACATTCTTGTCAGTGCGCTCCCACTAACCTTCTTATATACACAAGAATTATTTTTGTTTTGAATTAAATCATAGACCATTATGATTACATCAAAACGATGATTCCAAGAACCTAATGCTTGCTTCAATCCAAACATGGATCGAATAACCTGCAAACCTTGTTTACTGGTTTTAGTATTACAAAATCGTCAGGATGTTATAAACATCCTCCAAAGGGTTTCCGTTTAAGGAAAGCGATTTTGATCATTAACTGACACATTTCATAAATGAAACGTGCAGCTTCAGCAAGCATTATCCAAATGGATTTACCGTGGCAACAGGCAAAAGGTCGAACCGTAATCAGCACAATGTTGATAACGATACCTTTCAGCTACAAGCCTAGCTTTGTACGTTGATATGTTGCCATCCATGTATGTCTTCCTTGAAGACTTATACAATACCTATAGGCACAATGCCTTATGGTACATCAACTAGTGTCCAAACATAGTTGTTATACATGGAATCCATTTTGGACTCATGGCACTTTGCCATAACGGAAGTCGATACCTTGTATCATTTCCTCATACGTAGTCGGTTGGTATACCTCAACAAGATTGACATCTTTATGAGGTGAGATCAGAAACCCATACCCCAGGTTGTTTTCTGATTCTCCCAGATCTACGCAATTTCTTGTGTATACGAAGATTAACGGTATAGTTTCATCCTTGATGAACTATTTTTGTTCCATTAAGGACTTCGTGCCTGAAACAGTATTACTCCGATTTTCATCGAGTTATACCGTCCTCCCACTGACCACTGTATATCGGTAATCCTCTAAGGAAGACCGCATGGCGAGCAACAATTACAATTGTTCCCTAGTGAGATGTATAAGTACTATACTTATGGTTTTCCCTAGGATAACCTATATTTGGCACTTATCCGATTTGGGTTCTAGTTTGGTATCATCCAAACGTAAGCCTAGCATACCCAAATCTACAGGAGTGTGAAACCCAGTTTATTTCCCGTTCATATCTAATTTGAAGTCTGTCAAACAGAATTTACATGGAACCTTATTCAAAATAAGTTTTGCACTGTTTATGCTTATCTTTGAAGGAAAAAGTAGCTCAGAGCGACTCATGATTAACCTTATCATGTCCAACAAAATTCGGTTTCTCCGTACGGACACACCGTCAAACTGACGTGTTCCAGGAGGAGTCCTCATTTGAAAGAACACTAAACTCTTTCAAATATATATGAAACTTATTTCTTAAGTATTTTCCATTTACGGTCTTACCGTGACGGTTTAATACTTTAGCCGATCTGTTTGTCTATTTCGTGTCGAAACTCTAAAAGTTTCTGATTTGTGTTCTTTAAAAGAAACACATAACCATAGCGTGATGCCATATCCGTTAAGGTCACGAAACATTCATTTCCACATCTAGCCTAGTTAGATATGGGCCCACTTACTTCACTATGAATAGGGCTATCAAATCGGTGGCACTTGCACTTTTACCAAGTAAACAGTGTTTTAGGTATCTTACCTAATGAACAGGATTCGCAGACTTTATTTGATTTAATCAAATCAGTCCTAGTACCCACTCTTCAAAAGTGTGGATATACGACTCTTGTTTAATTGTGTCCCAGACAACAATGCCACAATTAGTTTCATCTGATTAGATCAGTATGAGCTATTAGTTTGTCATTTTATATGTTCGAGATTTTATTTATATTCAAAATATAAATACTGTTATTCACATCTAATGTGTTTATCTCAATATCATCTTTATATAATAAAACACTTTAGTGTTCTAGAATATAAAGGTTCATTCGCAACGGATTGAACACTGATATATAGATAATGTTTCTAGTCTAACTAGTTACTTTATAACAGTTTCCTAATTTAGGTACATACCCGAAGGTAGTTCCTAACTTAGGTATCTATGGTCGAAACAGCGACTTTCGTCCTGTTTCCGATTCGCAGATTAACCTCAGCTTGAAGTCAGTATCCTGCTCACAGCAGATTCTGAACATCAATGCATATATTTTATGTACCATACTAAGTATTTTAAAATCCAATTTCAATACTAGTAATGGACATAATATTGACAAACATTCTTAAAGTCCGAGCCTTGCCCTTTCTTTAATTCCTCCGTGTCTACCATATCCAAACGACATCCACTTCGGGATATGTCCTTTATCTTCCCAGAAGATAACAACGATGTTGCCTTTACCCTTTCTCAATATTTCAGAAGTCGCTGGCCAAGCCTTGGATTTCTAGAATATTGACGTAAAGTGCGCCTTGCGCTACTTATCTAATTGCAAAGTTTGACTTTGTCTCCTTGAGATTAGTCATTAATTCTCCAAGAATTATTAATTACAAATTTAATACTTCTTAAATCTAAACATAGATTTATTACAAGTATGTTGAATTAAGCACTATAAGTCATCATCACATAAATCTTCCAAAGATTATGCTCCACTAATTTGCTCAATTCTGGGTTTAGGCATAATAGGTTATTTTATCAAATAAAGTAACTTATTATCTATTTCCAGGACCATCCTGAAATTTCATTCCCAATTTGAAAAATTAAACCATTTAAATATTGTAATCCAAGATTATATTTAAATGTCCAACTTTTCAATGTTTCTTGATTTTAATAGTCCAACTATTCAATCAATTATTTCTGGTACTATTTATCATAATGATTACAATAATCCAATTATTTAATCAACTATAATATTAATTCAATTATATTGATTACTATAATCCAATTATAAAATCAACTATTTATTGAATTTATTTGAATATAGTCCAACTATATTAATTAAAACAACATTAAATATTAGTCCAACTAATACCTTTTATTATTTGACGAGTGATATTTGTTTGAGCGCGTATGGCGAGTAATTGAACGAATATTGCAAATTCAATTCTTGCCTCCCACTATTTTTCAGCGAGCCTCTAACCCTCTGTCGAGTACTCGGGAAACCGTGTTTCCTAGTGGGCTAGGATCCCGTTAAATGTCACACAATCTTGACTTTGGCCAACAAATTGTATGATAATTAACTAGGTAGATCTCTAAGATCAATTGGATCCAATCCAATTCCTAGGTCCGGTAGGTGGACATCCAAGTCCGAAACATATATCGTATATATGCCTATATATCTAATATGTACCCTAACCTTTTTCCTCTGAATCAACTAGGCCTTGGCTTTGGCACAACAAACCTAATGATCCAGTCAAGCGCGACCCATTGACCATGGAAAGCTTCGTAATCAATGTCGAGTGACAAGAAGCGGTCTTGACTTTGGCCAACAAACCACAACTTGAACAAGACACCGATATGGAACAAAACTCTCGTGATTCAAACACATATTTGACGGACAAAGGGCTTGACTTTGGCCAACAACCCAATGCCAATCTCGGATCTTGAGTAAGAAACACTCAATGGAAGGAAAAACGCATGATAATGAGCGAGGGTTTTTCGCGTGCAAATTGGCTACCAATTTATTATCTTTGTTAAGGTCTCATCATCATACACCCTTAAACATGCATTCTAAATACATAATAAAGCGCATATGAAAATAAATAATAATGATATGCGGATGGATACTTAACACATTGATCCTAGATCAAATCTCTCCTTTTCTCTCTCAAGCTAGCACTTGCATTACTTCTACCCGTTACACTACACTTCTAAAGAAACCTCATTTACATTGAGGGGAATAGGTGAGAATAGAATACCAAGAGAATAGAGGTGAAAAGGCTGGACACGCAGGTCCAATTTAATAAATCAAATTTATTACAACAATTTCCAAAATTATCCCACCCTACTAATATCCATCCGATATACATTATTCATTCATCACAACCATGTATTCACACAAAGCATGTTATCAATCAATCTAATCAAATTAATTAATCTGAAAACTAGTGATCATCCAATGTTCAAACAACGATTTGATTTTGTGCGAGTCAAACTCGTTTTGCGAATAAGTACTCAAAGTACGAATTCTCGAATTAAATTAAACTACATCATTAAATCCAATTTAATATGCATTCAATTCTAATTTGTTATTTAAGTCCAAATTAAATATTACACTTTAATAATAAACCTTTTACGACTTAAATTCCAAATTTAATCGTAACGCGTCTCAAAGACCGATTAACGTCCAACGTCAATTCAATTAAAGTCTAATGGGCTTTTAATTGATTTCTTAAGGCGTGGACTTTTGGTCAACTCGGGTCAAACCGAATAACCAAAATCCAATCCGGGATTGACCTCATAAGCCCATAAATCAATCTTGGCCCATTAGGCCCAATCAAACTTTAAAGGTTCATTAAGTCGCAATTGGGCTTAACGGAAGTGGTTTTGGGCCCAATTGGATCCAATCCATTTGGCCTAAACCAACTTTGTACAACAAAGCCCAATAAGCCCATTTACAACTTTAAAAGCCCAAATCCAATTTAAGGCCCAATTAATTAAATTCTTAAAATCCAAATTTCATAATCTAATTAACCTAAAGTGCTTATGATGATTAATCACCTAAATCGATATTTCCGAAACATCAAATAAGTCTAATTAATCATGCTTAACATCATCATCACATGTCCAACACATTAATGAAAAAATCAAACCCATTTACATGCTTCTAAGTCTCGGCCAAGGAAGGTAATTTTGTCCGATTTGAATTCAATCCGATTAATTACACAATCGACAACGAATTAACTTCCCGAATGATTTCATACACATCTAATGTTCATAAAATCAAAATTCCAAGACATTAAAGGGCATTATGAATTCGGCCAAGGTGAGAATTTGGGGATTTTTGTTCAATTCAAAATTAAATCCAATTCAATCTCAAATTAACATCATCCAACATCATTACAACTCATCCAATGAATCAAAATGAAAAAAAACTCCAAGAATTCCAAAAAACCCTAAACTTTCGGCCATCACATAAAATATTGGGGAAAATTATTCCAAATCCATTTTCAACAAATTGGTCCAACCAATATGCAATTAAACATGTTATAAGCATACTCAAACAATTAATTCATTCAAATCATGCTCAAAACAAATTTACCCAAATTTTTAAGCCCTAAAATTCATGCTTGCACCTAGGCTCTGATACTATTGTTGGTTATTATCTAGGTCCCAAGATCATTAAACAAGCATGATAAAGTGTTGAATACATCTCAAAGGAGTTGTGGAATACTCACATCGATCGGTTGAGACGATTGAAGACGAACAAAACCAATTATGGCCTCCAAAGCTCACGCCCAAAGTGTGCAGTTCACTGCTCACTGTTTTCAGTTTTGTGTCTTGAATTTGAGCTCTGAATCTTCATCGAACGATTCCCGGCTCGAGGGTAAGTGTCCCTAACACCTTCATATGTCTCTCGGGAGTGCTAGCTCGCTTGGATTTTGCCACAAAACCCTTGAAATTGCCTTGCAATATTCGGCCAACCCATGGCAGTTCACTGCCATGGGCGTGAGATATAGAGAGAGATGGAGATGAAGAATTTGTGTATTTGTTGGCTAAGCATTTTCCAAAAATGCCTTTATATTTTCCAAAATACATAAATGATTTACCCAATAAAATTTGTCAAATGTCAAATGGTAAATCAAATAAAATTGA
The DNA here is from genome assembly GCA_019454045.1 of Zanthoxylum bungeanum. Classification (NCBI taxonomy): domain Eukaryota; kingdom Viridiplantae; phylum Streptophyta; class Magnoliopsida; order Sapindales; family Rutaceae; genus Zanthoxylum; species Zanthoxylum bungeanum. The sequence continues at coordinate 324,557 of SKCR01023812.1, forward strand.
TTTCAAAAATCAAGTACATACCAAACATTCCAACCACTCCACTAACTCACATCAAGTCAATATCAATCAATCAAACACTCACATCAATCAATCAAATGTCACATCACTCAAAGTGATGTTTGACTTGACGCTTTGATGTGACGAATGACTTGACACTTTGATGTGACGAATGACTTGACGCTTGATGTGACTTGCATACCGCACTCGAATTCGAAATACGAATGCACTCGCAATCACACATGGGCTCGGGTTCGTTAATTCCAAATTAATGATTTATCCGTTGCGTCGTAATTAAATGATTACGCCTAGCGAATTCACTATTCACGTCGCTAACGAATTAATTCTAAATTAATTCGTTTGCCCGAATTAAAATCCAATTTTAATTCCGCGTCGAAATCTAATTTCGTTTAATTTATCAAATATATTAATTTACCGATTAATTCCAAATTAATCGTTATCTCTCTTTTATTAATATTTTATCCTAGATAAAATATCTCCGAAATTAATCCTAGATTAATTTTCTCTCTCATCGAATTAATCCCAGATTAATTAAAGTGCGAGTCATACTTCATCAGTGTATCATTGGGACGCGACCCAAGAGACCCCCGGATATGTTGGCAGTGAATCGGGTTGTCGGACTATCCGAACACGTACGTACCAAGTACTACGTCTTACCGATTCACAAGACAAGGTTGGCTTCTAGCAAAGCGCCATGGCTACCCAATTCTCCGGAAATATTCTTACAGGAATATGTGATCTATATCAAGCGTAGTATACCGTAGTATTGCGTATTTCGATCCAGTATCGGACTGTCACGTGCTAGGCCTGGGGCTGGAGTTGTGTCTGCCCCGTACGAAGCACATGTCGGATGTCTGGTAACTAGTCTCTATAATCGGATATACATGACCTAGTCATAATATCCCGATGGCCGAGCAGCACTTAAGAGTACTAATACCGTATCCTACGTGACATCATCTCCACTATGACTGGAGTGATACTTCCGTCTTGACATCACACCCAATACTCTACGATTCTCAATATATCTGGTATCGGCGTACACAGAACCGGTTAAAGCCCAAGACGACCTCAACCAAAGTACATTGATTGTCGTAAGCATTAGCGGTGCAAGTCTCAGGTTAAGACTAAAAACACCTACCCTGATGTCGGACTCCCATAGACACATAGTCAAACTACCAATGGGATTCCGAGGGGGTCTATCCAGAGCGAAGCTGTTTCCCGTACCGTCGGTGAAACACAACCTCCTACCGCACTTGCATAAGTATCCAATACTTTAGTATATGAGAACTACGCCGTTGTGCCCTCACAACGAGCACAAGTACGATACTAGTCTTTTACGTATTTATCGATGTCCAATCTCGATAATACTCTGACTAGGGATATTTAATGATTTATCCTTCATTGATTGATACTGTCTCATATCATTCTCAATCAAGGAACAAATCATAAGGACCTCTCATCATTTATACATCTTGGTGATCTAATCACAAATGATAAGAGTGCAATTTCCTTTGTCACATAGTTAATTTGTACAACAACACAATGATCTGTACAAATAGTGACGCTATGGGTCATAACTGTCCAACAGGATATATTAAAATGGATTGGATTTCATTACGAGATTAAAGTCGGACTTTAATGGGAACGAACGAATTAATTTAGAATTAGTTCGTGAACGACGTTCGATATATATTTGCGAGGTATCGTTATTTAAATAAATTAGATTTAATCATTTAGCGACGAAGGATCGTTTAATCGGATTAAACGGAACCGAGCCGCGGCAAATGCCCGTAGAGATATTTGAATTTCGGATTCAAATATTTGGAGCCAAAAGTGTGGTAGGTGTTCCCACCACACAACCACCTTGTTTTGCCTTAATGAAAACCATTTACCAATCTCTACCTTGTTTTGGGTAAAAGGTGAAATGGTTTCACTTTTTGGTAAATAACAAAAAGGCATTCAACTTGTGTGAACACTTGACACAAACCAAAAACACAAAAACCCTAAAGGAGCTTGGTTGGCCGAATTCTCCTCCTCCTCCTCTCTTTGATTTGATTTTCAAATCAACAAAAGCTAGCACTTTGGAAATGAACAAAGGTGATAGGGAAACTCCTCAATAGCTTGGAATCATCCTAAAGCTTGGAATCATCCTAAAGCTTGGATCTTGGATCTCAAATTTTTAAAAGCTCTAAAACTCATTGTAAGTATATTCCGCACCTTATAATGACAAATCTATTATTATGCATGCTTATTAGATCCTTATATTCTTTTTGGAACACTAACACCGAGGACTATTGTGATGAGTTGTGGACTACCGTGGACTACCGAGGATTACCGTGGATTATGTGGACTATCGTGAAGAGTTGTGGACTACCGTGGACTATTGTGAAGAGTTGTGGACTACCGTGGACTATCGTGAAGAATTATGGACAACTGTTACGCCCTAGGTATGGGGTTTAGCACGCCAGGAATGAGACATCATCAAATTCGGTTTGGAGCAGGATCAACCCAGTACGAGGCAGCTGGCGAGCCAGGTAAGTAAAAAATGCATTGCATAGACTTTGATAGGATTGTCACTGTCACACACTGCACAAGTCCCATCAAAGTGGGGGCGACTGTAGGCATTACTTTTTTTTGCATGTGAAACCCGATGATGAGTCTCATTTGGAGGCACTACCTTTTAAGTCGCGGAAGTCGGGGGAAACGGACGTCGGAAAGGAAAAGTCAAGAATTGGCGTTTTGTTGGATTTAGTTCACGTGTTTAGCTTCGCGTTCGCTTGTTGGACCAGCCCATTAAATCACATCCAATAATAATTAAAACATTTAAAATATATGTCACAAATTAAATTTAAATTAAATCTAAATTAAAACCAAAACCATTTAAATTAAACACAAATTAAATTAAATGAATTGAATTAAAACCAATTAAACTAAAATTAACTAAATTGAATTAAAATACAATGGAATTAAATTAAATCTAAATGGAATTAAACTAAATCCAATCAAATTAAATTAAACAACTAATTGAAATTAAACTTAACTAAATCCAATTATTAAACCTAATTAAATTAAATCAAATTAAATTAAAATTAAAAATCACATACCAATTAAATAAATTATAATTCCAAAATTAAATCAATCAATCCCCTAATTTAATATATTACCCACCTAAAATACAATTATTCCTTCCCTAAATAAGTTAATTAAATCAATCCTTTATTTAATTGATCCATTTCCTTATTTAAAACCATGCAAACCCTAGTCATGCACTACTATATAAACAACACAAAACTAACCCTAAGGCTTCCTCTCATCACAAAAAACTCCACGGCAAGAACCAAAAAAAATAACATAAAATTAAACCATGCCCTCTGATCACGTAACCAAAAAGCCATACACATGTGATTACGCCCAAAAAACACTTGCGGTTATCGCAATATAGCTGGGGTGTCGTTTCCTCAGAGAGATGGTTACAGGAACAAATTTACTCAAATAAAAACTTTAGCAATAACTTAAATAAATAAAACGAATGAAATTGATAATATAAGATAAAAGAAAATAAAAAATAAAAATTATGAAAAGTATGCAGGATTTTATCAGTAGAGATAAGCAGCAAAGCATCAGGAATTCCTCTTGTGTCAACCTCCTATATTCAGTTATTGATTCTTTTCATTACACAATTGAAGGTTTCACATCCCAAACCAACAATTGGAATATATTCAATTCTACTCATATTAAATTTTAGGGTAATCAATGATTATTTTCTCTATGTTAACAGCACACAAAAGTTATTATTACGAGCTATCTAACGTCGACAATATACCCTCAGGCAATACTGCAGCAGAAGACCAACACATAAAACAACTTTATCAGTCACAACTGATTTCACAAATCACACATAGAAGAAGCATGACTGGATCTATATGGGATTTGACAAAACACAATTTCTGGACTAATAAATCGAAGGATAATAAAGAATAACAACCATCAATTTTATTAAACGTTAAAAGGTTCATTTAAGAATCAATAACATGAATATAAGAAGTTTAAATACAGAAGTTCATCCTTAGCTTTGCCTAGGAGATTAGTTCTCCATCGAAGAAAGATATGCAGTCTGAATAGATAGGAGAGACTTAATGATTTCCTTGAAGTTCTTTGTTCTTCCTCTCTATGAATTATGTTTTTGGCTCTTTTGTGTGTTTCTCCTCTGTTTCTCTCTTGTTTTCTCCTCCCCTAGGGTTTATGATGAAGTTGGATTTATATAGAAAAGTCCTGAAACCCTAAATTGCATTAAAAACACACAGCACAAAATCCTGAAATCGTAGTTTCGCATCGCGACGTGCGCCGTCGTCCCGACGCGCCAGAAGCTTTGAAGGATGCTACAATTGACTAGATCTCCTCGATTAGATACAAATCGATATATTATGGGTCCCGTAACTCTTTCTAAATCAAACGTTATAGCCTTTCTAAATTCCGTGCGCGGCTGATGCTCTTGCGTGCGTCCGATACGTCTGTAATGCTCTGAAACATGTTCAATTGCTCCATTCTCCTTGATCCATCGCTTCCTATTAACAAAGCATAAAATGACTCTAATTAAGATTAAAACATATGATAATAAAGCTAAGTTAACAGTGTTCTAAGTACACATTCGTGCACTTATCACAACCCCCAACCAACTTATTGCTAGTCTCTAGCAATTCAAGCGTAAAATAAAATAAAAACTAAATAAATAAATAAAACTATCTAAGCCACTTTCGTAGGGATCACGATTTCATTTAGCATATGCAACATGCCTTTAAACCCCTAGGTGTCCCTAGTGGACTAGTTATAGTCTCGTGAGGGCTTATAGGGACGATACCCACAAACGTCATTCAAAACACACAATCATGCAAAAATAAAAATTAAGTAGTCCCAATAGTTTCACATAATTTTTGTCCTCAAAGAATGAATAGTAATGAAATCAAAGAACCTTCAAAGTACTCAACGTAACTCAAATCTAAGTCTTTGAATAACTCATCTAAGCTAGACTCAAAGTGTGTGTGTGCTAAGGTTCGTTAACAGCTTTATTCCTAGGTAAGCCAACTCAATGATTTCGTTTAAAAACCGGGATCGATGGGTCAAACCAACCTAGATATCTCAATTAAGCTATGTAATTGCTTTTCTGTGCTCAATATGGTATGATTTTTTTTCTTTTTTTTCCTTGGCTCTTTTTTTTTCTTTTTGATTTTTTTTTCAACTCTTTTTTCAACACACCTACCCTTTAAGGTAGCATTTCTCCTCATGCTGGTCCTAATAATCGCCCATGGGTAGCTTCACGCTTATCGGTTATAGATGGTTTATTTTCTTTCTTTAGAGACATTTCTTTTATTTTCAACCATACCACACGTCATAACACAAGCAAATCATAATAGACATCTAAGCAAACGGTCATTCATCGACATGCAATTTCTTCAACTAGTCATCTTGCCAACTATCCAGGCTTTCACTGCTAAGAACCTATAATTAAGTGCTTACGAGTCTAACATAGATAAATTACTCAAATCATCAGATAAAAGTACATTAAAGGACTTATCATTTCTAAGATTTCACCCTAAAACAAACAATATCATCATTGGACCTATGTTTAACTATCAAGGACTAAAAGCAAACAAAATAAACAAGCAAATTTTATTTTATTTTATTTTTTTTTTGAATATATGAAATTTAATATATGACAGGTTTTCATGCGCATGCATACACCCCCACATTTAAAACTTGTATTGTCCTCAATGTAAGATAAATATAAAGAGAAATGATTAAGGAACAACACTACCAGGCGCGGAGTTGATCAGGTTCCTGCTGGTGAGATTTTGACTGTGTGGCTGTGTAGGTTGTGATAAAACCTACAAAAACACTTATGCAAACAGAAGAAATAAACATGCAATCAGCACACAATGAAATAAAACTAAAGGAGAAATAACTTACTAAACGCCAACTCTCATAACCATGGTGGGGACAACTAGCTAACACTCCTTATACCACTCCCACATTTAATAAAAGGTCTCGCTGTCTCTCTGGGAGAAGGTAGAGATTTTTCTTTTCAGGGCATATGTCTTATGGTGTGGGAAGTATTTGTCAATGAATGCCCGGGTCATCTCGCCCCACGATCCTATTGAACTAGGTCTTAAAGAATACAACCAGCTCTTAGCTCTATCCTTAAGGGCAAAGGGAAAGAACTTAAGTCTAATTGTGTCAGTGGTTCCAAACCGGTCATGGAATGTCGCTACTACCTCTTCAAACTCTCTAATATGCACGTAAGGGTTCTCGCTCTCTAAACCGTGAAAAGTTGGAAGATACTGTATCATTCCAGGCCTAAAGTCTATGTGTGGCGTATTAGGGGGGAACATGATGCACGAAGGTGTAGCTGTGCGAGTTGGGTGGCGGTACTCTTCAAGAGTCCTCCTAGGTTGTTTCTGGTAATCACTCATGTTATGTGCACTAGACGCGGATGATGTGGAGAAGGGATTTTCAAATATGTTCTCAGAGTCTGAGCTTTCTTCTTCAACCCTAACAAATCTACCAAATAAATCCATACGTCTAGACATGCAATTAAGTTCAAATAATGCGTGAAAAAAATAAAAATAAATAAATAAGTAAAAGAAATAAACTAAAACTTTAAATCTAACGAAAACTAAAACAGAAATAAAATAACTAAAATAAATACTAAAATTAAAGACTAGAAAAAAATAAAAAGAACTAATTAAAAAAAACTAAAATACTAAAAGAAAATAAATAAGCGAATAACAAATGAATAAAATAAAATAAACTATTGATAATAAAAAAAAATAGAACGGAGTTACCACTTCGTTGTTGACTAAGCAAACCTGGTCATTTTACTTGTAAACCGTCTCCCCGACAATGGCGCCAAATTTTGATTACGCCCAAATATGACTCGCGGTTATCGCAGTACAGTTGGGGTGTCGATTCCACAGAGAGATGGTTACAGGAACTAATTTACTTAAACAAAGACGTTAACGGTAACTTAATAAATAAAACGATAAAAATTGGTAATTAAATTTAAGATAAATAAAATAATGAACAAATATTAAAAGATAATGGCAGAGAGATATGACAAAGCTTCGAGAATCCATCTTGCATCGAACTCTTATATTTAGTTATTGATTCATTTTATTACTCAATTGAAGGTTTCACATCCCAAACCAACAACCGGAACATATTCAATTCTACACATATTAAATTCTAAGGTAATTAATGATTAATTTCTCTATGTTAACAGCATACAAAAGCCATCGTTACGAGCTATCTAACGTCGACAATATACCCTCAGGCAATACTGCAGCAGAAGACCAACACGCAAAACTACTTTACCAGTCACAATTAAATTCGCAAACCACACATAGAAGAAGCATGACTGGATCTATATTGGATTTGACAAAATATAATTTCTGGATTAATAAATCAAAAAATAATAGAAAACAATAAACATTAATTTTATTAAACGATAAAAAGGTTCGTAGGAATCAAAAACATAAATAAAAAAATCCAACACAAGAGTTCATCCCTAGCTTTGCCTAGGAGATTAGTTCCGCATGCTGGATGAAGAAATAACAGAGATATGATGGGGAATCATCGGATGAATCATTGTTTCTGATCCCGGGAACTTGCACAGCTCTGATTTCTTGTTAATTATGCGCATAGAGCGCTGCTTCACGCCACCAGCCTCTCCCTTTGTTTCTGGACGAACTGTTGTATTTATAGTAGTGTCAGGGTGTCATTAGGATTTCAGAAAACCCTAAAAACTGAGACCTGAATCGCGTGATTCTGCATGCCGCAGCGCCGCGGCTCCTTGAGTGGGCGCCGCAGCGCTAAACTCTCGGCCACTTTGTATGGAGACAGATGAGGAGCCGCGGCGCTGGCTTCAATGACTAATATAGGCGCCACAGCTCCAGTTACTTCTTCAAGGGTGCCGCGGCGCTTATCTTTGGAGTCGCGGCGCCAGTTCAATTTTTGCTCTTCGCGTTCTCGACTCCTGTATGCGTCCTATGCGTCCCTAAACACTTGCAATTGTCCCAGGATCCATGTATTAATATTCCTACAAATAAAAATCACTAAATTAGTGTAAATAATAAATATTTCTAAATTAATATAACAATAGAAATTATGTACTAAAATATAAAATATATCACTAAATACCTAACAATAAGCCTAGATCAGTTATGTTTCAAAGTACATTTTCATGCACTTATCACAACCCCCAACCAGCTTATTGCTAGTCTCTAGCAATTCAAGCGTAAAATAAAATGAAAATTACATAAATAAAAAACTATCTAAGCCACTTTCGTAGGGATCACGATTGCATTTAGCGTATGCAACAAGCCTTTAAACCCCTAGGTGACCCTAGTGGACGAGTTATAGTCTCGTGAGGGCTTACAGCGACGACACCCACAAACGTCATTCAAAACATAATCATGCAAAAATAAAAATTAAATAGTCTCAATAGTTTCACATAAGTTTGTCCTCAGAGAATGCATAGTAATGAAACCATAGAACCTTAAAGTACTCAATGCAACTCAAATCTAAATCTTTGAATAAATCATCTAAGCTAGACTCATAGTGTGTGTGTGCTAAGGTCTGTTCACTGCTACATTCCTAGGTAAGCCAACTCAATGATTTTGTTTAAAAATTGGGGTCGATGGGTCTAACCAACCTAGATATCTCAATTAAGCTCTGTAGTTGCTTTTTATGTGTGCTCAATATGGTATGATTTTTTTTCTTTTCTTTCTCGTCTCTTGTTGCTTTTTCTTTTGAACTTTTCTTTCAACACACCTACCCTTTAAAGTAGCATTTCTCCTCATGGTGGTCCTAATACTCGCCCATGGGTAGCTTCACGCTTATCGGTTATAGGTGGTTCAATTTCTTTCTTCAGAGACTTTTTATTTTATTTGCAACCATACCTTACGTCATAACACAAGCAAATCAGGATAGTTATCTAAGCAAACGGTCATTCGTCGACATACAATTTCTTCAACTAGTCACTTTGTTAACTACTCAGGCTTCCACTGCTAAAAACCCATAATTAAGTGCTTACGAGTCTAACATAGATAAATTATTCAAAGCATCAGATAAAAGTACATTAAAGGACTTATCGTTTCTAAGATTTTATCCTAACACAAACAATATCATCATAGGAACTATGTTTAACTATCAGGGACTAAAAAAAAACAATACATATTTTTTTTAATAGAAAATAATAAAATGTATTTATGGCAGGTATTATCATGTGCATGCATACACCCCCACACTTAAAACTTGCATTGTCCTCAATGTAAGATAAATAGAAAGAAAATGATTAAGGAACAACACTACCAGGCGCGGAGTTGATCAGGTTCCTGCTGGCGAGACTTGTTGTGTGGCTGTGTAGGTGTGCTAACTCATGCATAAACACTCATGCAAACAGAAAAATAAACATGCAGTTAGCACACAATAATAAAATAAAACTAAAGTAAATAAAATAAATAAAATAAAATAAATGCAAATGCAAGGGTTGCCTCTCTGCTAGCGCTAAGTTTAACGTCTTCAGCCAGACGCAAACACTCAAGTTGTCATGGTGGTTTCCATCAAGCGTACTGATGAAGGCATAAGAGGGAATGCTTGTCTAGCTGTGGCAGTTTATCCACTGATCCTCCATGGTCTGGTGGCTGAAATTTGGTACTGCACATAAGGAAAGATTCGCTCAATGTTCTTTTTAATCTCACAAGTATCATCTTTAATTGAGCATTAACTCTCATTTTCCTCCTTTTTTGGTTCTTTGGGACCAGTTTCAGTTCAGGGGGATTTGATTCAGGTTGTAGAGACGTTGTTCCTGGTAGGACTGTTTCTAGCATGTATGAGTAATGACACTCACCCTCACTCTTGGTTGTTTCTCGACATGAAAACTGTTAAATTCTTGAGGAGAAGGTACCCTAACTGGGAAATGTGACACTTGTTCTACCTGATATGTTTTAACACTATTATCCTTAGGGTTACCTATAGCGTTAGAAGTATTCTGCATCCCTACTCTTCACTGCTCCTAGTGATTATGACATTAACAACTCTTACACTTGATACCTCATGATTAGCCTGTGTCATGTGCTGACCTAGTGGATTAGGTTGAGTCTGGGATGAGAATTTTCCTTGTTCTTGTACACTCAGGACATTAGTCAATTTAGAGATTTGACTCCTAATTTCCTTTTGCTCTTCAGCTACCTGAGCTATCAACGACTCAATCCTTTGATTGGTTTTACTTTGGGTCTCTATAAATGCATGCCAGGTATCCTCTAAAGAATTTATAGGAATAATAGGTGTGTAATACTGTGAGGTACTGTAACTCCTAGTTTGTGGTGCCTGGGTAGGCTGATAAGACTCCTGCCTCCAACTAACATTGGGATGGCTTCGCCAACTAGGATTATAGGTATCTGGATATGATGTATAAGGCTTCTGGTACATCCCTAAAGTATTGTAGTTTTCCTCATTTACACCCCTCATCTCACCGTACACGGGACACTCTTGGGATTCTAGCTGGGCTACTGAATGCATTGTCTTGCTGTCTTTGGCTATTAAGGCTCCTATCTGTCTAGTTAACAGCTCAACTTGTGTCTTAAGGCTATCCTCTTCCTTAAAGTGTTGTAAGCTTCTGCTAGAATAAGTGTGTGTCCTATTAGTTCTATCTACGGCATTGGGTCCAGTCCAAGTATATGATTTCTTAGCTAGGTCATCTAAATACTCAAGCGCCTCATCAGGGTCCTTTTGAATGAACTCACCATTGCACATTGTCTCAACGAATTGGCGCTCCCTAGGTGTTAATCCAACATAGAAATAACTTACTAAACGCCAACTCTCATAACCATGGTTGGGACAACTAGCTAACAACTCCTTATACCGCTCCCATGTTTGATAAAGGGTCTCACTGTCTCTCTGGGAGAAGGTAGAGATTTTTCTTTTCAGGGCATCTGTCTTATGGTGTGGGAAGTATTTGTCAAAGAATGCCCGGGTCATCTCGCCCCACGATCCTATTGACCTAGGTCTTAAAGAATACAACCAGCTCTTAGCTCTATCCTTAAGGGCAAAGGGGAAGAACTTAAGTCTAATTGTGTCAGTGGTTCCAAACCGGTCATGGAAGGTCGCTACTACCTCTTCAAACTCTCTAATATGCACGTAAGGGTTCTCGCTCTCTAAACCGTGAAAAGTTAGAAGATACTGTATCATTCCAGGCCTAAAGTCTATGTGTGGCGTATAAGGGGGGAACATGATGCACGAAGGTGTAGCTGTGCGAGTTGGGTGGCGGTACTCTTCAAGAGTCCTCCTAGGTTGTTTCTAGTAATCACTCATGTTATGTGCACTAGACGCGGATGATATGGAGAAGGGATTTTCTAATATGTTCTCAGAGTCTGAACTTTCTTCTTCAACCCTAACAAATCTACCAAATATATCCATAAGTCTAGACATGCAATTTAAGTTCAAATAATGCGTGAAATAAAATAAAAAGAAATAAATAAATAAAAGAAATATACTAAAACTTAAATATAACTAAAACTAAAGCAGAAATAAAATAACTAAAATAAATACTAAATTAAGACTAGAAAAAAATAAAAAGAACTAGTAAAAAAAAACTAAAATACTAAAAGAAAATAAATAAGCGAATAACAAATGAATAAAATAAAATAAAATATTGATAATAAAAAAAATAGAACGGAGTTACCGCTTCGTTGTTGACTAAACAAACCTGGTCCTTTTACTTGTAAACCGTCTCCCCGATAACGGCACCAAATTTTGATTACGCACAAATATGACTCGCGGTTATCGCAGTACAGTTGGGGTGTCGATTCCACAGAGAGATGGTTACAGGAACTGTTTTACTTAAACAAAGACGTTAACGGTAACTTAATAAATAAAACGATAAAAATTTGTAATTAAATTTAAGATAAATAAAATAATGAACAAATATTAAAAGATAATGGCAGAGAGATATGACAAAGCTTCGAGAATCCCTCTTGCATCGAACTCTTATATTTAGTTATTAATTCCTTTTATTACTCAATTGAAGGTTTCACATCCCAAACCAACAATCGGAACATATTCAATTCTACACATATTAAATTCTAAGGTAATTAATGATTATTTTCTCTGTGTTAACAGCATACAAAAGCCATCATTACGAGCTATCTAACGTCGACAATATACCCTCAGGCAATACTGCAGCAGAAGACCACGCAAACAACTTTACCAGTCACAATTAAATTCACAAACCACACATAGAAGAAGCATGACTGGATCTATATGGATTTGACAAAATATAATTTCTGGATTAATAAATCGAAAAATAATAGAAAACATTAAACATTAATTTTATTAAACGATAAAAAGGTTCGTAGGAATCAAAAACATAAATAAAAAAATCCAACACAAGAGTTCATCCCTAGCTTTGCCTAGGAGATTAGTTCTGCATGCTGGATGAAGAAATAACAGAGATATGATGGGGAATCATCGGATGAATCATTGTTTCTGATCCCGGGAATTTGCACAGCTCTGATTTCTTGTTAATTATGCGCATAGAGCGCTGCTTCACGCCACCAGCCTCACCCTTTGTTTCTGGACAAACTGTTGTATTTATAGTAGTGTCAGGGTGTCATTAGGATTTCAGAAAACCCTAAAAACTGAGACCTGAATCGCGTGATTCTGCATGCCGCAGCGCCGCGGCTCCTTGAGTGGGCGCCGAGGCGCTAAACTCTCGGCCACTTTGTATGGAGACAGATGAGGAGCCGCGGCGCTGGCTTCAATGACTAATATAGGCGCCGCAGCTCCAGTTACTTCTTCAAGGGTGCCACGGCGCTTATCTTTGGAGCCGCGGCGCCAGTTCAATTTTTACTCTTCCCGTTCTCGACTCATGTATGCGTCCTATGCGTCCCTAAACACTTGTAATTGTCCCAGGATCCATGTATTAATATTCCTACAAATAAAAATAACTAAATTAGTGTAAATAATAAATATTTCTAAATTAATATAACAATAGAAATTATGTACTAAAATATAAAATATTTCACTAAATACCTAACAATAAGCCTGGATAAGTTATGTTTCTAATTACATTTTCATGCACTTATCAACATGCATCTCACAATTGCTCATTCATCAAGACTATCAAAGCCACAAATCCTCTTACCTCATGAACCAGCCTATTGATCTCGCCACCAAGCACACCATCACACCACCTGCTTCAACACAAGCCACATGGCCCCTTCACGCCCAGCAACTGTCCACGCCTAACAACCCACAATGCCCATCTCTCTCGCCCCACAAAGGCCACGTTCACATCCCTGAACCAAGCTCCAAGCCACACGAGCCCTTCACGCCTTAACTCCCTTGTCTGTTGGTTTTATTCTAGGTCCCAAGATCATCAAACAAGCATGAAGATGTGTGAAATACATATCAAAGAAGTTGCGGAATACTTACATTGATCGGTTGAGACGAAACGACGAAAACAAAACTCCAAGTTTTTGTCTTCAAAGTGGCGCCCAAACAGTGCAGATTTTTCTGCCACTGTTCAGTTTTGAGCTGAGATTAGAGCCTCGAATCTTCGTCGTTTGATTCCCAGCTCGTGGGTGGTTTCCCTAACACCTTTGTATGTCTCTCGGGAGTGCTAGCTCGCTTGGATTTTGCCACAAAACCCATGATTTTACCTTGTAAAATTCGGCCAACCCATGGCAGTTCACTGCCATGGCGTGAATGGTGAGAGAGAGTGGGAGAGGAAGAATTGTGTATAGGTCTTAAAAGCATTTCCTAAATGCTTTATATATATACCATAAATATATATTAAACATTTTTTTCTTTCCAAAAAGAAATAAAAACAAATGTAATAATATTTAAAATCATTTTACCCATGGTAAAAAGTAAAAAGGAAAAGGCTTTAACTTTTTCAAAAAGTCAAAAGTCTTTTCCCCCCAATATTTCCCTCCAAAATTTTAAGGTCAAAGTCAAAGAGTCAAAGTTACTTTTCCA